>CM053622.1:134319455-134374029 GCA_028646595.1 Phalanger gymnotis
GTTGTTTTCTTGAGTATATTTTTCAGTATATTTTTGGGTCTCCTTTAGCAAGTCATTGACTTGTTTTTCATGGTTTTCTTGCATCCTTCTCATTTCTCTTCCCAATTTTTCCTCTACTTCTCTAACTTGCTTTTCCAAATCCTTTTTGAGCTCTTCCATGGCCTGAGACCAGTTCGTGTTTTCTTGGAGGCTTTTGCTGTAGGCTCTTTGACTTTGTTGACTTCTTCTGGCTGTATGTTTTAGTCTTTGTCACCAAAGAAGGATTCCAGAGTCTGAGACTGAATCTGTGTGTGTTTTTGCTGCCTGGCCATGTTCCCAGCCAACTCACTTGACCCTTGAGTTTTTGTCTGGGTATGACTGCTTGTAGACTAAAGAGTTCTAGGTTCCAAGCTTGAGGAGATGCACCAGCTCTGCCACACCAGCACACCTCCTTCCCCAAGAACCCCCAACCCAGACTGGACTTAGATCTTTGGCAGGCTCTGCACTCCTGCTCTGATCAGCCACTTAATTCCTCCCACCAGGTGGGACTGGGGCCAGAAACAACTGCAGCTGTAGTTCTGTAGCTGCCCCACCTCTGCTGCCCCCAAGGTGGTGGCTGAACCTCAAACTCTATCCCAATCCCCAGCAGTTTCTCCCACTAACATACTCTGTTGTCCTTGGTGTTTGTGGGTAAATGCCACAGCTCACTGATTCAGGGCGCTAGGGCACGTTCCACCCTGCTCCCATTCTGGTCGGTCTGTGCTGCCCATGCTGTGCTCAGCTCCACTCAGCTCTGCTCCCCCCTGCCCCCAGCTTCGTGTGGGATAGACCTCACCCAGAGACCATCCAGGCTGTCCTGGGCCAGAGCCCTGCTTCCCTATGCTATTTTGTGGTTTCTGCAGTTCTAGAATTGGTTCAGAGCCATTTTTTATAGGTTTTTGGAGGGACTTGGCAGGGAGCTCATGCTAGTCCCTGCTTTCCAGCCACCATCTTGGCTCCACCCCCAAAGTCTCAAGAAGCATTTATCAAGCACTTAGTGTGAGCCAGACACTCTAGTACACAGTGAGAATACAAATACAGTTAAGCAAGATAGTTCCCGCCCTCAAGGCACTTACATTTGTGATTACATATAGCTTAATTAAATGGATGAAGGCAGCATATAAAAGAGAAGTTAAAATCCAGGAGCAGGAGGTAGCTCCCCAGGGATATGGTATCTATCATACCTCAAGAACATGATAACTAAGTCAAGAGAAGGAGGGATGGTTGGGTTGGAGCCCTATCTCAAATAGTGGAGAGAGCTGCAGGGGCAGAGTTAGAGGCATCTCTAGGGCAAGAAGGTCTAGTAGGTGAAAAATTCAAGAACATCAGGAGTAGGGCCAGGAGAGAAGAAAAATGTGTGAAAATCTTGACTTTAGTGTTCTCTTTTGTTCTTTCAGCATTTTCGTCCCTTTCTTATTCCATCTGGGGCTCATGCCCATGTTCACATGGCTAATTTTATGCTTAGAAACCACCTGTTACAATAAGCTGTTGTTTATCTTCTATCTTTTGAAGAAGACCAGTGAGATTAAAGGCTGATGTCTTGACTTGCATATGAATTGGATTAAAAGGAGGCAGAGCTGCACAAAGTCACTCTGTCTTTCTGAGTCATTGAAGTCCAGTGGCAGGACAAAAGTCAAGATGACTGGCAATGGCCCAGGATGCAGTGGATGACCTTGGCATCTTTGATGTCTAACCAGTCTCTAAGTGCTCCATAGTGCCTGCTTCAGCCCCTTCTTGGCCATTGAAACACATTGCTCTCATCCACTCATTCTGCCAAAGTCCTTACACGCTTGAGGTAGACATCCTCCTAAGTCACCGACAAGTTTGAAGCCTGCCAGTTAATCCTCAACCTGGTTTAGCTCATCTGCCAAGATGGTCTATCAGAGTGTGGCTGCCATACATGCTACAGCTTCTTGGAACCACAGAGATGGATAATAGGTGGACACCAAAGGCTGGTGAGCAGCCCTGAAAAGGGCCTGGCAGCCCTCACATCATAGGAGCTAGTCTTCCCTGAACACGCCATAAACCCCTGTAACATGCTAGGAAGGCCTCAAAAGAAGTCCACACCTTCCCTAAACCATTTCTTTCCTTACTGTTTTCCTCAGTCAGACTATTCAATTTAATTCAACAAACATTCATTAAATGACTTACTAAAGTAAAAGGTGTGAGGAACAGCATAGTGTAGCAGATCGAAAGCTGACCTCAGAGCCAACAAGACCTGAGTTCAGATCCCACCTCTGAATGTGTGACCCTGGAACAGTTAGTTACTTAATTGCTCAGTGCCCATGGGTAACTCTCTAAGACTACAGGTTGCAGAGAAGGTAACAGTCTGCTTTCATAAACTCAGAGTGAATTCCCTCCATTAATGAAATCATAAGTCCTGTATCAGATCCAATGTGCAAGGCACTGTGTTGTATGCACGGGCAGGAATGAAATGCTCCTGGGTCTTATTCTCAGTCAATCTTATGAAGGCAGCTTTTTTGAGGGGGCGTGGAGCAGTTCTTCTAACGGGGCAGCTAGGTGGTGCAGTGGATGGAGCACTGGCCTTGGAATCAGGTGGACTCATCTTCATGATGTTCAAATCATCATTTTCATGAGTTCAAATCAGGCCTCAGACATTTACTAGCTGTGTGACCCTGGGCATGTCATTCAATCCTATTTGCCTCACTTTACTCATCTGTAAAATGAACAGAAAAATGAAATGGCAAACCACTCCAGTATCTTTGCCAAGAAAACCCCAAATAGAGTCATGAAGAGTCAGACATGACTGAAACAACTCAAGAACAACAAAGTTCTTCTAAAGGAATAAACCATACTAGGGAGTTGTTTACTGTGTTATCTTTCCAATGTGACACATTGGCATTTTCAGAACAGTGTCCTGAGGAACTGTCTTAATCTGAAAAGTGACCTTAGCAGTTGGAATTTTAGAAACTGTGGTGAGATGGTTTTGATGTTTGCTGCTTTTCAGGTCACACAGAGAGATGATCTATATTCTGTTTATTGATTTGCCCTGATTCCATGGGAGCCTGCTTCTCATTATCTACCAAACGTTAAGAGATTTCTTAAGCATGAGTCCTCCCTCCTCTAACACAGATTGCAACTTCTCTACTTCACCATCTGTTGCTATGGTTAGAAAATTAATCAACCCAGCCAAAGTCGTGATGGATCATTCCAAACATGGCCAAGGTCCTCCTCAGAAATAGTCATACAGTACATTGCCAGGCTCATATTAGGAGTCTTTCCCACTGGATAAGACCTGCAAACTTTGTGGTCCTCTGACACAGCCTTTGAGAACCCAGGGTCAACTTTGTGCCCTGATGAAGCATCTGAGGAAGACTTTCATGATGGGAATTCCATTTAACTTAAGATATTAACAGAATTGTGGAGTGCTGAAATTGGGAGGGGGACCAAAGGTAATTTCTTCTAATTCATATCTGAGCAACGATCTCCTCTATGCTACTGCTACTGCTCCTACTACTACTACTGCTACTACTACTAAAGATTAAATGCTTATGATGTGTCAAGTACTGGAGTTACAAATACAAAAGCAAAGATAATCTCTGCCCTCAAGGAACTTATATTCTTATAAGGGAGGCAACACACATAGGGAAATGGTGACCAGGGAGGGGATACTATAGTTTTGTACTAAGAGAATATTGTATACAGTAACAGCAATATTGTTTTAAGAATAACTTTCAAATATGTTATTTTGACCATTATAAATACCCAAATGAACAATAAAGGACCTATGAAGGAAGATGCTATCTGCATCCAGAGAAAGAACTAGTAAATAGAAAGTAGAATAATTATATATATGTAAATATATGTGTGTGTGTGTGTGTGTGTGCCTATACACACATATACCTGTTTGTGTCTAATGGTAGCCATCTCTAGGGTGGGGGGGGGAGGGAAGAAAAAAGGAAATTTACATGATAATTTTATTATATATTTAAAAGGAATAGCAAGTTGTACATAATAGATTTCATGTGCAATCATCTTTTTTATTATGTTATATTATGGAAATTTTGTTTTATTCCATAAATTAAAAAAATAAATAAAATGACACTGGTAGTGAAGGGACCCTTGGGAGCAGGAGTGTGTTACAGCAAATCAATAGTTAAATTTTCAGTGTGAGTATTTATACCTCAGTAATTGACAAGGTATATACCAGGTCTTGATTTATCGATTTGTTGATTGTTTAGGCTTAAGAAAGTGATGGAGAAAATGTTAATAATTCAGATTAAGAGTGTGTTGTATGTACATTTCACTACTTTCCCTTTACCCCAAACTGACTGTTAGACATTTACTGGCATATCCCTGCATGGAGGGAGTAGACTGACATACATTTTGTAGGAGCAATGACAGAGTTGATGTGGATATGGTTTCAGAACTGGAAATGAGGGTGCGTGAGCGCGTGCACGCATGCATGTGTGTGTGTGGGGGGGAAAGAGAGAGAGAGAGAGAGAGAGAGAGAGAGAGAGAGAGAGAGAGAGAGAGAGAGAGATTGAGAGAGAGGATGCTGATAAGAAGTCCAGGGAGTAAAGGATAACCTTGGCTGGTTAAGGCTTTCAGGATTTGTTTTCTGGAACTGGCTGAATGTTACTGGTAAGAACTTTATGGAGTAAGCAAATCTGACAAGCCAACACTCAGTTATTGCTTGGATACCTCCATTTATGGGGAACTCACTAGCTTTCAAGGGTATGGTCATTCAAACCACTTCCAGAGATACTTAACTCTTTTATCTAGCTCACGTCTCTCCTCAATCCACAAGGATATCAGATAAGACTTTTTGTCAAATATCTTGTTGAAATTCAAGTACATCTTGAACATTTCCCCTGGTCTGCCACTTTAATAACTCTCAGAAAGAGAAATGAAGTTAATTTGGCATGACTTATTCTTTAGGAATCTATGATGGGCCTTTTCTAAGCACCTTTAATAATGTATCCTAGAATTTCGTCAACAATTGAAGTCAGTAGTTGAAGACCAAGTGGTTGGATGAACATATTCTTTCTCTTTTTGAACAGTAGGATGGCATCTGCCTGCCCCCAGTGCCACACTTCCTCTCTGTTTCCATGACTTTTCAAAGAGCACTTACAATGCGTCGGCTATAGCAAGTTCTTTCTAGTATGCTGGGATATAGCCCATTTGGACCTGACGACTTGACTTCAAGGAGGGCAGCTAGATGCTGTCTTATCATTTTTTTCCACTTATCTTTGGTTCAGTTCTCTGTTGACTGGCTTTCCTCTACCTTTCCTAGGCTGAATATCTTACTCTTAAGCTGGGCAAAATAGAAGCCTATTAGTTATGTCTTTGATTTGTCATCTGTTATCATTATTCCATTTGCCAAAAGCAAAGATCCCATCCATTCTTTGAATACTTCTTTCCTAAAGTCCATAGTGGATATCCAACTATATATGTCATTCATTTTCTTATATAAAATTTAAGGTATCATGATTACTTCCACCTATTATTCTTGCCATTTCTAAATACCTTACAGAATTGTAGCCAAGATCACAGAAGATTATATATGCTTTGTAATTATTCTACCATGTTTCCTTTCTTTGGTTTGTAGGTTTCCACATAGGAATATATTTTATTGACCTTTAATGTCTTTGTCAGTAAACAAGCATTTATTAAGCTCTTACTACATTCCAGACATTGTGCTTAATTCTGGAGATATAGAGAAAGGCAAAAACATAGTGTCTTCCCTCAAGGAGTTCATATCCAAACGGGACTGGATACACACAAGATATATATAATATAAATGAGAGGTAAACTTGGAGGGAAGTCACTAGGAAGAAGGAAAATCCTCCTGCACAAGGTAGGAATTATTCTCTTTTTTGGATTTTTTATTTTTAGTTTACAACACTTAGTTTTACTTGTTTTCGAGTTCCAGTTTTCCTCCCCACTCTCCCCTCCCCTCCCCAGGCAGCATGGAATCCCATATATATTCTACATATACCTTCACATTAAATTTATTTACACAATAGTCAAATTGTAAAGAAGAATTATGATCAATGGAATGAATCATGAGAGAGAAGAAACAATCAAAAAAGAAGAGAAAAAAGAGAGAGAGCAAATAGTTTGCCTCAATTTGCACTCAGACTCCATAGTTCTTTCTCTAGTTAGGTAGCTCTCTCCATCATGAGTCCTTTGGAGTTTTCCTTGAACCTTGTATTGCTGAGAAAAGCCAAGTCTATCAGGGTTAGTCATCACAGAAGCATTATGTCTGTGATTGTGTATAATGTTCTCCTGATTCTGCCCCCCTCACTCAGCATCATATCATGTAAGTCTTTCCAGGTTATCATGAAGTCTGTATCTTCCCCATTTCTTATAGCACAATAGTATTCCATTACCTTCATATATCACAACTTGTTCAGCCATTCCCCAATTGATGGGCATCCTCTTGATTTCTAATTCTTTGCTACTACAAAAAGAGCTTCTATGAATATTTTTGTGCATATGGGTCCCTTTCCCACTTGTGTGATGTCTTTGGGATACAGCCCTAGAAGTGGTATTACTGGGTCAAAGGGTATGTACATTTTTATAGAAGTAGGAATTATTCTTGAAGGAAGCCAGAGAAGCCAAGAGGTGGAGGTGAGGAGTAAGAGCATTCCAGGAATGGAGGAAAACCAGTGAAAAACATGGAGGCAGGAACCAAACAAAACAAGCAGGACCAGTGTACATGGATTGTAGAATGCCTGGAGGGGATAAAGTGTAAAACAAACTAGAAAGGTAGGAGGGAGCGGAATTGTGAAGAGCTTTAAATGCCAATAGAGGACTTTATATGGGTTCTTAAAGTTCCTAGGTGGCTAGTAGAGCAGTGGATAGAGCTCCAGGCCTGGAGATAGGAAGACTCATATCCTTGAGTTCAAATCTGACCTCCGACACTTACTAGCTGTGTGATCCTGGGGAAGTCATTTAACCCTGTTTGCCTCAGTTTCCTCATCTGTAAAATGAGCTGGAGAAGGAAATGGCAAACCACTCCGTATCTTTGCCAAGGAAACCCCAAATGGGATTTTGAAGAGTCAGACACTACTGAAAAATGGCCAAGCAACAACAAAAGTTCCTAGTGAACTACTGGAATCGTTACATGGACAGGCCTGAACTTTAGGAAAACCACTTTAGCATTTAAATAAATGATTGATTAGAGTATAGAGAGACTGAGGCAGGGGAACCAATGAGAAGTTGTTGCAATAGAACATAGAGGAGAGATGATGAAACTTTGCATCAGGGTGTGACCATGTGAGTGGAAAGGGGGGGTACATATGGAAGAGATGTTGTAAAGGTAAAAATGACAAGATTTGAAAGCATATTAGATAGACAGGATGAGAGAGAGTGAAGAGTCGAGGATGACACTGAGGTTGCCAGTGTGGGTGACGGGGTGGATGGTAGTGTCCTCAAAAGTCATATGAAATTTAGAAGAGGGGAAGGTTAAGAGGGAGGGAGGAAGATTTTACTTTATCTATCCTCTTCTTTTTAAGTAAAGTATACATTTTGGTTTTTAAACTCTAATTAAGGTTAATATCTTAAAAAGCCTCAGTGTTTCTGTGAGGTTAAATTTATTTCCTTTGTGTTAGATTTGTTGTTGTTGTTCAGTCATTTCAGCCATGTCCGACTCTTTGTGACCCCATTTGGGATTTTCCTGGCAGAGATACTGCATTGGCTGCCGTTTCCTTCTCCAGATCATTTTACAGAAGAGGCAACTGAGGCAAATAGGGTTAAGTGACTTGACCAGGGTCATACAGCTAGTAAGTGTCTGAGGCTGGATTTGAACTGAGGAAGATGAGTCTTCCTCACTCCAAGCCTGGCACTTTATCTACTATGCCACCTAGCTGCCCCTATTACAGGTTATATATTATGTATTTTTGAAATTACTCTCTTCTCAGAAGGCCCAGGGCTAAGCTCTATTGCAGGGATTATGTTATGGACCTCTCTGGCGGTCTCAAGTTACCTATTTGTCAAATGAAAGGAGCTGGACTCTATAATCTCTATGGTCATATGAAAGCCATGCTACAAAGTTACATTGATCCATTGGATATAGGAAAAAGAGCAGAGGATATTGCGCTGGTTTAGAGTATGGAAGACCTGAGTTCAAATTTGGCCTTAGATACTTACCAACTGTTTGACTCCAGACAAGTCATATGATCTCTGTTTGCTTCAGTTTATTGATGGTAAAATGGGTATAATAATAGCACCCACCTCTCAGGGTTGTTGTGAGGATCAAATGAAATAGTATTTATAAAATGCCTAGCATGTTGCCTGGCACATAGTAGGTGCCTAGTAAATGCTTAGAGCAGATAGGTGGTGCAGTGGATAGAGTTCTGTGCCTGGAGATTGGAAGAATCATCTTCCTGAATTCAAATTTAGTCTCAGATACTTTCCTACCTGTGTGACCCTGGGTAAGTTACGTAACCCTGTTTGCCTCAGTTTCTTCTTCTGTAGAACGAGCTGGAGAAGGAAAGGGCAAACCACTCTGTGTCTCTGCCAATAAAACCCCATAGGGGGTCATGAAGAGTTGGACATTTCTCAAAAATCACTGAGTAACAACAAAAATAAATGCTTGTTTACTTCTTTCTTTCCTTGGCAAGTCCTTCCTCTGTCTCTTCCTAGTCACTTAAATCCATTAAGCTTCTGGTCCTTCATCAGAAAATTAGGAATAATGTAACTTGTGCTACTTACCTCAACAGGGTTGTTGTGAGAAAAGTGCTTCATAATCTTTAAGCCACTATATAAATGTAAGGCTTCATTGCCATTAATGATAAAGGTAATAAGATTCAACTAACATTTCCTGTGTGCCTGCTATGTACAAGATACTGAGGGGAATGTAAGAATGACTAAGACATGGACCCTGAGCTTCTGTCTTAGTGGAGGGAGAAAAACTGTGTCTACAAATATGTATTCCCAGAACTGAATGCAATGTTTTACACATTATAAATGCTTAATGGATCTGTTTTCATTCACTCATTCATAAAAATATGTATAAAATAGCATAATAATTGCTATAGAAAAAGAACAAAGCATTAGAGGAGTTTAAAAGAAGAAAAAAATTCCCACTGGGTAGGGCATGGGAATCAGAGAGGGATTCACGGAAAGCTTCGTGGAAAAGGGTCTGGAAGAGTGTATATGATTTTAATAGGTGGATTTGTGTTAAAATATCCAGAGCAGCTCCTTTTTTGATAGCAAACAACCAGAGACTGAGGAATGCCCATCAATGGGGGAATGGTTGGACAAATTATAGCACAAGGATGTGATCGAATATCATTGCACTGTAAGAAATGATGAAATTGATATTTTCAGAGAAAGCTGGAAAGACTTCTATGAACTGATGCAGAATGAAGTACTGTAGAACCAAGAGAGGAATTTTTACAATGACATTGTTAAAATGAATAGCTTTGAGATATGTAAGAACTCTGATCGACTTTGATGACCAACCATGATTCCAGAAGACCAGTGATGAAACATGATACCTACCTCCTGACAGAGATAATAGACTAAAACGCAGAATGAGACACATTTTGGAAGTGGCCAATTTGTGAATTTGTTTTGACTGAATTTTTATTACAAAAATTTTTCTTTTTGTTTTGTTTTTCCTTTTGGTGGTGAGTTGGGGGATAGTAGGAACAAGGGAAAAGAAATACTTATTAATTGAAAAAGATTAAATAAAATATTTCCATAGGAGTGGATGTCCTGTGTAGCTATTTCCAGGACAAATAAATTCTTTGATTAGTTGTGCATTTTGAATATCAATTATTTTCTTTTCTGGACAATTTTTGTGACTTTGATTTTGTTTTTGAGACTGGTTATTCTCATAGCTAACTACTTGTGTCCTAGTTGTAGGCTTGATTTTTGAGCCTTTTTTGAGGGGAGGAGGAGGTAATAGAATGATGACCCTTTTCTTTAGCTTCCGTAAGGCAGGGTCTATTTTTGTTTTTGCCTTCATCTCCCCAGTGCCCAGCACAGTGCCTGACAACAGAGCAGGTATTAATAGATGCTTTCTGATTGATTGATTGGTTTAGTTGCCATTACCCCTTACATGTATCACTTCTTGGATCTCTCCCCTGGAGAAGTCCTCAGCAGAGTATTGACTCAGGAGAAAATCTTTTGAGTGAAGGAGATAAAAATGGTGGGTCCTGAGCCTGGATTTTTAAGGGCTCATTCCCTAGAGTTTGAATCTCTGGTGAGCAGCTCAGCGCCATTCTAATAAATATCAAGCCCTTCAACGTGAAAATAAATTATCCCACAACTGCTAGGCAAAACAGTCTTGATAAATTGTCGTTTTAGCCAACAGTGTTTAAAGTAAAATCAGTAAAGTGTGAGTAATGATGGATGAGTCAAAAGTCTTGTATTAAATACAATAGTCTGAGCAGAGTGGGGGCTGTGTTCAGAGAAAAGTGAATGTAAGTTTAACTAAAACAACTCTTGTTTAGAGAGAAAAAAAAGAGTTGGGATTTATTATCCTATTAGTTTTTTCTGTAGGAGCAGCTCTCAGGGTGTCCCGGGCACAAAGTCAAAATCTCCATTTACCAGAGATGTTTAAAAAACATGCTCTTAAAAGTAGAAACTACCAAGTTTTTGACTGGACAACATAAATATGGCTGAATTCTTTTCAGGACAAATGAGGTATCCTGAAAAAGTAGGACGGCTTTAGAGAAATCTTCCTTAGATCAGCTCCCTTAGGGACTGGCTGGGAGCTCTGGGTAAGGAATGGCTTGTTACAAGGAAGATTTTACAAAATAATTGGGAGAGAATTTGTCATTTGTGTGAGTCCATATATCAGTGCTTAGCTAGACTGCTGTGTGTGTGTGTGTGTGTGTGTGTGTATGTGTGTGTGTGTGTGTGTAGACAGTTCAGCCAAACCTCTCTTAATGTGGACCATTAGTGCAAAGTGTGAATTATGGCAGGTTGAGAGGGTTGGACCAGATGATCTCTCTCTAAAGTCCTTTCCAATTCTGACATTTTGTGATCTATGATCTATAAACATGGGCTTATTACTTTCAAGTACATACAGTAACTTACTGTTAACAGTGTATGACAAATTGAGGGCCTGCCAAGCCTGCTTTAATGTTAAGATAAGGCTCTCTTATAATTAATTTGAACATTAATTATTGACATGCAACAGTCTATGAAGGTGTGGAGTGGGGCTATAATATGCATCATGTAGGGACTACTCACATGAATGAAATCATGAATTCTTGGAGCACTGGAATATGCATAGAGTGAAATAGTGCTAAAGTGCCTGAAAATGGTATATTCTTAAATAAACATTCTTCTTGCACTTTTGTTCACCATAGATATTCTTTATGTAATAATTATGTTCTTAAAAAGTTGGGTATAAATTGAATCATATTTTAACTCTACTGGGGACCTCTAAAGTTTTATAGATCTAGTATAAGCTCCTTATTTTACAGATGAGGAAACTAGTCAGAAATGAATAAACTGAGTTGCCCAAGGTCCTATGTCTAGTTACTAGAAAAGTGGAAACTGGAACTCGGTTCTTTTGTCAGTCAATCGAGTGGCTTTTCTACCACACCACACTGCCTTTGCTGTCGTTTATTTATTTACATTTATTTATTCCTTCATTCATTCATTTAATTTTTTGATTCATTTGAACTTAAATACAAAAAGACAAAACAAAGCATTTCTATGGATTCAGCACAACACAAAGAGGGTGTTTAATATGAAACCACGAGTCTCTATTTCACACTGCTTGTTTTTTTCTTTTGAAAAAGAAAACTATGTAATAAATACTACACATCATTTTCAAAACTATCCTGCTTTTCTGTGCTTTCTTCTGAGTTTTCTTTTGTTCTTTTCTGTGCACTTTTTTACTCCCTCCCTAACTATCCCCCACTAGAGAAGGCCACTATTTCACAGGTGTGTGTGCGTGCGTGTGTGTGTGTGTGTGTAAAATCACACTAAACACACTTCTATTTATTAGTACTTTCCCTGGAGGTGGAAAGCATCTTCCTCCAAAGGTCCTTTGTAGTTCATTAGAGTATTTATAACACTCAAACTAACTTAGTTACTCACAATTGTTTTCTTCGTCCTGCTCATTTCACTTTTCATTATTTCGTGCAAGTCTTTCCATGTTTTTTTTAATACCAACTAGCTTATCATTTTTTTATAGCACAATAGTATTCCACCATAATCATATATCACAACTTGTTAAGCCATTCCCCAACTTTGTCATTTTTAAAAAGAATTCCATGATGAATCTCTGGTAAAGAGAATCTTTAATTAATTTGGGAAGTAGGAAGTAGAAAGTACAGTGTCCAATGAATCAGAAGACCAGAGATTCTATTTCCTACCATGTGCTATGCTAAATACTTTACAAATGGGATCTCATTTGGTCAAATATATACCCAATACAAACTCTATCATAGACACTTAAAGTCCTAGTTTCCTAGGGCTCAAACATCATCTCCTACATGCGATCTGTTTTCACATCTGTAAAGTAAGATGATGTTTCAAGACCCTTCTAGCTCTAATATTCCATGGCTCTATGCTTTGTAATAGCAGGTTTCTCAATACAGGTGTTGTTCAGGATAATTTTTGGCATGCTATTAAGAACTCAATAACTAACTAACCATAACAATAATAGTAATAATCAATCCATCAACCAACAAGCATTAAATACCTATTGTGTGCTAGTGAAACTAAGATAAATGCAACACAGTATCTGCTTTAATGATCTTTTATTTGACCAGAACAGACAACAGATATAAGTATAGACAAAATATAGATTGGAAACAATTGTAAGGTAATGTGTGTGTGTGTGTGTGTTTGTGTATAATTGTGTGTGGTGGCACTACCAGATGAGGGCATCAGGAAAAGCCTCATGGAGGGGACTATGTTTGAGCTGAACTTTAAAAGAAATTGGGGATTCTTAGAAGTAAATTGAATAGGGAGTGCATCCCAGGCATGGGGTTCACCCTAGACAAAGGCACAGAGACAAGAAAATGGTATATTCTTGCAGAAATATTCTCCCTGCACTTTAGTTCAAGATAGATTCTATACATTATGTAATAGGTATGTTCCTAAAAATTATGTTTTAACTCTACTGGGGACCTCTAAAGTTTTATAGATCTAGTCCCAACTCCTCATTTTGCAGATGAGGAAGTCTAGGCTGTAAAGAATGAACCGAGTTGCTATATACTGTAGCATGTGTGAAAGGGACTAATGAATAATAAGGTAAAAAAGCAGATTGGAACCAGATTGTGAATGTCAATAATGGAGTTTGTATTTGATCAAATGAGATAATATTTGTAAAGCAACTAGCATAGTGCCTTGAGAATGGTGCTTAAAAATGCTTATTCCCTCTTTCCCTGGTATTATAAGTAATTGGGAGCCACAGGAATTTTTTGGGCAAGGGAGTGATGGTCAGAATTGCACTTTAGCAAAACCACTTTGACAGCTGTGTGGAGGGCAGTTTGGAAATAGGAGACACCTGAGTTAGGAAGACTGATCAAGAAGTTAGTTATACCTCCGGGCATCATGGACATGAGAGGTATCATAGAAGTAGATTCAAAAAGTCTTGGTAACTGCATGGATATATGGGATGAGTTGGAGTGAGGAACTGGAGGTGACCCTAAGATTTTTAGGCTCAGTGATTGGATGTGTGTGACAAGCGTCACAGAAGTAGGGAAATTTGGGAGGTAGGCAGTTTTGGGAGGAAAGATAATTAGTTCCATTTTGGATATGTGGCCTTTGAGAAGCCTATGGGATAGGTATCCAGTTGGTTGGTTGGTCAGTTGGTTGTTGTCTTTTGTTCTCGAAGAGGACCAAGATGACATCACCATGCTAGAGTCAAGTTTCAATGTATCTGACTGTGGCTAATCACTCCAATATGAGCTCAGAATGCTCTACCGCAGGTTAGGCATAAATAGTCCATGTGAACATCTAGTTGGTAATTTTCAATGGAGAGTTGATGTATGGCTGAAGCTCAAGAGAGACTAGGGCTGGATATATAGCTCTTGGGAATCACATATAGAGAAGTGATAGAACCTATGGGAACTGATGAGGTCACCAAGAAAGAGTGTATGAAAAGAGAGGCTCCAGGATAAAATCCTCAATTAGACTTATTCTTAGGGATGACGTGGATAATGATCCAGAAAAGGATAAATAATGATACTCTGGCTTCTCTTCGTGTCATAGAAATAAAATGATTTGCGCAAGAACCTACTTGATGGCAGAGGGAGGAATAGATTCCCTGAGCAGTGCTCTTTCCATGTTTCTTCCCAATATAACCTAGCCATTCCCTTGAATTTACCTCCTAGGTGTGCTTCTGACTTTCCAGACTTCAACATCATGTCTCAACTACAGTCTCATTCTGGAACCTTCTACAGTGCCTAGAGTCTCCTCATCCTTTGAAATGTCCCTGCTATACTGGCTCCTTTTTTCTATTGGTGAGTTCCTCATGGAGTTTTTATATTAGGGAAGAGCCCAGGATGACCAGCCTTTATTCCCCTTCTGTTTGTGCACTCTCCCCAGTGCTTAGTACAGTGCCTGACACCTATTAAGAACTTAATAAATTTTTGTGGCTTGCCTTACTGTCCAAAATAAACCCCTGTGTGATTATATAGTGATAGAGGTAGTGTGGTATGGTGTAATTAGATTGAATCATAAAGATTGGGGAAGAAGACAGATATTGGAATTAGCAATTAAGAGAATTTTGGTAGCTTCGAAGAGACCTATTTCAGTTAGAATAGGATTGGAAACCAAATTGTAGGAGACTAGGAAGTTAATGTCTCATGAAGAAATGCATGTGGACATAGTGGGTACACACTTCTCTTTCTAGTTTTGCAGTGAAAGAGTGGAGATATAGAATAATAGCTGGAAATGAGGCAGGGTCAAGCAAAAGGATTTTTAAGAATGGAGGATATTTGGTTGCGCTTGTTGATATTAGGAAAGGAGGCATTAGATAAAGAGAAAGTGTGTGTGGGGTGGGGTGGGGGGGCTGTAACAAGGGGAGATTGAAAACAACTAGATCTTGGTGCACAGGCTTCAGTCATTTCCAGGTGATATTACAAGGTAGGCAAACAATGACGACAAGAAGGTCATGGTGGCTACTGAGAAAAAATGTAAATGGGAGAAGAAATATGTGATTTATGTGACACATCCCAATCAATCTCCGAGTTTATTACAGAGATGAAAGGAGATGACAAAAATAACGATAAGAAAAAGTGCAAAGTAAAGAGATATGGTTCAGAGTTGAACACCCCAGAGAATAATTCAACACCAGGGTTGCTGGACAGGCATGGTGACCACAGCAATGAGAATTCAACAGCTGATGCCACATTAATCAAGAAGGAGAACCGATCAATTACTCAGCTTTGATAAAGCATGTACTATATGCTAGGCATTATGCTAAGTGCTAGGGATAAAAAAAGAGGCAAAAGCTAGTCTCTGCCCTCAAGGAGTTTACAATCTAATGGAATAGCAATAATGTCAACCCTGTGCCTGAGCAGAACTGGGCGGTGCAAGGGAATGGCTCTGAGATGGCATCCAGGCAGCTACAAAGGAGCAGCCTGAATTGGAACAGAATCTCATGAGCAGAAATCACAGTTCTTGATGGAAAAAATAAACAGTTTAGAGAAGGTAAAAATATAAGCTTTTGGAGACATTTACTGAAGAGGCATTTAATAATCCTCAGGATTTGGAAGGAGTGCCACCTTCTGAAGAAAATGAAACTAGAGGTTTCCCAATAAAATGACAATGATATTTAGAAGCTAAATTAGATTTTCTAATTCAGCTTTTGCCCAAGTTACATCGGTGGGCTTCATTCTAGAACACACAACTTCTCTTAGATGAGAACAAAACACCAAACTTTTTAAAGTTTATTGAGCCAATCCCTACCCCAACTCCCTACAAATATATGAGACCTTGAAAGGTGTGCCTTCATAGACGCTGAAAAAAAACCAACAACACACTTTTTCCTGTGAAATCAAACATGCAGAACTTTTAAAGTAATTATCTCTGGAAAGGAGTCAACAACTCAGGAGGATTTAACACATTGTTTTAAAAAAAGTCATTATCTTACACACACACACACACACACACACACACACACATACAGGAAAAAGTGAAAGTGAATTATTCAAGTTCCTGAAAAAGAAAGGAGAAAGAAATGCCACAAGAAAATGCCACAAAAAGAATGTAATTAATATCCATTTTATTTTTAGTGTTTGCATCTTTAGTGCAAGAGAATTCTTTCCTTAGCCACAGCTGTGAAAGATAATTGACAAAACCAATGTAACCAAGATTAGAAAGAAAGCAGAAAGCTGGGAAAACATTTTTACAGCAAGTATCTCTGGTAAAGTTCTTATTTCTAAAAAAATACAGAGAACTGAGTCAAATTATAAGAACACAAGTCATTCCCCAACTGATAAGTCGTCAAAGGATATACAGGAAGTTTTTAGGTAAAGAAAACAAAGCTATCAATAGTTGTTTGAAAAAAATGCTCTAAATCAATATTGATTAGAAAAACACAAATTAAAACAACTTTAAAGTACTGCCTGACACCTGTCAGATGGGCTAATATGACAGAAAAGGGAAACGATAAATAATGAAGGGAATATGGGAAAACTGGGATACTAACGCGTTGTTGGAGGAGTTGTGAACTGGTCTAATCATTCTGGAGAGCATTTTGAAACTATGCCCAAAGGGCTTTCAGACTAGGCATACCCTTTGATCCAGTAATACCACTACTAGGAACATATCCCAAAGAGACAAAAAGGGAAAAGTACCTATCTGCACAAAAATAACAGCTCTTTTTGTGGTGGCAAAGAATTAGAAATTGGGGGGATATCCATCAATTGGGGAATGGCTGAACAAGTTGTGGTATATGAATGTAATGGAATACTATTGGGCTATAAGAGGTAATGAGCAGGATGACTTCTGAAAAATTCAGAAAGACTTAAATGAACTGTTGCAAAGTGAAGTGAGCAGAACCAAGGGAATATTGCACACAGTAAAGGCAATATTGCATGGTGATCAACTGCGAATGACTTAGCTATTCTCAGCAATAAATGATCTAAGATAATTCCAAAGGGCTCATAATGAAAAACGCTATCCACCTCTGAATAAAGAACTAATGGAATCTGAATGCAGATCAAAGCATACAATTTTTTACTTTAGTTTTTTTTGGGGGGGGGCCTGTGTCTTCTTTTATAACATGACTAATGTGGAAATATATTTTGCATGATTGCACATGTACAACCTATATAAAATTGCTTACCATCTAAGGGGAGGGGAAGAAAAGGGAATAAAAGAGAGAATTTGGAATTCAAAATTAAAAAAAATGCTAAAATAGTTTTTATATGTAATTAAGAAATAATAAAATTCTTTAAAAAGAAATATAACTGACCTCTTTCTTAAAAAATTTTTATAGTGTGAACTTTAATATAAAAGTTATATTTTCATTTTGAATTTATATGATGCATAGCGTAAGATGCTGCTCTAATCATAATTTCTGTAAACCTACTTTCCAGCTTTCCAATTCTTGTCAAATAGTGAATTCTTTGCCATTAACATAGTCTTAGTTTCATTGAATATTGGGTTATTGGGTTCTAGTGTTCCTCTTTCTTCCTTGTCTACTATCTTCCACTACTTAACTTTTATATTTCTAACCAGAATTATTCCAAAGCTATTTTAGCTTTGATTATTATTGCTTAAAAACCTTTGGGGATATTTTTTCACTGTGATTGTTATAACATCCCAATTCATTTTCAATCATATATAAGAGGATGAATCAGATGACCATGAAGATATATTTTAGTCTTTGGTTCTACCCTTTCTACAACTGTTGATTGCTTTCTTTTACTGAATAATTGTATACCTGCCATTTGTTCCTATGAGTGTATATAATTCATTTGTATAGCAATTGCAATCAGGCCCAGGGAAGAGATATTTTAATTTCAATATTTATTTCTATTCAGCAACCTTCCTCTTTATGTTTCTATTTCAAAAATAGGTTTCCTTCTACTCAGTAGATACAACAAAACCAAACCTGACTATATTTTAGTTCTGCACTTCAAATATTTCCACCAGCTACAAAGACCCTTGAATACAGATTTACCTGGAAATTCCACTCAGATTACGAGGGACAGTAGAGTATAGAGTATGCTTATTCAGAGCTCTGTTTACTTAGAATATGACTATAATAAACATTTTTAAATGGAAGCAGGCATGGCAGTGCTTTACTTGAACTGGAGCAATATGTTGGTCAAAGAAAATGAGACTTAGAATGTCCTCAGGCAGCCTATCTAATTCTTAGTCCTGTTCCCTATCTTAAAGTCTATACTTTATTGGGTACTATCAGCATGTCAGCTTTTATCAGGATAGCCATGAAATTGGGTCTTATTTCCCCACTACAACTGGTAAGTGGTTACATCCCTACAATGATAATTTTCCAAATATCTAATATATTAAGAGTAATACTTCCCCTAGAGGGAGTAATAATGGCTTGGACCTGGATAAACTTCTAGGGTTTGGAGTTTTTTGCTTATCTATTGAGGTAAGGACATATCACGTGTTTTGTAACTAAACTAAAAGGACAGCTTGCTAGAGAGAAAGAGAAAGAGCACATTAAGAAATCTGAAGTAGCAGGGCTTTGCCCAGAACACATGGCCAGCAGCACTTCAATGGCAGTGATGGCAACAGAGGAAACTCTCCTCCTCAAACCAAAGCTTCCACCTAAGATACCGGGGAGGTGAAAAATAAAGCGGCAAGCAGCAAATATGTTTTCTGTATATATACATATGTGCATGTGTATATCTGTAGATACCTATATATCCATGTATATACATACATGTGTACAAATATATTTACATGTATGTATTTAATCATGGGCACTTGCTTTGGTGGCTGGAGCACTGGAAGGGAATGTATAGAAACTAACGATCTTTATCCCTTCATTCTTCCTTGCTTAAGCTTGATGTGACTGGATCTTGTTTCTTTTATTCTGTTAAAGACTACATCTGACTGATTGTCTCATTTTTCCTAAACACCTGTGGTTGGCTTGCCCCTTGCCTTTCCTTGTGTGCCTTTATTTGGATAGAGAATGGGAGCACACATCAGCTCTGGGATCCACACAAGGGAGGGTGACCTTTCATAATACAGGGTTGTGATCCCAACTCCCAGCCTATTGTTAGAGAGATTTCTCTCTCTAACAAGGGAGGATAATCACAAGTCCTACACATGTTTGACAACTGTACTTCCAAGTACTGAATTACTATAAACTTGACCCTTTAAATATTCTTCACCAGACCACGAGTCTAATGTAGGGAACTCTAAAGATATATTAGGAAAATTTTTATATTATATGTAAATATTGTCAAGACATTGCCAATTCTTTTTCTTGTGGGAAGATGAAAAATAGGATTGGATTTGCAGATAGAAAGACTGTAAGACAGACACACAGAAAGAAAAACAATGAAAAGCAAACAGATAAATAGACAATACAGATAAATGTTAGGTAGGTAGAGAAAATATTTATTAAATGCTATGTGCTTTACACTGCACCAAGTGCTAGGAATACAATTATAAGCAAACGATGAGCTTATATTCTTTTTACTTTAATTAATTTTTTAGAAAAATTAGCAAAAAACCCTTTTCTCCCTTCCCATCCCTCCAGTTGAGAAAAAAATAAAAGCAAATTAGTTAATCGGAACAAGTTTTCATATTGACCATGTCCAAAAAATAAAAATCTCATTTTTCCCTCTATGTCTTTCACTTTTCTCTGAGGATATGGACAGCGTGTTTCATCATTAGTCCTCTAGAACTATGGTTGTTAATTATACTGATCAGAGTTCTAAAATTGTTTGGCTTTGTAATAATGTTGCCTTTCTATAAATTGTTCTCCTGGTTCTGCTCACTTCGCTCTGCCTTAGTTCATACAAATCTTCCCAGGTTTCTCTGAAACCATCTACTTCATCTTTTTTTATAGCATAATAGTATTCTATCACATTTATATACCACAACTTGTTCAGCCATTCCCCAGTTGATGGATACTTCCTCACTTTTTAAGTTTTTGCTACCACAAAAAAAGAGCTATAAATGTTTTCGTATGTCTTTAGAGTTTGTTTTGCTTAGGAATAATCCCTCCCTTAATGTACCATTCTACCTCCTCTCCAGATTCCCCTCTTATTTCCCTGTCAAGTGAAGTGCATTTTTGTACCCAGCTCTGTGTGTTTTCTTCCACGTTTTGATCAGTTTAGATGAGAGTAAAGTTCAAGTGTCAGCTCTCCCGTTCTTTCCTCTTTGTTTGTATAAACTTGTGCACGTTGATTATGTGATACTTGTCCCTAACTTTCTTTTCTCTTTCCCTATTAGTGCATTCCTCTTCCCCCTCTTTTCCATTCTTCTAAGTTCATCAAGGTATGATAGAACTACTCCTAGGCCTCCAGTCTAATTAGACTTTCTCTATGAGCAATAATAATAGGGTTCAGAAGAGGGTTTGTTATCACCTCATATTAGAATGTAAACCATTTTTCCTTCTTTAGTCCCTTATGAATTTTTCATTCAGGTCTATCTGTTTATTTTTTCTTGAATCCCATGTTTGTGCTTCAGAGTTTTGATGCAGCTCTGGCCTTTTCATTAGGAAAGCTTGGAAGTCCTCTATTTCTTTAAAAATCCATTTCCCCCTCCCCACCCAATGCAGGATTATACTCTGTTTTCCTGGGTAAGTTAATTTTGGTTGTACATTTATATCCTTTGCCTTCTAAAATATTGTATTCCAAGCTAGAAACTTGCATTCTGATGAAGGAAGATAAGACTTAAGAAAATATGGAAAGAGAGGATGGGGTTGAATGGTACTTGGTACCTGGCAGCTGGTGAGCAAATGGAAAAGTCCAGAGCAGAAGAAATGAAATAAACATAGCTGAGTGAAATAGTGTTCCAGATTAAAGAGACACTAATTATCAAAGTGGATCTTGGGGTTCAGGTTTCTCCAGGGTAGCAGCATTTAAAATACAGATATTCTTATTCTGTGATCTGTTTCTAACTCTGAGGAAAAGCAAAAGGGACTGTCAACTCTAATAATGTTTATTTCCCATAGTGCAAACTAACCAATCATTTTGGGAGTAGCCTACTATGATTAACACCTGTGTTTTAAAACATGTGCCAAGACATGTGCTCATATCTTCCATAGGAAGATATTTTAAGTTTCAAACAAAAGCTCACCACACTATAAACTCATTGTCATTCAATGAATTCCCTTGATCGACCCTCTCCATGCACATGTTCCTCTGCAATCCAACTTTGGTGGATGCATCATCATGGCACAGAGGTGACTGTATTCTTGAAGGCAATTTTATCAGAGGACAAGCTCTGGCAGGTTGTGTCAGGCTGAAAAATTTATAACAGATCAAATTCCCTATCAATGAATGTGGAGCTACCACATTTGGAATCCAACACCCACAATCTGTGGGGAAGTAGAAATGGCACTAAAAAAGAGATGGGAAAAATAGTTGGGCTAGGGTGTATGTGTGTGTGTGTATATATATACATATATATATGTGTGTGTGTGTGTGTATGTATATGCATATATTTGTATGTATGTATGTATGTATGTATGTATGTATGTATGTATATGGAAAAGGTCTGTTCTTGAAATAATGTAATTTTAAGGGCATTACAGGACCATTTCTTAAGATATATGAAAAGGGAGACTTGGAAACATATTTCATCTCATTATTACCAAAAAGTATCTAGGAGAATACTGATAATTGCTGACCACATGACTATACTTTTTTTCACAATATTATTATGAGAATAATCTATATGTACACTCAGGACCTCTTAAGTGAAAGTACTAAAAGGGCATAGGCAAGATTTTGCAAATGATATTCTACATAGACCATATTTTTATAGTTACACCATTGGCCAAAAGGTATAGAGAATACAAGATCCTACTGTGCCTATTGTTTGAAGAGTATAAAAAGCAATTTATTTAATAGAGAAAGCAACTGCCTTAAGGGGTGTCCTCTATCAAAAGATCTCTCAATGCAGATGACAAAATCAGACAAGATTCCTTAAAATATATAACTTTGTTCAGTGTAGCTTTGTTCAGTGACACTCTGATTATTAATATCCAAATGTACAATAAAACAAGAGTATGTAGGTTTGGCAAAGGTGGTTAGCACTGTCATACCATAAGCACAAAGTTCAAAATGGAAGAGAGGTATTTGAGAGATGATAAACTCCTCCAAATGCTATTGTTTGCATATTACACTGTTCTGATGCATCAAACGTTGTGAAATCCACAACCACTAAAAAGAGTTTAGCTTAATTATCCATACTGCCAAAAAGCCAAGTGGATGAAGACTAACATTTGTCTATGTTATGATAAGCAATTGAATAGACAACCAATATAGTTGATCAATCAGTATATATGTATATACACAAATATACGTATATGTGTATGTATATATGTATGTGCCTATACATGTACTGCAAAGTTTAAAACCCCACCAAGCTATTTGGTGCACCTTGTATATGTGTACACACACATATACATATATGCATATGTATGTATATGCACATCTTGTACTTTTAGATAAAAATTGCAGATAGATAATGAACTGGGTCCCAAATTTAACAGGAAAAAGATAAATTACACTTAAGAAATTGAGCAATGCTTTTAATGACCCCAAATTTTCCCCTGAATCAAAGGCCAACCTTTTTAATAACAAAATTCTTACAGTGATATTATATGGTTACAAGTCATTGAACATCAGTCTTCAAAGAATTAAATTCCAAAGGATCATCCGGTGGATAATGGAAAAGTACATGGTGGGGTTGAGAAGCCTGTAATCCATTACTAGCCAATTACTATGTAAAGGAAGTGGCATAAAGGATGTCATCAGAGAGATGATGTACTAGAAAGAAGGTGGGATGGTCATGAATCAAATGTGAAGGATAATAGATAGACATCTCATGCGTTCCATTGGTGTTTGCGTAATATTAAGAGAACAAGAGGGATTGGCATATTGGGTGGACTCATGGGGAAGATTGTAAAGAAATTATGTGAAGATGTGGACAAGACTTGTATAGGACAAGAAGTCATGAGTGAATTACTGAATTGCTGAGTTTTCACATCCATGAGAAAACAAATCATTAAAATTGCTGAGTATTCACATCCATGAGAAAACAAATCATTAAAATATTGAGTATTGAAATGTATTTGTATGAATATATGCCAATGTGTTAGAAATGTCTATAAATATATGATTTTCCTTTTATTAAAAGATAGTGCTCTTTGAAATTATCTTTGCATGATCTATTTATGGCTGAAGAGACCTAGGCATGGTCCACATCTCCTTCTGTGATGTAGACTTGTAAAGTGAACCTTTCTCTGTTCAGTTGAACTATTGTTCTAGTACTTTTGATGCCCTGTCATGAGTAATCCACACTTTCTTATGGCTTTCTTGGGATCAGGAGCACACGTTGTGAGATAGCTGGCTAGTGTTCAGGTGGAAGGATTTAGCTAAAGTGATCAGAAAACTTATACTGTTGGGATCAAGGGAAAGAGATGGAATTCAGGGAAGGGAAAGAGATGAGTGAAGTGCTTGTCTTTAAGCAATGAGGAAAGGAAAATTATCTTCCTCTTTGATCTGTCACATCCTTAGCCTACGCCAACTAAGGGAGAATAAAACAAAATGAAACCACATTTCTTTACTTTTCCAAATCCATGCTTACATTAATCTAGAAAAGTATTGCTTATATTCCCAAATGACTACAGTGGAAAATTTCTCTAATGCTTAACTTGCTACATAGTTGTTTTTCTTCAAGATAGTTCAGATTACTAGTCTTGAAAATAGTCACTAGTCTGCTTGCCCAGGGTTTACCTATAAAGTATCTGTAGATTCCATTCATTTTCTGTCAAAGTAATGTCTCAAGAGAATGTGGAATGTTTAGAAAAGAAAAAAACTGCTTAATTAAGAGTTGATACTTACTCACAAGGCCTTCCACTTTAGAATATTCATTGAATACCCCCTCTGCATTGGTGGGACCAGGGGGAATTTACATTCTAAAATCTGGGAATCCATTACCTGTTTCCAATTTTTTTCATACTAGAAAGAGATAGTTACATCATTACTGTCATCACAAGACCTTCATTTGATATTAAAGGGTATTCTTAAATTAATATACAGTTTTGAGAAAGGCATCATTCTGTTTATCTAACACTTTGGGCGGGTCACCAGTGTAATGTTAATGGAATGGGAAGATCTTTCCTACCTCATGTGGAGCCCATTAAGGGAAGCTTGCTTAGGGGAGGTTTGCTTGTAGGAAGGGTCACACCTTTTGCTAATTTCCAATTAGGCACTGAGTCATGAGGATTGTGATGCCCTCTGGCTCTGAGAAGTGTAAATATACTCTGAGGTGAGGTTTTGTTTTGGGAGCTTGCTTATGAGAAGGACCTTATGATTCCCTGGTCAAGACTCTGAGTGGTCACATGTTCAGAGTTCCCTGACTGCTCAGAAGTAAAGGCTCTCTGAATCCAGTGATGTATGTAAATTATATAGCAATTTTGCTTTGGTTCAGGCAGTTAAGAGCCCTGTCTGTTGGTCTTTATTTCTCTGTGTACATTTTCTTTGTATTTTCTCTGTTTGTATTTTCTCTGAAGTTCAGGGTGCTGACTTTTCCTCTGAACTAGTGAATGTAATTAAAAGAAGTTTGACACATTTTTGAGCAGTCTTTCCTAGTAAAGCAAATAAAGGGACCTGTGCTAGCAACCATCCTGGGTGTGCCAGTGTGGTTGCCATTACACCAGGAGATTCTTTGTGGATGGTCTAGCAGTACCATAGCACCCCTAAGTTCTTTAGACAATTTCGGGAAGCAATTGACCAAGGATAATGGGGTTAGAAATTTACAAGAATAAGATTAAAAACAATCTCAGTGGCTCCAGAGGCCTTGACACAGTAACATCCACTGATACGAAATGTGAAAATGAACATTGTCTAGCAGAAGAAACAAAAATAACATATATATAGCTTTAAGGTTTGTAAAGTCCTCTTTTTACATGTATTAGCTATCTCATTTGATGCTCACAGCGGCTATGTAAATAGTGCTTGGAAGAATAAAAAATAATAACATTTATATGGCAGTGTAAGATTTGCAAAGTGTTTTTACATGTATTATCCAACTCATTTGCTATTCATACCAGTTGTACAAAGTATCACAAATAATGTTACCTTCATTTTACACATAAGGAAACTGGGTCTATGAGAGATGAAGTGACTTGTCCAGAGTCATGGCAATTTATAAACATTTGACCTAGGATTTGAACCCAGGCCTGACTGACTCCACTTTCAAGGCTCCCGTTACCAGGTCACAATGCTTTCCAATAATCTCCCTTTGCAAATCTGCCCCTGATGGGAGTGAGGAAAAGATCTGAAATAAGTGAAAAAGGTTGTAGTTGGGGGTGGAGTGGTGTTTCCTGCATAGAACTCTCTATTTCTTATTGTGTAAAATACAGAACTCAGATGAATTTCAAAGGGTGTCAACAGGAACATTGCCTGAAGCTGGTGGAAAACCGTAGAGACTAGGGGCTACTGTAATGTCAGGAATATATAATGTGAAATTAGGGGATTGTCCTCTTTAGTTTTCAGAGATGTTATCAGTAGATAGAAAAGGGTTTGGATAGGAAGCAGATAGGAACCCAGGGCTTATGGTGTGGTAGTGATCAAGAAATAGCCTGTCTCCCTGTTGCTCTTGGCTGAAGGTCATCTTTCTACTTTCTTCCTTGGAAAGGCTTCTTTCTCTGGTCTCTCTGTGTCTCTCTGTGCCTTTCTGTCTCTGTCCCTCCCCTTTCTGTCCCTGTCTCTCTTTGTCTCTGTCTCTCTCTGTCTTTCTCTGTCTCTCTCTCTCTGTGTGTCTCTTTCTCTCTGTCTCTGTCTCTCTCTGTCTCTGTCTCTGTCTCCGTCTCTCTCTCTCCGTTTTTCTCTGTCTTTGTCTCTCTGTCTGTCTCTGCCTGTCTCTGCCTCTCTGCCTTTCTGTGCCTCTGTTTCTGTGTCTCTGGTCTCTCTCCGTCTCTGTGTCTCTGTCTGTCTGTCTCTGTTTCTTTCTCATTAGATTCTGGGATTAGAGAAACATCTTGAGGTGTAAAAGGCTACTGCAGACTTTTACTATGGTGCTGCAGCCCTCATGGGAGGGCTGGCTTCCTGCCAGTGCTGTTATTAGCTGCCCAGTCACCTGTTCTCCCTGCTGGGCTGGTACTCCTCCTTTCAGGATTCAGTTGTTTTAAAAGAGCAGTGTTCTCTCACTAAGCACATTAAGACCCGGAAAAAAGAAACAATCCCCTCAGTTGCCAGTTTCTGGGGAAGCAGTTCAGAGAACTTGAGTGAGGTCTCTTGAGTCCTGCCAGCAGATGTCTCTCATGTGTCTCAAGTCTCAAATAATCTCTAATGTTTTTATCTTTGGCCAATTTGTGTCTTCAGCCAATCTGACCTTCTCACCAAATCCTGGTTAAAGCTTCAGGGACCTGAGGCTTGTACAAAGAGTTCGGGTTTTTATATTTTTCTTTTCCCAATGGTACCAAAAAGAGAGGAAAAAGACAGGAGAGTGTGATGCAATTCTCTTGCATTCCAGACCCTAAGTGTTTAAGACTAATAATTAAGGATCATTTAAAATATTTCCAGGTTAGAAGGAGAAAACTTCCTTGACTTTTAAGCACAAAGTTAAATGTGTTTATTTTTGAATATTTAACAGAGCAAAAGTAGGGAAATAAGCGTTTATTAAGTAACAGCAATGTGCCAGACACTATGCTAAGCTCTTTACAAATAATATCTCATTTTATTCTCACAACAACCCTGGGAGATGGCAGCTATTATTATCTTTGTTTTGTGGTTTTGTCCTTCATTCTTGAAGAACCATGACATCTGGAAGATGATGCCTATCTTCATTTTACAGTTGAGGAAACTGAGGCGTACAGCAGTTAAATGGCTTGCCTAGGTCCCCACAGCTAGCTATAAGTGTTTGAGGCCAAATTTGAACTCAGATCTTCTTGACTCCCAGCCCAGCAAGCTATTCACTACCACCCACTTAGCTGCCTGTAGAACATCACAGAGAAAGAGGCTATCTAGTTAAGGAAGTTAGCAGAACTAATTTGCTCTGTGACCCCCCAGCAAGACAATGAATTTCTCACTATTGTTAAAGTGTGCCCACCTCTCAAATGTAGGCTGTATAATGCCTGCTCTCTAACTCACGGGATTATAATAAGGATTAACAGTGACACAACAGAAGTCAGTCAAGAAGCATTTATTAAGTTTGTGTACTGTGGATAGAGTGTGGGAGTTGGTGTCAGAAAGTCTTAATCCTGTCTCAGACACTTGCTGTGTTTTTGGACAAGCGACTTAACCTCTCTCAGCCTCAGTTTCCTCATCTATAAGATGGAAACAATAATGGCATCTACCTTACAGAGTTATTGGGAGGGCAAAATAAATTAATATATGTAAAATGCTTTGCAAACTTTAAAAAAACTATTTAAATTCTAGCTGTTAATAAGCACTTACAATAAGCATCTGTAGATGTGACAGTGTTTTGCAAAAACACTGCAGAAAAATAGCCATATTTTTCTTCTTTATACCTACATACTAATCATGTTTTAGAGAAAAGAATGTACAACTCTTGATAATAATAGTTATAAAAATAGTAATAATAATATTTGTATAATGCTTAAATATTTTTACAGAATGTCTTTTTAAAATACGTTTTCTTACTTGAACTTCACAAGCAAATTGTGGGTGTAGATGCTATTGTCACTGCTTTTTCTAGTTATTTAATGACTTCTTAGGTAGTAGAAGGGTTGAATATTTTGTTTATGAGTAAGCCAACAGGTTAATATTAGCAAATGAACCAATATTACAGTATCAAAATACCTGTGATTTAAAAAAATACAACACAAAATTCATATGTGCATTTAAAAAAATACAGATCCTAGCACATTTTTTCCTTGCACTGGACCTGTGATTTCATTGCCATAAAGAACTTTTTTCTAAAAAAAATTAATTTGCTACTTTATTTTTCCCCAATTATATGTAAAATTTTTATCATTTGTTTTTAAAAATTTGAGTTCCAAATTCTCCTTTTCCCTCCCCAACCTTCCTCATTGAGAAGGCAAGCAATTTTACTAGGTGATAAATGTATAGTCATGCAAAACACATTTCCATATAAGTCATGCTGTGAAAGAAAACACAGACAAAAAACCCTAGAAAAATAAAAAAAGGTAAAATAAAAAATTATGCTTCAATCCTTATTCAGACTCTATCAAGTCTTTCTCTGAGGATGGATAACATTTTTCATTATAAGTCTTTCAGAGTTATCTTGGATCATGATATTGCTGAGAATAGCTAAGTTATTCATAGTAGATCATCATGCAATACTGCTGTCACCATATATGCTTTCCTGGTTCTGTTCACTTCACTTTACATCAGTGCATGTAAGTCCAGGTTTTTCTGAGAGCATCCTGCTCATCATTTCTTATGTCATAATAGTGTTCCATCAAAATAATATACCACAACTCATTCAGCCATTGTTGGGGTGGTGCTGGGGTTGGAGTGGTGTTTCCTGGATGGAGCTCTCTATTTTTTATTGTGTAAAATACAGAACGCAGATGAATTTCAAAGGGTGTCGACAGGAACGTTGCCTGAAGCTGGTGGAAAACCGTAGAGACTAGGGGCTACTGTAATGTCAGGAATATATAATGTGAAATTAGGAGATGGGTATCCCTGCAATTTCCAATTCTTTGCCACCAGAAAAAAAGCAGCTATAAATATTTTTGTACATATAGATCCTTTTCCTTTTTTAAAAAAAAAATCTCTTTTGAGATACAGACCTAGTGGGGGTATTGCTTGGTCAATGGGTATGCATGGTTTTATAGCCCTTTGAGCATAGTTACAAATTGCTCTACAGAATAGTTGAATCAATTCACAACTCCACCAACAGTGCATTAGTGTCTCAATTTTCCCACATCCACTTCAAAATTTATCATTTTTCTTTTCTGTCCTACTAGCCAATCTCATAAGTGCGAGGTAGTACTTCAGAATTATTTTAATTTGCATTTCTCCAATCAATAGTGATTTAGAGCATTTTTGATATGGCTATAGATAGCTTTGATTGCTTCATTTGAAAACTGATTGTTCATATCTTTTGATCATTTATCAATTGGAGAATGACTCTTATTTTTATAAATTTGACTCAGTTCTCTATATATTTGAGAAATGAAGCCTTTATCAAAGAAACTTGCTTCAATTTTTTTTTCACAGTTATGATTACTAATTGTATTTCTCATCACCCTATTCCCCCCCGTTTATTCTGTTCTCTTTCTCCTTTTACACTGTCCCTAATCAAAAGTGTTTGGTTTCTGACTACCACCTCCTCCAATCAGCCTCCCTGTGTCCTGTTTCTAACCACTGCTATCACTATCAGCATATTTTCAGTTCTGTAGGCAATCATTTAAAGGCATGCTACTAGATCAATTAATTAATCGATTTAGTATTTCTTTTCTAACTGTAATGTGAGAAGAACTGAGTATATTCAGGCCAAAATGAAATAGTTTTTGCCCTCAAGATGCTTATGTTATATTGGGAAGGCAACATATATACCTAATTGTATACAAAATATATATGGGATAATTTTTTTTTCAGGGAAGGGGTGGGAACTAGCAGCTGAGGAACGAAGAAAACCTGACATATGCTGCAGTCTTTGAGATAAGCTTTGAAGGAAATTAGGGATTCTGAGGCAGAAGTGAAGGCATTCTAGGCATGAAAGATAGACTGTGCAGAACCATGGAGGTGAGAGATGGAATATTATAAATGAAAAGCTGTAAGAATGTCAGTTTAGCCGGAATATAGAGTGCTTTAAGGGGAATAATACTGGTAAGGTAGGTTGGGACCATATCGTGAAGGACTTTACTTTGTCTGGTAGCATGATTACAACATCTGCTTTTTTAGATTTACCTGATGCACAATGATTTTTTTTCATCTTTTCATTTTTAATTATGTGTGTTTCTTAAGTAAAAGATTGTGGTGTTCCCCTGCATCACTCTCCTCCCTCACTCCCATCCCCCTTCTAATCTGTACTCTCATTTTGTTGCATTGTTTAATCCATTTACACTTAAAGTTGTGAGAGATTTATAGTTTTCATTTTTCTTATTTTTCTCAATTAGGATTTTTGTCGTTGTTTCTATTCTTCTATAATGATAGTACATTGTATCTTCAGTAATTTTTGCTTAATTTGCTTTAACCCTATTTATACAGTCTCTCTTCCCCTCATCCCCATGTACCTACCCTCTTTCTGCTTTTTTTCCTTTCCTTAGTTTTGGAGTTTTACTTATTAGTTCTTTTTTCCTTCCTTCCTTCCTTCCTTCCTTCCTTCCTTCCTTCCTTCCTTCCTTCCTTCCTTCCTTCCTTCCTTCCTTCCTTCCTCCCTTCCTCCCTCCCTCCCTCCCTTCCTCCCTTTCTTTCTTTCTTTCTTTCTTTCTTTCTTTCTTTCTTTCTTTCTTTCTTCTAGTTATTTAATTTTCTTCCTTTTTTCTTCCAATTAACTAGTTAAGTAAAATCCCCCTTCTCCTCCTCATCTTTCACATCTTTTTATTAGTTTTAAATTTTTCTTTGCCTTTTTTCTTTAAAAAAATTATTTACCTTGTTCTCTTTATTAATTCTCTTCCTGTTCTGTTTATCCTAGACTTTTATTCTTTGATTCATAATCTTTATACTCTATTTTTCTTTAGTTTTTGTATTTTTTGTGGAATTAAAGTTTCTAAGGTAACTATTTCTATTCCCCTTTCTAAATAGGTTCTATGTTATTGTCTTGTAGATCTTGCCTTCCCCTTTTTTCTGTTGTGCCTCACTCTTAGTAGTAGCAATTCCTGGAGGCACTTGAGAGCACAAAAATATGGTCCCTGCATTGAAATTTTCCTATGTCCCTAACTGTGTAGTTGATTATGGATCCCTGCCATAGCTACTATCATCATGTCCTCCCCCATTTACCATGAAATTCCTCAGTAGATCCATGCTTTACAATTCTACCAAATGTTATTTGCCACCAGGAGCAATTATTTTCCTTCTCCTGAGGCAAGATGTTGTCCATTGCTTTTCTTTCTCCTATTGTATATTGTGTCCTCCTATTCGATAGTAAGCTTGAAGACAGGTACTGTCTTTCCTTTTAGTAACTGTATCCCTAGTGCTTAGCACAGTATTTGGCACATAGTAGGCACTTAATAAATGTCAATTAGATGGAATTGTATATTGCTAATTATTTCCCAGAATGGTTGGAACATTTCACAATTTCATTAATATATGCATGTATTTATATCTATATGTGTATATGTATGTATAATATATGTGTATATATAATGTATATCTACATTAGAGCTATATATTTAACATATTTTTATCATCTGTCTATCTATCTATCTATCTATCTATGTAGCTGTCTTCCCACAATCCCACAATCTATCATCTTTTGCTATTTAGTGGATGTGAAATGATACTTGAGAATTGTTTCAACTCAAATTTCTCATATGATGTTTAAAACTTTTTTCATATTTTGTAGGAAATATTTTTTCTTTTTAAAACCGTTCATATCCTTTTTCCACCTAGCTATCAGTGATGAAATGTTTGTGTCAATTATCATCATATATTTGACGTTAGGCTTTAATCAAAGATTCTTGATATATCTTTTAAACATTCTCCACCCCACCCTCAATTGATAGAATCTTTTCTAACTGTAATGATGTTGTTTGTGTAAAACTTTTTAAATTTAATTAATCGAAAATGGTTTAAATTTGTCTTTTATAGCTACTTCTATCCTCTGGCTATGAATTCTTCTCTGATTAGGATTGTAAAAGGTATTTCTTTTCATTCATTTTTAATGTGATCTTTTATAGTAGCTGGAATTTTTATGTTGTACCCTTACATTTAGATAACTTATCCATTTAGAGGTTACCTTGTTGTATATGGTGTAAAAAGCTGATCTAAACTTATTTTCTGCCAAGTTGTATTCCAGTGTTCTCAGTACTTCTTGTCAAATAAGGAGACATACCCCTAGTGGTTTGTGTTTTTTGGTTTGGCACACACTGAACTACTGTCTTGTTTATTCCAGGATCCTGCCTATCTAGTCTGTTCCACTGATCTGTTTTTCTATTTTATAAGAAGTATCAAATAGTTTTGATGATTTTTATGTATACAATATAATCTGAGACCTATTTAATACTAGGCTCCCTTTATTCCTACTTCGTTCATTATTTCCCTTGAGATTATCGACCTCTTATTCCTCCAAATGAATTTTATAATTTTTTTAAAAAATTATGCAAAGAGACTGTTTTGCAGTTTTACTTCCACAGTACTTTCATCTATAGATTGTTTTTGGCAACATCATCATCATCGTTACAACACTATTGGCATAGCCTAGTCATGCACACCGAATATGTTTTCAGTTACTTAGGTCCTCCTTTATCTCCATAAAAATTATTTTGTAGATATACGTATACAAGTTTCTTTGTGTGCTTTAGCGTATACTCTAAGAAACTTAGTGTGCTTTGCTAGTTATTTTGAATGGAATAACTTTTATTGCTTTCTCTTGGTTTTTTAAACAATATTGATTCATTCAACAAGTATTTTATAATATGTCTTCTGCATGCCAGGCCTTGTGCTAGGCTCTGGAGATCCAAAGACAAAAATTACACAGTTCTTGCCTTCAAAGAGCTTGCCTTTATGTTAGGGGAAACCAACATGAACACAGGTGAAGAATACAAAACAGATTAAAAATAAATGTAAAATAACTTCTTAAGTAAAAAGTACTAGCAACAAGTTAGGATCAGGACAGGTTTTGTGTAGGAGCCAGTTCTTTAGCTAATCCTTCACAGAAGCTAGGAATTCTATGAGGCAAAGTAGGGAGGTGAGAAGGGAGTAAATCCCTAGCACGAAGGACAAGCTTGTGCAGAGGCATTGAGGTGGGAGATAGAATATTATGTATAAGACAAAGTATGTAGTCTAGTTTGTCAGGAGTGATAGGGTGTATGAAGGAAAATTAAGTGTAATAAGGTTGAGAAGGTAGGTTGAAGACAGGGTGTGAAGGTCTTTAAATGCTAAATTGAGGAGTTTGTATGCTGTCCTAGAAGATGGAGCTTCTTGAGTAGCAGAGTGACATGGTCTGATGTGCTTTAGCAATATTCATTTAGTAGCTATGTGAAGGATGGGTAAGAGAAGGGTGAAACAAGAGACAAAACAATTAAGAGGATAAGAATGGTTGGAAAATGTGGCATACCAATGGAGTACAATGTTATTAAAAATGATAAATATGAAGAATTAAAGAACTTATGCAAAAGAATTCTAACCAAAGAAATCAGAGCAAGAAGAAAAAATGCACTAGTTAAATTGGTATAAAAGGAAAAAATATGCATAAATAAAGGAGTTATTAGGACACAATTAGAATAAGATTCAGAGAATGAATAATAAATAGTTTTAGTCATTAGTCTGCAAACTCCAGGACAGTGATTTTGACCTCAATGCTTGGAAAAATTTTTGAGTGGATCATTAAAGAGATGATTGGTGAATGTCTAGAAAAGGAAGTGGTAATTACAAGAGCCAACATGATTTTTTTCTTTTTTTTTTTTTGGAGGGCAGAAGGCAGGGCAATTGGCATTAAGTGACTTGCCCAAGGTCACATAGCTAGTAAGTATGTCAAGTGTCTGAAGCCAGATTTGAACTCAGGTCCTCCTGACTCTAGGGCTGGTGCTCTACTCACTGTGCCACCTCGCTACCCCAAGCCAACATGATTTTATCAAGAAAATGTCACCCCAGAAGACTCTAATTTTGTATTTTGACAGAAGTACCAATGTGGTAGATGACAGGAATGCTGCAAATATAGTTTACTTAAACTTAGCAAAGCTTTTGATAAAATATCTCATCAATTTGTGTAGAGAAGATGGGGAGAAATGGATTAGACAATGATACAATCAGATGATTTCGGATCTGGTTGAATGGACAGACTCCAAGAGTAGTTGTCAATGGCTACATGTTAAAATGGTAAAAGTTCTCAGAGAACTACATATCAGTAATCCTGTACTTGACCTTGTGGTGTTGAGCATTTTTAGCAATGACTGGGACAATGGCAGGCACGGTACACTCATCAAACTCGCAGATGGTGCAAAGCCTGAAGAGAAAGTGGTACAGTAAATGACAGTGTCAAGATCCAAAAGGGTCCTGACTGGCTACAGCCTGGGGCTGAATCTAATAAGCTGAGATAAAATATGTTGTTGTTCATTTGTTTTAGTCATGTCTGACTCTTTGTAATCCCATTTAGGGTATTCTTGACAAAGATGCTGGAGTGGTTTGTCATGTCCTTCTTATTTTGCGGATGAGGAACTGAGGCAAACAGGGTTAAGTGACTAGCCTGAGTGTCTGAGGTCAGATTTGAACTCATGAAATATGAGTCTTTTTGACTTCAGGCCTGGCACTCTATCCTCCGTATCACCTACCTACCTACCTTGAAACAAAAAAGGTATAAGTATAAAGTCAGATTTGGGTTAAAGAAATCAACTCATAGGCATAATATGGGGGAGACATGAACAGATAGTAGTTATTCTGAAAAAAGATCTGAATGTTTTATCAGATTCCAGGTCCAACATGAGTTAGCAGTGTTTGTGGCATCCAAAAAAAACCCTAATGCTACATTAAGAGAGGCAAAGCTCCTTGAAATAGGGAGGTCATGTCCCTTTGTGCTCTGCTCTTGTTAGATCTAACCTGGAGTTTTGTGTTCAGTTCTGAGTTCCACAGTTTAAAAAGCACATTGGTATCCTGGAAGATGTCCAGAAGAGGGCAAGCACAATGGTCAAGGCCTTTGAGTTCAAGTGACATGAGGATTGATGGAAAGAAGTGGTCATATTTAGCCAAATATTTGAAGCCCTGGCTTGTGGAGGATGGACTAGACTTACTCTACTTGGCCCTAAAGGGCCAAACCAGGAATAATGGATCAAAGTAAACTGAGGGTTGTAGCAACAATTTGGCTGGCAGCTGCTGTGGGGGTGAAAGACAAAAACAAGCCCAACAACAACACTGCCTGCACAGGTTCTTTTGATCTGCTTTACAAAGGAAAGAAATATCAAGGGGTTAACAATCTTCTTTAATCCAACATACAAATATTATTCACTTAGTTCAGGGGAAAGCACCCTGAACTTCAGAGCATATACAAACAAATTACAAACATACATTATAAACAGACCAAATACAATTCATAGTTACCGAGAAGGCATCAACACCTGGGTTCACAAGCTAGAGGGCTCTTAACTACAGCTGCCCAGAGTCTCCACATCAACACTCCTCCAGCAAATAGCTCAAATAGCTCTGTTCTTTCTTTTTGTATAGTCTTTGGACATCATCAAATGTCATCTGAGCGACCAGAACTTAGGCACCTACTATTGGCTCTGGTCTTAGCAACTCCCCTTAGGGCCCTGGGGGCTTCCCACCTCTCTCAAACTAGGAACTAGTTTGCTAACCAGCCTGGGGCTTTGCACCTACTAGTAAAAGTGCGTGGGCCTGGGGTTTAGCACCTAGTAAGGCTCAATCAAACACAATTAATTTAGCATTTTAAAACAGTAAAAAAGTCTCAACTTAATTAATATTACAAGGGTTGATGTTGAGAGAACTTCCTGAGGTTTAGAATGAACTAGGATTCCCAAAGTAGGCTTGGCTGCCTAGAGAGGCGATTGGTTCTCTATCTGTAGAGGTCTTTAGGTAAAGTGATGATGACCACTGGTCAGGTATGTTATAATGGGGATTCCTTTTGGATGTGAGTTGGACTAGCTGACCACTAACATTCCTTTTTACTCAAATTCTGTAACTAAATGCTGAAATTCTCATTTAGTATAAACAGTTTTAAAGTATATCTAATCAGTCTTTTTGACATTTAAAGTTTATAATAAGCTATTTAGGACGAAAAACATTAAAATGATATGTCATTAGTATTTATGCAGTGCTTTAAGGTTTGCAAAGCACTTATATATATGTACATATGTAACAGGCATTATAAATATTTTAAAGGATGATAAATGAATTTTAATAACAATTTTTTTAAACTAAAATAGATTTGAATTTAATTTTAACATCTACCCAGATATGTCCAATAAATCAAATTCCTTTCACCACATAACAACATCAGGATTTGGAAAATGTATGTTCTCACTTTTTATTTACATTAAACAAATCTGGTGACCCAATAATGAACACAATTTCTAAACAAAATTTTTGTCCAATGTTCTTAACTTTGCCTCAATATGTTTGATTTTCTTTAGATGGATGTCACAGAATATTCTTATTTACTTGATCAATGATAACTCTCAGTGTCAAAAGAAGAAAAGAAAATTCATGCAATATAGTTTCCAAGAAGATGGATGATAACCAAACTTTGTGAAATGCCTATCTTTTTTTTAAAAAGGTATGATATTAAAAGTAACATGCAATGGGGCTTATGAAAACCTCAATCTAAGTAAAAAAGTAAAATTATTTATGAACTGTTAAAAAAAAAGCACATATAAGATCATAGCTGGAAATGACCTCAGAGCCATGTAGTCTGACCCCTTCATTTTAAGAAGAAAACTGAAGTCCAGGCAAGTTAAATAACTTGCTAAAGATCACAAAGAAAGTTGCTTTCCAATGCGCATGTGAACAGAAATCTAAAGACTAATCTTAATTTTTTTTTTTTTTGTGCAGCCGGAGAACAGTATCTTCATTCCCTTTCTTCTTTCTCTTTGTAGGTTTGGTCTGTTTGCTTGCTTGTTTTTTCCCCATACCAGGCTGCCTTTAGCCCTCACTATGCTGTAATAATTCAAACTCTTTCATGGTGCTAGGGACAACACTGGTGTGGGAAGGAAATACTCCTACTACTCATCACCAGAACTCCTCATCCTCCCTACCCCCACACCCATGCTTCTCATTTGCACAAAATCGGTCACAATAATGACATTGATTCTTCAACATAGAGAAATTTATGAAATGAGAATGCAAAAGCAGGCATAATCATAACATTTACACAATAGGAGGCAAAAGCAGGAATAATCAAGAAATAAAGTCCACCTATAAACCTTGATCATATTCTTCCACAAATGCATGTGGTATCCATGGGGAAGATTGGACACATGCTTATAGAAACCTAGTAGTGATGCACATGAATAGGGAAACCTAGATGCCTGGGACATTTCACAACTTTTGATGGCACACTTGTAAGCCCTTTGTCCCTTTGTTATTTTTATTTATTTATTTTTATTTTTATAAGCACTTATTTTCTCTTTTACCCATTTTCTTTTCAATTGAACAATAATGAAATAAGAGAAACAGAACCCTGCTAACAAAAATAAGCTTAGACCTGCAAAAATTCTCATTTTGATCATATCCAAAAATATATGTCTTATGGTGCATTTTAAGTCCATCATCTCTTTGGCAGAGGGGGTAGCATGAATCATCTTCATTTGTCTGGAATTCGGGTTTGTCATTAGAGGTCTAAAGCCTTTCAAAGTTATTTTTCTTTATATTTTCATTATTGTATAAATTATTCTCCCACTTCCCACTTTACTAGGAATCAGTTCATAGAAGTCTTCCTGGTTTCCTCTGAAGCAGGAAATTTTGTCATTTCTTATGGTGCAATAATATTCCATTACATTCATGTAAAATAATTTATTTAGCCATTCACTGATGGGGGGGGCATCCTATGAGTTTCTAGACCCTTGCCACTGCAAAAAGAGCTGTTATAAATATTTCTTTAATCTCTTCAGGGATTTAGGCCTAGTAGTGACATCACTGAGTCAGAAGGTGTGGACCATTTTGTGACTTTTGGGGTATAAATCCAAATTTCTTTCCAGAATGACTGGCTTCAGTCCATTTAGAGAAGAGTCTTTACCACACATCCATCCATCACCTGCTTAGTAAAACCCCTTTTCTGCAATATGCTGGGCAAAGCTGCTTATCTGCAAATCTCAGGCTACTGAAGTACTGGCAAGCTATTTCAGCACATAGTTGCCTTTGGTGCATATACTTTTTGTGATTTTAACACAAATTATATGCTATAATTTTATTTCATCTTTGATCTCTGACTTCTCCTATGATCTGCCTTCTTTCCTGCTTTTATCTTCATCTGGTCTTCTCCTATACCTCCCATCTGCTGCCTTAAATAGGGCCTCCTCATAGGCAGTGACATACTTCTAATTAATGATATGCTAGTGGGACAACTGGTCAATGAGAGTCCAACCCTTATGGACATGGGTGTCATATTCAATTTGATGCAATCCATCACATGCATTTCAGAGCAGGCACTGGTATCTTATGATCATTTCTGATCTGTTAACCACATGGTGAAGAAGCAGACCTGATTGGCTGCTCTATCAGAACTGGATATGCATTTAAAAGGCATTACTATCCAAAGCAAGCTCCTCTCTCTTTCCTGTTTCAGTGAGTAGACAAGGACTACCACAAGCCTTTTGGTGGAGAGAGAGAGAGCTAGTACAAGTAACCCAGGCTCCTAATCCCAAATGACATGAAATCATGAACACATGATTCTACTGTTGCTTCTGTCTCTGGTGGGTCTTTTCTTTGTTGTCTTAGGTGAAGGACTATTGGAGATGAAATGGGTGAGGCTGTGACCTTGTGAACTTCAAAAAATTGGGATGTGTGAACTCCAAGAGGTTCACAAGCATTTACTGAGCCTAGTGAGGTGTGAAATCTTAAGAATCTTGACCCAACTTAGCAGTGAATGATCAGAGCCTGGGAACTAAGAGGGAATAATTTGTCCATTTGTCCAATAATGCATTCGGAAGTCAAATTAGTGAGGCAAATGACTTGGAGCAATTATGTAAAGTTTGAACTAGAGGGATTGAGGTGATATAGAGAGAGTGTCTTCCCAGGTGTTGGGGGGAAATGTTTTATTGCTGTTCTTGATGTATCTTTCCGGTAAATAAACCTTTTGCAATACCTACCTGTTAATTGTTTGCAAGATCATCTGGACACTAATCACTGGCAATTTATAATGAGAATAAATGCAAATTGGTGCTTGAACAGATAGTATTACAGAAAACCCAAAGTCCTTCAGGGATATTCTTAGAACCTTGAAAAGGGGAAAATGTAGATAGCAATCTTATCCTGAGAGAACTAACATCAAAATGAGTGGGAGTTGTGATAAAGACCCTAAATACTATGTGTGAATTTCAAAGAATTGACTTTTTTGTCAAGTATAATCTTATATTAATCATCCCAGATTACTCAAATGGTTATTTGATTAGAATTTCTAAGTAATAGACTTCAAAACTCAGGATACTCATATGTAAATGAACTGAGGGATCACAATGCCATGTACCATTTTTACCTCTTCCAAAAGGTCTTTCTCTGTCCGTTTTATCTGAGGGGTAATTTTCTTTCAAGTTCTCAAAACTGTCCATCTCTCCTCAACATTTGTATCTGAGGGTTTGCATTTTTACCCAAGCTCATTTTATCAGTGTTATTTACCCCAAATCTGCCCCTTCCATCAACCAAAATCTTCACTTATAAAAGGGACAATACCTTCCAAATTCAATGTTTCTTCTAAATATCTAAATTAACATATACTATATTATACATGGTGTTTTAAAAATCTTAGTATAGTTTTTAGCTTTAATAACTTCAGAAGTCTAAATATTACAAACTTGCAAAAACATCATTTGGGAGATTATTTAAATTTTGTTGGCACAGTTTTGTGAATTTTGAGTAACACATTTTTAATTTCAATTTTAACAAGACAGGTAATCCTGTTATAATGTGTTGTGTGTGACAGCGCTTCTGCCTAACAATTTCTCAAACCAATTGATTGGTAGAGGAGGTCTTCTTGCTTGGCCACTTTGGTCATCTATCTTATCTCCATTAGATAGTGGCTTTTTCTTGCGGGGTCATATCAGAACTGTCATATGAGCATTAAAACCTCATTCTTTGGATGATCTTAAGGTTAAGATGAGAGATAAAATCCTTTAATTTGCTAAGCAACAGCTAATGCAAGTTTTTACAAAGTTCAAACATTGAATAGAACAATGTATAGCACAAGACAGTAGATATGTTGAATTTTAATAAGAAATATGGACAAAAATGTAAAACAATTAACTTTTCAATTTTTGTAAGTTTCTAACATTTATATTTCAGTTGTTATTAAATCTTAAAATTGAGCTAAAACTTCAAGGACACCTTGTATATAAGTCAATGGTGATTATAAAGATTTCTGAGCAGTAAGGACAGGATTTGGAGCTAAAAGGCACCTTATAACAAAAAGGCAATAAAATATCAATGAAGCCTCCCTCTCACAGAGCCTCACAGAGACCTAGAATTGTGGTTTGATGATATTTAAAAATATCTTCACCTCTCCTCAAGACAGAGCAGTAAAACATCACCTTAAAAGATGAGTCTAAGATGGGACATTCCACTAAAACCCACTCAGCTTTTCACAAGGGTTTGAAATTCCAAGGATACTTATGCACCAATATTGACAAACATGACATACAGAAATGCTGATGATTTTGGTATACTTATTTGCCAATTTACAGAAGTAATTAATCCTCTTGATTATTATTTTCACTGAATCTCTTAGTTTTTCTAAGTAAACCATGATAATCTCACCTAACTTATACAGTCTCCTTACCTCCATTCATACATTCCCTACACTCCTTTAAATTGCAATTTAGGCTCTGCCTTCAGTTGTCATTTTTCAGGCATTCAGTGATATCTAACTCTTTGTGACCCCATGGACCATAGCATGCCAGGGCCTTTTATCCTCCACTGTCTCTTGAGGTCTGTCCAAGTTCATGTTCATTGTGTCAATGATACAATCTATCCATCTCATCCTTTGCCATTCCCTTTTCCTTTTGCCTTCAATCTTTCCCAACATCAGGGTCTTTTCGAATGAGTCCTGTCTTCTCATTATGTAGCCAAAGTATTTAAGCTCCAGTTTCAGTATTTGACCTCCCAGTGAATAGCCTGAGGTAATTGTTGACTGATTTGACCTCTTTACTATCCAAGGAACTCTTAAAAGTCTCCAGTATCACAATTCAAAAGCATCTTTCCCAATTTTTTCTCCATCCAAAATTGTAAGCCCTCTCTCCCTTTTGAAATTACTTTGTTTTATTTTTTATATACTTTGTATTTAATTATTAAATACATGCTCTAATTCTCTGGTAGAATGAAAGCTCTATGAGGGCAAGGGTTGTTTTTACTTCTTATTTGAAACCTCAGCATCAAGAACAGTGTACATAATACATGCTTAATAAATATATATGGAATTGGATTATTGATTGTTATTTGCAAATAGAAATAATTTTGTGTCCTCTTTGCCCATGCTTATTCCCTTAATTCTTTTTTGGTCATATCAGTACTGGGTTAAATAATAGTAGTGAAAGGATGCATACTTGTTTTACCCCTAAATTTACTGGGAAAGCTTCCAGTGGTTCTTAATTGCAAATAAGTTTTCTTTTAAATTAATGCTTATGATTATATTAAGGAAGAGCTCTTCCATATCAATGCTTTTTTTTTTTTTACAATTTTTAACATAAAAGAGTACCATATTTTATTGAAGGCTTTTTTGTATCTAGTTATATCCCCACACTTTTGTAATTTATGTGATTAGTTAATTGTTTTCCTAATGTCGAACTGTCCTTACCTGACTGGCATAAATCCAACCTGGTCATGATGAATATTTTTTATATATAGTACTATTAGTCTCTGTGCTAAGATTTTATTTCAAAAATCATTAATTACATTAGTCCATGAAAGGCCACATGAGTAGTAGATTGAGAGCCAGTTTTAGAGTTTGCAAGACCTGGCTTCACATCTCCTTGCTGATACATATTGGATGCATTACTAGATAAATCATTTTTATTAGTTTCCCAGGCAACTCTTTATGATGATAAGTTATAGAACAGTTGATGTAAATAGTTGAGTTTTCTCTATATCAATGAAATCACAGGTCTGGAATAAAAACAAAAATCCTTAGTTCTCATTCTATGTTTTTTCCATCCCAGGTTTTAACACAAGGATCAAATTTATTTCATAAAAGGATTTTGGGGGAATTTCTTCTTTCTCTATTTTTTAAGAATCATTTATATAGCATAGGTATTAAATTATTCTTAAATGTTTGATAGAATTCAATTACAAATTCATTTAGACAGCGGATTTTTCCCCTTTGGGTGTTCATTTGTAGTTTGCTTTATTTCTCTTCCTGAGATTATACTAAGATATTTGGAAAGGCTTGGTGGCACATGCCTACAGTCCCTGCTAATGGGGAGGTTGAGTCTAATGGATTGCTTGAGCATAGGAGTTCTAAGCTGTATTAGGGCCGTAGCCAACAGCGTGGCCATACTAGGTCTAACATTAATATGGTGAGCTCCTGGTGGTAGTGGACCTTCAAGTTGCCTAAACAGGAGTAAAGTGTTCCAGGTCAGGAATAGAACAAGTTAGAGGCTTTTTTTTTTTTGCCAATCAGCAGTGAGTTTGGGCCCATGAGTAGCCACTGCATTTCCATTTTAGGTGAGATGGGGAGATTAGTCTCAAAAAAATCTCTGTTCCATTAGGATCTTTTAATTTTTTATAGATTCTCATTCATTTTCTTTATTGTGACACAATAAAGTTTTGGACTTGGCATCCTAAAAACATGGTTCATGTTCTGCTTTTGAAACTTGCTGGCAAATCCAGAATGCTTATCCTCTGACTCTCCATTTCTCCTTCTGTAAAATTTGAATAAAACCTGCAGTAGCTACTTCACAGAGTTGTCATAAGGATCAAATAGGGCAATTCGATTTATAAATATTCAAGGCAAATACCTAAAGCCTTTTGTAAACTTTATGTCTATTTTTATTAATAATGATCCTCAGTTGGGCTGGCAAGTTTTGGATTCAGTAAAATCTGATTATTCTTTGTATTTCCTCTTTTGTGAATTAACCATTTTTTATTTTGGAAATTGGATCAAATTAGCTAACAGCTTATCAGTTTTGTTGTTCTTTTTTAAAAAAAACAACTCTTTTCTTTATTAGTTCCATAGTCTTTGCAAAGTACATAATGCCTCTGGTCCTAAGTTTTCTCATCTTAAAATGGTGATAGTAATAACTAATATCTCACAACACTCTTGTGAGGTAGGTGCAGTTATTGTCCCCATTTAATAATTGAGGAAACTGAGGCAAATGGACTTGCTCAGGATCACATAACCAAACTATCTGAGGCTGGATTTGAACTCAGGTCTCCAGTCCTAGTCTTTATTCACTTTGCTGCCTAGCTGCCTCATATTGCTTTTTAAACTAGAAAAGCTCAGACTAATGGCTATCTTGACTGGATTAAAAAAACCCACAGTTTGCATCTGTACAACTCTTTCACTCTCAGTATGCTCTGGCAAGGTACCTTCTCTAGTAACTTAGAGCTTGGCAAACTTTAAAGTGCCATGTGCTTTGCATGCATCCTGAGGACCATGGGATCTTTCTGTCTAACTTAAACAGCTGAAACATTCTCTGTGTCACCTCCTTTGTTAGAATGTGAGCTCCTTGAGAGCAGGGATGTCTTCCTTTTCTATTTATATCCCTTGTGCTTAGAGTGGTACTTTGCATAGAGTAAGTACTCATATAAATGCTTATTCATTCTTTCATTAGAGATGTCGAGATTTCTTTATTTTCTTCCATTTTCTCTTTATTTTTCAGCTCTCCAATACTATATCAGTCAAATCCTTCGTGTCCCACAACAATTTCTGCTCTTTGATTCATTTTCTTCCACTTTCATCCCTTGTTCCCTCTGGACAGTTGTTTGCATATGGAGCCTCTTCCACGCAGCTGTTTTTGTAGGACTTTTTGCACCTGTCCCATCTCCTACTGTCCATTCCGCTCTGGTCCTCCTCCCCACCTTTGTTTCTTTATAAATAGTCAGCTGATGTCTAGTCTCTGGTCTCATTGCTCACATGGCTCTTTGGTGTCTGCCATTCTTGCTCACTGGCTGATTTTTGTCTCCACCCAGCAGGTGCCTTCTCATTTGTTGGCTGTTGTTCCATGTTTTGTCTTCTTTCCACATGTCCTCTCTTCTGGATCTGAACTCTGCTCTTGTGGACTGCTCAGCCTTTTTTGCAGCTGGTGGGGTGTCCTTCTCTGCTGGATATTGGACTTATTCACATCTGTTCTTCTCCCTCCTGCTGGACATTGGGCCTTGTCACATCTGGTTTTCCTCCTGCTAGATATTGGACCTCCTCACATCTGGTCTCCCTCCTGCTGGCTGCTAAGCTCCCTTCTCCCTACTCTCCTCTCCTGCTGCCTGCTTGACCCGAATGCATGTGGTCTCTATTCCAGATGCTCTGGCCCCCTGGATCTCACTTCTTTTGCTTTTAAAAATAAACACACATGCAAAAAAAAGAAAAGGAAAAGGAAAAATCTCTACTTTAACAAGTTGCTGACAACACTACAAATAAAGTATTACTATCTTTCATTGTAATAAGCAGACCATGGCAATAAATAGAGCAGTTCTTTTTCTGGAAGATACCTCAGAAAAGGCAGGAACGTACCAATTCATTTATCCTATTTTCTAGGGCCTAATTAAACCAGACTAGACCATTTGACATCAGCTTGATTGAGTTGGTTTCTCTATTTAGACCAACCTGGGTACACTGAAAAGTTTCTCATTCCCAAGGTAAGGAGGTGCATGCGTTAGGGAGCAATTCAATATTGATCAGAGATTTGCCTAGGCAATTAACTCCGTTTGCCTCAGTTTGCTTATCTGTAAAATGAGCTGGAGAAAGAAATGGCAAACCACTTTAGTATCTTTGCCAGAAAACCTCAAATGGGTTTACAAAGAGTAGGACATGACTGAAAATGACTGAAAAAACCCCCAACAGAATGTCAAAGGGGGTGAAATATACACAGACATAGTGTGTAACAGTAGAAAGAGTATGGGACCTAAATTCAGGGAAAATCTAGGTTGGAATCCCAATTCTGACATTCACTAGTTACATAACCATGGACCCATTACTTAACCTTTCTGGGGCTTGGTTTCCTCATTTGTAAAATGAGGACAAGTATCTGTCTTGCAGGGTTGTTTTGGGAATCAAATGAGATCATGCATCATGGCACAAGGGAAAGACTGTTGAATTTAGAATCATGAGACCTGCATTCATATACTAGCTCTGTTGTTTGTTACCTATGTGACCTTGGATAAATTGCTTCTCTAGGACTCATTTTCTTCATCTGTAAGGTGAGGAGACTGGACAAAATGGCCTCTGAAATTCCTACTAGCTCCATGGCCATCATCCTTTCATCCAAAGTGCTTTGCTAACTTAAAGAGCTTTATTTGTGAGCCATTAACATGGCACAGCTGATGGTTGAGAAACATAGGACAAGAATCTAGGATTCTCAATTACCTAGTGCATATGTGAAGGGAAATTTAAACTGAGTGCTCAATTTCCATTTCCATTCATTTCAATAAACATTTACTTAGCATCTACAACAGGCAAGACATGGATGTTGTTGTTTGTCCTTCATTCTTGAAGAGGACCATGGCATCATGGAGATGATGCCATAACATGCAAGTGAATGGGATCTAAGTGAGGGAGGGCTGTGAAAAGTCACCATCCTCACATTCTCCTCTGGAACCGTCTGGGTCCAGTGGCATGATTTAGATCAGGATGACTAGAGACGGCCCTGGATGGTGATACTTGGTGCTGTGGATAGAATGATGAAAAATAATGTATATATTCCCTGCCCTCAAGGAGCTTATCATATAATAATATGACAAGTACATGTAGATAAGATAAAGGGAAAGGAAGAGTTTGGAGTCTCAATTTAAGATGATAAGCTAGAAGAATTATGAGGACAGATGGCTTACTTTTAGCCATGTGTGTCAGGGAAGTTTTCATGAAATAGGTGCTCCCTGAACTGGACTTACAAGGAAGGAAAGATTACAAAGGATCACATTTTAGAGCTGGTAGAAGGGACCTCAGAGGCTATTTAGTTCAACCATTTAATTTTACATGTGATGGTTAAGAGACTTGCCCAAGGACATATAGGTAGTAAGCAGCAGAGGGAAGATTTGAATCCAGTTCTTCTGACTCCAGAATCAATGGTCTTTCCATTACACGATGCTGTTTCCCAATAGCAAAGAGATGTGGAGGGAGTATGTTTCAGGCATGAAGTTGTAAAAGACACAGAGGTCTAGATATACCCTAGATATTCACTGTCTAGAAGTGTAATAGAGTGGGACAAGATTGAAGAAAGGCTAGGGTTCTGTTGTGATTTAAGGTATGGGAAGAAGAAGATGGGCCAGTGAAGGAATCTAAGAGAACAATCAGACCTTGAGGAAGAGAATATGGAGAGTGCAAAGAAACCAAGAAAGAGTGAGTATCAAGGAGGATAGTATGGTCATATGTCTGGAAATCAGTGTTGGAAGGGACCAGAGGGGCCAAGGGGCCATTTTGTTTAATCTCCATCTAAAAAGAATCATATCATTAACAAACCTGGTAAGTGGCCATCCAATCTTGGTTTTTGTTTTGAATTTTATTTGATTGTTTGAAAATGGGTTTCCCTATCTTGCCCAGGCAAGAAGTGCTTGATCTCAATACTTACCAGAATTGAATCTTTGACCTATGCTGTTTCATATCTAGGCTTGTTTGACCCTCCTTAGTTATCCTGGTAGTCCTCTGGTCCTGGGTTGTTGTTCAGTCATTTCACTCATGTCCGACTCTTTGTGACCCTATTTGGAGTTTTTCTTGGCAAAGATACTGAAGTGATTCACCATTTCCTTCTCCAGATCATTTTACAGATGAGGAAAATGAGGTAAACAGGATTAAATAACTTGCCCAAGGTCGATCAGCTAGTGAGTGTCTGAAGCCAGATTTGAACTCAAGAACATGAGTCTTCCTGGCTTAGGCTTGACACTATCTGCTGTGCTACCTAGCTACCTTCCTCTGTTCCTGGGAGCTCTCCATATTGGTGCCAGGCTTACTGTAGACACCCAATTGATTCAGTCCTACCTCATCTCAGAGCTCTGGGATTCCCCCATCCTTAATTTTCCCTTGGAGCAGGGATTGTAGTCATGCGGCCAGGCCAACCAGTCTTTGTTTGATAGCTTCAAGTAATGGAAAACACACTATCTCCCAAGACAGCAGAATGGACAAATAGGATAAAGTCTGAGAAAAAGCCCTTAGATTTGGAGATTTAAAAGTCAATGGAGAATATGGAGAAAGCAATTTCAGCAGAATGACAGGAATGGAAGTCAGATTTCAGTAAGATTGAGGAGCAAGTGAGGAGAAAGGGGACGAAAGCAGCATGTACTACTCATTCTAGAAATGCATCAGTTAAAGGGAGAAGCGTATGATGATGTACTACACAAGAGTACAGCAGCGTCAAGGGAAGGACTTTTCAAGGATAGGGGCGACCTGATCATGTGGATAAAATGAAAATTCATCAGTTGAAGGGGAGAAATTGGAGCTCAGAAAGAAAAGTTAATTAATGGAGCAAGGTCTGAAGAATAGGTGGAGATAGTGTTGTTGTAGATAAGGAAGGGCCTTAGAATTGGTGTAGGTAGATAAGGATTAGTGTAGATAAGGATTAGTGTACATAAGGAAGGGCTATTTCATCCTCAGAGACCAGAGAGAAGGAGAAGAGTGGGTGAGGATCTAAGGAGGTGGGAAGGCTTAATGGAACAATTAGGGAATCTCAGTCTTCTCAATAAAGTAGTCCAAAGTCAATTTCTGGGGGAAAGTGATGGTGGAGGTGTTGAGGATGTAATTGGGAGATTGAGGAGAGAGGAAAAGGTGATGTGATAACAGTGATGTGATAAAGGTGACGTGAAATAATGTGATAGGGAGTTAGCCTAAATGAAAAGAAAAATTGCAGCGAAGGTCAAATTCAGATTAGAGAATGAGTTTCTAGTGAATCCAGACAGAACATTTTCAGGATTTCTTCTAATAGTGGTCTTGGCTTTGGAATTGGTATAGAGAGGTCCTATGATGGAAGTGAACTGGAGCTGGGAATTAGGAAGGTGTGAGCAACAGGAAGACAGGGAAACAAAAGGACTCAAGGATGGAACCTTACCTTTTCCAGGCCTGTGAAGGAAAGGAAATGGAGTCAAAGCACCTTGAGTCTAGTCCTTCAGTCATCTAGCTAAGATTACTAAATTAAATTCAGAGCACTAAGTCTGTTGTCTAAACTTACTTCCAAATAGCTGGACTTTTTCCATCGGGTTCTGGTGATGGGCTGTGTGCTCTTAAGATGAATAAAGGAGCAGAATTTCTGGAACACACCAGCATTCCCTGATTGAAGATTGTGGCTCTTGCCAGAATTTCTTTGCCAAATTCTAACAGCCAGTGGTCCATGAAGTTCAGGAGCCTGAATCCAATAGGAACTAAGGCCAGATGTTTCAGAAAAAGGGGACAATGTGTTCTTTCCCTTACCATCTGGTGATTTTTGCATGTATGTCCTGAGGCTGAGGCATTGGCATCCTGGCTGATTCCCTGGAAGAAGAGATGGTCTAGTCAGAAACTGGAAATCTTCCCATTCCTATGTCCTCATTCCCTTTGGGATCATGCTAAGGTATTTGTCTCAGTAATTACTCATTAGATGGACACCCGCAAGAGCCTTTTCTTTGGCCCCTTAACTGGTGAATTCTCCACATTATCATTGCTGGGTTAAACATAAATAGAGGACTAATGAAAATTTGGTGAACCAGAAGATATTCCAGGTTCAGAAGCTCTTTGGATGCCTCTCTAGGACTGTTCTATCATCTCACTTGTTTTAAAAAGTTTTATTGAAAAATTAGTATTGACCACCAATTCAGCTATATAAGCTTACTTAGTAAACATGTACAATTAATTAATTTTAATGAATAAAATACATATTTTTTTCTTGTTTTTCCCCAGGTTGACTAGAAGGCATAAACTTGCCTCTTACCTTTGTCCCATGCAGAAGCAATACCTTATAGCAAATAATTATAGCCAGGCAAAACAAGTCAACACATTGTCTGTATCTAAGAATGCATGTCTGCTTTTGCACCTAATTTAGGTTTACCACTTCTCTGCCAAGAGGTAGAAGGTATGTTTTATCCTCAGCCTTTTGAAATCATGTCTGGTCCCCACTCTGGTTGGAGTTTTGATGTATTTCAGAGCTGTTTTATCTCATCTTATTAAGGAGATTTTCCTACAAATTGTCTCTTTCTTCTACTAACTTCTCTTTACATCAATTCATTCAAATCTCTCCATGCTTCTCTGCATTAACTTTTTTTTCTATGTAAGTTTTGCCTGGCCTCAGTCTCTTCTTTAGTGCTGTGATTCCTCTGTATTTTTTCTCTTCCTTTTTTAAATTTTTCATTCATGTCAAAATAAAGTCGTGGATGGAACATACCCCAAACAGAAGAAAGGAATCCTTTTGTATGAATGTTTTCTCTCTTCAAATTAATACAATGGATTTTTCAAAGAGAATTGGATGCTCAGCAAGTAGACATTGGGTATATATCTTTACTGAATTGAAAGGTAGGTTCCTTTCCTTATGAGGTGAGAGCTAAGAGAAAAGGGAAACCTGTTAGGAGGTGTTGTGGTGAAGCAGGAAGAGTGTGGATGTTAAGGTCAGAGGACCTGAGTTCAAATCTGTTTTGTAACTTACTACCTTGGGCAAGATGCATTTTGGAGCCTCACTTTCTTCATCTGTAAAATGAGGTGTGCTTTGACTAAGTGACCTCTAAAGATTCCTCTTAGCTCTAACTCTATCATCTTATGAACCCATGCCTTCCTCTTGTTGGGGAGACAGCATGGCTCAATGAAAAGTGTGCTGGTCTTAGAGGCGAAAAACCCAAGTTTGTGTTCTCAGAGACTTCTTAGGAGGAGGCCATGTAGTATAATGGAAAGAAGTGGAAATTCGGAGTTGTTGGGCTTGGGTTTGAAACTTGGCTTTGCTGTATACTCTCTATGTTACTCTGGGTAAGTTACTACACTTCCCTGGTTTCTCATTTACAAAGTGGGGGTCTGAATTTCGTGGCCTCTGACGTCACTCCCAGTCCTAGATCTGGTTCTTTGTTATATAAGTTACCTTTCTTTTTAGGTGCTATGATCCTGGTTGAACAGTGACATTGTGGGCCAGTCCCTTTACCACAATGAAACTCAGTCTTCTGTCATCTAAAATAGGGATGATAATAGTACTTGCACTCTCACAACCTTGTTGTGTGGAAAGCCCCTAGTAAACCATCGGGTCATTTTACTTTGAGTAATTATCATGAGCACTGGAAATTCTATGGGGAAACTTAGAAGTGATTGGAAAAGCCTGAAGATTGATGAATGGACTGGGGACCTTTAAATATAGGGTTTGTTAGTAGTTTGTAATTGTCCCTCCAAGTATACATTATTGTATGCTAGGCTAATGGTGAAGTTTATCCATTAGCATGTTTCCCAGTGGCCTAATTTTATTAGGTTCCTCAGCAGTTCTTTTCATGCTTCTCAAGTCTTGAACAATCCAAAATGTGGTGTCTTCAGCAAATCTGGCCACCTCATTATGCTGTTATCCCTCTTCTAGGCCATTAGCCCTTCTCCAGGCTCCTAATAAATAAACACTGGTTCTAGGACTAAAACCCAAGAGGCCTTGTGTTTAATTGCTTTCCATGCTGAGAAGCAGCCATTTATTAGCACTGTGCAAAAGTTGTGTTTTAAAACCCCAAACCACATGAAACACCACTAGTTTTGGGCCTGAGCCTAGCCGTGAAAGCAGCCAAGTTGCATCTGAACCTTTTTAGGCCCCCTGACCTTTCATGAAACCTCAAAGCAAACATGTTGGAGTCTCTGGATAGACTCAAACTTTCAGGACTGAGTGTTGTCGTTTGTTTGGTTTTGTAGTTGCGCTTTTGGGGCAGCTCCTTACATCGTGACTCTCTACTTCCGGTTTCCAAGAACTCCATGAAGCTGCCTTAAACACCCACTAAGATGTGGAGTTTCCTTTTTGTGGAGGTTGATCATTAACCAGGACAAGCATGGGGGTATGGTGGAGAGAGAACTTGGAGAGATGATTAAATGTTGGAAGTCTTTTAGCAATCCACCGGCTCAGTCAGCCAATGAGCATTTATTAAACACCAACTATGAGGCAAAGAATGGTAATATCAGTCCCTGTTCTCAAGGAGCTGTATTTGGAACTGGAGAACTCAAGATCAGATTCCACCTGGGCTACATACTTACCTAGGTGACTAGGCAAGTCACTTCCCCAACTGGCCCCTGGTTTATTCATCTGTAAAATAAGGGCACTTGAATTAGATGGCCTGTAACTTCCCTTCCAGATCTACACCAATTAACCCTTTGGGGAGCTAAGTAGGCACTCTGGCTAGAGCAATTAGGGTCTTAAAATAGCCATAGGATGATAGGATTTAGAGCAAGAAGGAATCGCATCGTCCAATAGCCTCCCTTTCATTGTTGCTTTTTTTTACAGCTGAGGAAACTGAGGCCCAGAGAAGTGACTTGTCCAAGATCACACAGGTATTAAGTAGCAGAGTTGGGATTTGAACCTAGGTCTGATGATGCCAAATCTATTAATCTTTGCACTACTTTATGATATCTCTAGATTGGATTCACAGAATGGAACTTCCAAGGCAAAGAAAATCTCATGTAAATGGATCCAGCTGAAATACTGAGAGACTGAAGAGATGTAGGTTGGAAGTAGAAGGCTTTAGGTAAAATGAAATTTTAAGGAAAGAAAGTGAGGTTTTTGGATTATAAAATCATCAGTTGGTATTCAAAGTTCTTTAAAACCTACCTCCCTTGCCTCCATGCCCACCCCCACCCCACTTTTACAGTCTCTTACAATTCATAATGGCCCACAAACTAGAATATGTGGGTTCTTGTTGTTAACAAAACATTCCATCTCTTGATTCCTGGTATGTTCACTGGCTGTCCCTCCAGTCCTGTAATGTTCTTCCTCCTCATCTCTGCCTTCTGGCTTCCTTCAAGTCTCTATAAAATCCTGCCTCCTTACAGGAGTCTTTCCCAATCCTCTTTAATTCCGGTGTTGATTATTTCCAATATATCCAGGACATATCTTGTTTGTACACAGTTGCTTCCATGCTTTCTCCCCCATTTGACCATGAACTCCTTGAGAAGGAGACTGTTAATTACCTCTCTTTGTATCCCCAGTGCTTAGCACAGTGCCACATAGTTGGTGTTTAATAAATGCTCATTGACTAAATGGGTGGGTTGCTGAAAGACTTTTAGCATCTTACCATTTATCCAACATTTATTAAGAAGTCATTATGTGTTCAATCAAATATTTTCTGTGCTAGGCACATTCAGGTCTTAGTTTTCCTCAAACTACTAACTTACAGCTTCTAGAGAGAGATTTCAGAAGTCTCTTTCAGTGACAATGATACACATTTACAGCATCATTTGTAGTTTCAAAATTTTTTCTGTAGCTTATTTCATTTGACCCTCACTATTATGCTGTGAATGACAGGATTATTAGACACTTTTTATAGAGAAAGGGAGGTTTAGGGCAAGCAATTGATTTTCTTTTTTTCTTTCTTTCCTTCCTCCTTTCTTTCTTTCTTTCTTTCTTTCTTTCTTTCTTTCTTTCTTTCTTTCTTTCTTTCTTTCTTTCCAATAAGGTTTTAGTGACTGGCCTCAAGTCTGAGGGCAGACTTGAACTCAGGTCCTCCTGACTTCAGGGCTGGTACTCTATCCACTGTACTATCTAACTGCCCTGTAATTGATTTTCCTAAAGGCTCAACAGCTAGTGAATGGCAGAGCTAACATTTTAACCCAGATTTTCTTGCTTCAAGTCTAGTATTGTTCATTCTGTACCATGCAGTTCTTTAAACTATACTCACCTGAACCTGTTGGTCTACTAGGCAAAATAATGATTTTAGGCTAAATTCACTTGTGATGTATGTTGTTTCGTTGATTAGTCATGATCTCATTTGGGATTTTCTTGGCAAAGATACTAGACTGGTTTCCCATTTCCTTCTCCAGCTCATTTTATAGATAAGGAAACTGAAACAAACAGAGCTAAGACTTGCACAGGGTCACACAGCTGGTAATGGTCAGGTTAGACTTGAACTCAGGTCCTCTTAACTCCAGGGCCTTTTATTCACTCTGAGGCTTTATCCACTGTGCTACCTAGCTGCCCTTATGATTTATACTGCCCTAAAAAGCAGGATTGGCTCAAGGCAAAATTGTGAAATAAGACAAAATTCATCTTTCATTCATAGTCCCCCTTTTTGTCTTCCTTCTTCTCCTGAGGTATGATGCTCAGTGTTCTCATTTTGTACCTGGCTGTTTATTTGAGTCATTAACACATGTGGGATCTTTTATTCATTGATTAAAACAAATTAGAAATACTTGAAAATGAAGGAACCTTTGGAAGATCTGGTCCAACCTTATTATTTTAAAGATAAGGGAAAGGAAGCCTATAGGTAACTGAAATAATTTATCTATATATCTCTTTTCTATCCAAATGTATCTGTTTGGTGTCCCATTCCTGGAGCTCTTGCTAGGTGGCATTCATGACTGAAGTATGGCAATGAAAAGATATGCCTATAAAAAAAAGAGCAGATTAGATAAAGGGGCAATAGTGTAACATCATATGTATCAAGGAGATATAGCCATGTAAGGAAATACAGGAATCAGAGGTAGGAAGTGTAATAGAAAGCATTTGGAAAGAATGAAAGAAAGTGATGCTATGAGGGATACGTTACAGATTCTATTGACAGAGGGAGAAATTGGAAGATGAGCTCTGAAGTAGATCCCAGAACTAATATAGAGACAGGAGGGAGTACTGACAAGGGACTCAAAATATCTGGCAACCGACAATTTCAAGGTGGGGCAGAGCCAAGATGGCAGCTGGAAAGCAAGGACTTGCATGAGCTCTCCTCCCCCCCAGGTCCCTCCAAAAACCTATAAAAAATGGCTCTGAACATATTCTAGAGCTGCAGAACCCACAGAATAGCAGAGGGAAACAGGGCTCCAGCCCAGTACATCCTGGATGGTTGCTGGGTAAGGTCTATCCCACAGAGCTGGGAGTGGAGCAGAGCCCAGAGTGGGTTGCACCTGGACCAACCAGACCAGGAGCCGGGTGGAACAGGCCCTAGCTCCCTGAATCTGTGGCAGTTACCAGAATTCTCAACCCACAAACATCAAAGACAATAGAGAAGGTTAGTGGGAAAAGCTGCTGAGACAGAGTGAAAGGAGTTCACAGTTGGGCCACTGCCCCAGGGTAGTGGAGGTGGTGCAACTCTGGGGACAGAACTATAGCTGCAGTTGTTTCCAGCCCCAGGCCCACCTAGTGGGAGGAATTAAGTGGTGGATTTGAGCAGGAGTGCAGAGTCTGCTTAAAATCTGAGTCGTGGTCCAGGTTGGCAGTTCTTGGAAGAAGTGGAGCGCTGGTGTGGCAGAGATTGCTGTGTAGAAATAGCTCTGAAAACAATAGCATAACCCCTCAAGCTTGGGACAAAGTACTCTCTACTCTACAAGCAGTCATACCCCGACAAAAAACTCAAGGGTCAAGTAGTTGGCTGGGAACATGGCCAGGCAGCAAAAATGGACTCAGATTCAGACTCGGACTTTGGAATCT
>CM053622.1:134374529-134400946 GCA_028646595.1 Phalanger gymnotis
GTGGAAGCTAGTGACTTGATGAGAAATCAAGATATTATCAAACAGAACCAAAGGAATGAAAAAATGGAAGACAATGTGAAATATCTCATTGGAAAAACCACTGACCTGGAAAATAGATCCAGGAGAGAGAATTTAAAAATTATTGGACTACCTGAAAGCCATGATCAAAAAAAGAGCCTAGATATCATCTTTCAAGAAAGGAGAACTGCCTTGATATTCTAGAGCCAGAGGGTAAAATAGAAATTGAAAGAGTCCATTGATTGCCTCCTGAAAAAGATCGCAAAAAGAAAACTGCTAAGAATATTGTCACCAAATTCCAGAACTCCCACGTCAAGGAGAAAATACTGCAAGCAGCCAGAAAGAAACAATTTGAGCATTGTGGAAACACAATCAGGATAACACAAGATCTAGCAGCTTCTACATTAAGGGATTGAAGGGCTTGGAATATGATATTCTGGAGGTCAATGGAGCTAGGATTAAAACCAAGAATCACTTACCCAGCAAAACTGAGTATCATGGTCCAAGGCAAAATATGGATTTTCAATAAAATAGAGGACTTTCAAGCTGTATCAGTGAAAAGACCAGAGCTGCATAGAAAATTTGACTTTCAAACACAAGAATCAAAAGAAGCATGAAAAGGTAAACAAGAGAGAGAAATCATAAGGGACTTACTAAAGTTGAACTGTTTTGTTTACATTCCTACATGGAAAGATGATGTGTATGATTCATGAGACCTGAGTATTAGGGTAGCTGAAGGGAATATACATGTATATATATAGACAGAGGGCACAGGGTGGGTTGAATATGAAGTGATGATATCTTCAAAAAATCACATTAAGGGATGAGAGAGTAATATATTGAGAAAGGGAGAGATAGAATGGGGTAAATTATCTCGCATAAAAGTGGCAAGAAAAAGTAGTTCTGTAGGAAGGGAAGAGGGGGCAGTGAGGGGGGAATGAGTGAATCTTGCTCTCATGGGATTTGACCTGAAGAGGGAATAACATACACACTGAATTGGGTATCTTACCCCGCAGGAAAGAAGGAGGTAGGAGATAAAAAAGGGGGCATGATAGAAGGGAGGGCAGATAGGGGGGAGGTAATCAGAACCAAACACTTTTGAAAAGGGACAGGGTCAAGGGAAAAAATTGGATAAAGGGGGATAGGATAGGAAGGAGCAAAATATAGTTAGTTTTTTACAACATGAGTATTGTGGAAGGGTTTTGCATAATGATAAACATGTGACCTATGTTGAATTGCTTGCCTTCTTAGGAAGGGTAGGTGGGGAGGGAAGAGGGGAGAGAATTTGGAACTCAAGGTTTTAAAAGCAGATGTTCAAAAAAAAGTTTTTGCATGCAACTAGGAAGTAAGATATACAGGCAATGGGGCATAAAAGTCTGTCTTGCTCTACAAGAAAGTAAGGGAAAAGGGAATGGGATGGGGGAGTGGGGTGACAGAAGGGAGGGTTGACTGGGGAATGGGGCAATCAGAAAATATACCTTCTTGGGGTGGGGGAGGGTAGAAATGGGGAGAAAATATGTAATTCAAACTCTTGTGAAAATTAATGCTGAAAACTAAAAATATTAAATAAATAAATAATGATTTTAAAAAAGGAAAAATATCTGGGCACTTTTGGGGGGCTCTCTGTGTGCTAAAAACAGAAAAAACTGAATAATACTGTATTTGTTTCAGAAGATGGTGGAGCAATAACAAAAGCTACTATTGTGGACTAAATTTTGATCAATAAGGAAGAACTGTTTGATGAAATCCAAATTATGGAAACCTCAAGAAGAAGGAATTGCATCATATTAGACTTTCTGATTAAAGGTAACTCCTGACACTGTTGCACTCATATGTTAAACTTTAGGGGCGTGAGTTGGAAAGAGGTCAGAGAAATGACTAGTAGGGTCCCATGGTGTAAGATTTTATTGGAAAGTCAGCTCATGAATGAAATTCTGACGACACAAACAAATGATTTAGATGAAGAAGAAAAAGGGGCTGCATTGGAAGTAAAAACAATAATACCAGAGGTACTTATAAGGCAAATGTAAGAATAATAAATACATTATAGTCCATGCATAGGCCTTGGCTAAACACTTCAACCAGTGTATCCAGTTCTATAGGATGGCAGGAACACATTTATAGAAACTTGACAAGGAGACACGTGAGTGTGGAAAATCCATATGTTCAAGAGAATTTCAAAAATAATATTAAGAATTATTATTAACATGTATGTAGTGCTTGCCATGTGCCAAATACATAGTAAGTGCTTTATAGCTATTATCTCATTTGATGATTCATAACTCTGGGGTGGTAAACTTCAGTGTCCTTTTTCTGCTTCAGGAACTATCCACAAAATCTTTTTTATGAAAATGTAAGCTTCTGCATTGAACAGATATATTTCCACTGCTAAGCTGCATTGATATATACTGTGTTTGAAGAACGCCTCACTAGGTGAGATATCTCAGCTGAACTAGTCATTGTACTGGGTGATTTCTCTGATTTTTTGTTTCCAAGCTTTTTCCTCTGCTATCTGGACTTACTCTTCATTACCATCTGCATTATCTATCCCTCCCAGATTCAAACTTAGTTGTTACAGTTCTGATATTTTTCTTTTACTTCTCTTTCTCTGTCAGTATCTTTGTCTGTTTCTCTGTCTCTGGCTCTCTCTTTGTTTCTCTTTGTTTCTATCTCTATCTTTCTCTGCCTCTGTCTCTGTCCCTCCACTTACCTGTCAGGATTTGGATTCTGCATCTTCTCAGCTAATGATCCCACCTTAGCTTATTGCTGGTAAATAAATTCTCACCTTCTCTCTATTATCAGATAAAATACATTTTTTTTGTACAGTCAGTAAATAGTTTTGGTATCCATATTATTCCAGTATATTACCAGCTCGTCACATTCACAAAGCAATGACTGACTCTGAACTCTGAGTCAGAGTAACTGTTCCTCTTAGAACTCTCAGTAAAGCATACTTAATTTAGTAACAATTTGTTCCTTATAAAAAGGCAGTAACTGAAAAGGAGAGTACTTTATACCAGTATTAGAAGGCATGGATGGATTGTGATTTGTACTGGTGGAGACAGTATTTACAAAGGTGAGATCAAAGATTAATCAGTGTATTGAAATAGTACTAGTAACAGAATTTTGATGGGCTATGGGGTTAAAAGGGAGAAGGATTTGGTGTCACTAACGATGCAAATGGTGCTGGGAAGCTGGAAGACAAACTTCACTAACTCATGCAGTCTTGTAGGACCAGAATTGGATATGTTATACTTTTTTTCATTGTTTTCAAATGCTCCTCTCCCAAAATAAAAAAAAAAACCTCATTGTGAATTTTGTGTCAATGGCAAAAAAATGTTGTTGAATACAATCCTTTAATAATGATAATAGCTGACATTTATGTTTGAGGTTTGCAAAGAGTGTTATATACATTGTCTCATTAGATTCTCACACCAAGTCTGTGAGGTAAATGCTCTCATTATTCTGATTTTATAGATGAGAAAATGAAAGCTCAGAGAAGTTATGTACCTTGCTTATGTTCGTGTAGTTATTATGCTTCTGAGGTAAGAGTCAAACCCAGATCATTCTGGCTCAAAGACCACCACTCTATAAAAGGGTTGGGGTGGAAGGGCCTTCAGTAGACAAACCAAATAAAACAGACAAGAGTCTAGTTTTTTCAAGCAATGGCAAAACCTTACTTAGATGATTTGATCAGAAGCCTTCATGTCTTACTCATTTTCTGGAGTCTGAGAGAAATGATAATACCTTGATCTCACACATACACATAATACATCACATCAACCATCCATATTAAGAAACAGGTATTTATTGAGCCACAGTATGTTCTTGCTAATGTTAGGTACCATGGTAGATACAAGGGAAGAATAAATATTAATAATAAATAAAAGATACATAATTAAATAATAAAGTCCTTTAAGGACCTTGCAGGATGAAATAGGGAAGACTTCATGGAAGGGAAATGATTAAACTAAGCTAGCTAGGTGAAGAGAAGGGTGAGGTTCATCCAGAGACAGAAGAATAATGCAGAAATGTGGACCAAGAGGGGCATGGGCATGGTATGTAGAAGATTGGTTATAAAGGCCATAACTACATCATAAATCTCTGATTCACCCAGACCCTAATCCAATTCAATCCAATCCAACAAGCATTTAAAAAGAACTGATAATGTATAGTGCACTGTGTTAGGTTCTAGGGATAAAGACAAATGCCCACCAAAACCTCAACAAAAATGCAGTCTCTCTCATAGAGGGGCTTATGCCATACTTAATGGATGCAACATGTAATTAATGACATGCTGATTTGAGAATGAGGTGGGAGAGAGCACGAATACCTAAGAGGACCAGGAAAATTTTCTAAAGGAGATAGAACAGAAGCTGGGCCATGAAAGGAGCTGGGCTTTTGAGAGACAAGTTAAGGCAGGTATAGAGTGTATTCCTGGGATGGAGGTCAGTCTGTGTGAGGGTACAGGGATAGGAGATTGAGCATGTTTCCCAGGGAACCACAAGTAGGACAGTTTGGGTGGACCATGGAGAGTAAGGAAAGTGATGTGCAATAAGTAAAAAAGATAGGTTGGAGCAAGGTTAAGAAACACTATGCCTTTTTTTAAAAAAATTGGTTTTTTTTAGTATCTTTTGTCTTTCTTACTTAGTTTTCTACCTGTGTGCCTTTCCCTGCCCCGCTCAAGATATTACTTAAATAATTTTTAAAAGAAAGAACAAGAGGAAGAAAAGGGAAAAAATCCCTCAGTAAAACCAAACAACACATTAAAATATATTTGTGTTATATGTATGGACTCCAACTTTTTCAAAAGAGCAAGGTGGGGCATATCTTCTCATATCACTTCTTTGCTCTCCAGCTTGTTCTCGTGAAGAACTTTGCATGCTAACTCTTGGGAAATGGGGCTTGTATTTTATTTCAGAAGCTATAAGGAGTCATTGAAGTTTCTTAAACAGTGGAAGTAGGTCATTCTTATAGCTTAGAAAGGTAATTTTGTCAGTTTCCTCTGTGGAAGATGGATTGGAGAGGGTAGATTTTTGAAGACAAGCCATCCAGGTAGGAGGCTGTTTTAATGGTCTATTGAGAGGACATAAGGACCCCAAATTAGGATAGAGATTGTATGAATGGAGAGTAGAGAATAGATGCAGATGCTGTAAAAGCTGAATTGACAATACTTAATAACTGATTGGATAGGGAGGGTGAGGGAGAGTGGAACCTCAAGTATAACTCTGAAGTTACAAACCTGGGTGATTAGAAGGATGGTAGTTATCTCAATAGAAATATGAACATTTAATGGTGGCATGGATTTAAAGAGAGGGGTGACAAAGTAATGACTTCTGTTTTGGACCTGTTGAATTTCAGATGCACATGGATCATTCAGGTGGAGATAATCAGCAAACTCTTGGTGATGGAGCCCAGAAGAAAGACTAGGGCTGGTTATATAGATTTCTTTTTCTTCTCTCTGACCCCCACGTGTATTTATTTATTTTATTTTTAATTTATGGAATAAAATAATCATTTCCATAACATAGTATAATAAAAAAGATGATTGCACATAAAACTGCAAATCTATTATGTACAACTTGCTATTCCTTTTAAATATATAATAAAGTTATCATGTAAATTCCTTTTTTATTCTTTTTTTCTTTTCTTACCCCTGCCCTAGAGCTGGCTACCATTAGGCATTATACATACATACATACATATAAACACACACATATTATATATATGTATATATATATATGAATTTAAGAGCCATCTAAATAGAGATGACAATTGAACCTTTGGGAGCTAATGAGGTCTTAGAGAGAGGAGAAGAAGGAAGTCCAGGACAGAGCCTGTGAGACATCTCCCCAGAGGGGGCAGGATATGGATACTGATCTTGAAGAGATTAGACTAGATAACATCTAAGTCCATTATAGCTTTAAATATAAGACTTCATTTTATGTAGAGAAGTAGCATTGGTAGTAGATAGAGAACTGACCAGGAAGATGTAGGTTTAAGTCCAACCTCTGACATATATCACCTGTGTGACCCTAGGAATTCTCTAAGGCTGTAGGTTGCAAAGAAGGTGTCAACATGTATTTAGTAGAGGGAGCCTCCTCTTCTAGAAGTCCCAAATATCAATAAAATCACAGGTCAAATCTCTATCTCTATCCCTATCAAGCAAAGGAAACTGAAAAAGAGTGGTTAAACATCGTGGAGAGCAATTGGGAACTTGTGGTTATTCATCCTTTTTTCTTCAAGAGGTACAATGACATAAGGAGGATGAGGTCTTCACTTGCAAGTGAATGGCATTTAAGTGAGACACGTGGCTATGAAACTGTGCATACCCTTTGATCCAGCAATACCACTGCTAGGTCTATACCCCAAAGAGATTTTTAAAAGAGAAAAGAGCCCATTTCTACAAAAATATTTATAGCAGCTCTTTTTGTGGTTACTAAGAAGTGGAAATCAAGGCTGCAGTATATTATTGTGATGGAATATTATTGTGCTATAAAAAATGTCAAGCAGGATGATTTCAGAGAAACCGGGAAGGATGTACACGAACTGATACAAAGTGAAGTGAGCAGAACCAGAACATTGTACATAGTAACAGCAGTATTGTATGATGAAGAATTGTGAATGATTTAGCTGTTTTCAGCAGTACAATGATCCAAGACAATTCCAAAGGACTCATTATGAAAAATGCTATCTGCCTCCACAGAAAAACTGATGTCTGAATACAGACTGAAGCATGCAAGCATGCTCTCCCTCTCTCTCTCTCTCTCTCTCTCTCTCTCTCTCTCTCTCTCTCTCCCTTCCTCCCTCCCTCCCTCCTCTTCCTTCCTTCCTTCCTTCCTCCCTCCCTCCCTCCCTCCCTCCCTCCCTTCCTCCCTTCCTTCTTTCCTTCCTTCTTTCCTTCCTTCCTTCTTTCCTTCCTTCCTTCTTTCCTTCCTTCCTTCCTTCTTTCCTTCCTTCCTTCTTTCCTTCCTTCCTTCCTTCCTTCCTTCCTTCCTTCCTTCCTTCCTTCCTTCCTTCCTTCCTTCCTTCCTTCCTTCCTTCCTTCCTCCCTTCCTTCCTTCCTTCCTCCCTCCCTCCCTCCCTCCTTTCCTCCCTTCTTGCCTCCCTCTCTCCCTCCCTTCCTTTCTTTCCTTCCTTCTTTCCTTCTTTCTTTCTCTCTTCCTCTCCTCCTTCCCTTCTTTCTCCCTTTGTCTTCTTGCACAAAATGACTAATATGGAAATGTTTCACATGGTTGCACAGGTATAACTTGCATCAGATTGCTTATTGCGTCAGGGAGGAGGGAGGGGAGAAAGGGAGGGATAGAATTTGGAACTCAAAACTAAAAAATGTTGAATATTCTTTTTTGTGTAATTGAGGAAAATAAAATAATATTTTAAAAAAGAGTGATTAGACAAGTAGGAAGATTGCCAGCTGAAAGGGCCTTCTTCCCTTACACAAGTGCTGGCCAGAAAGACATTAGAAGGCAATATGAGAAAATACGGCATTTCTAGAAGGTACAATGGACACTGTTTATTCTCACATTGTTACTCAGGACTTTTTCTTGTATTTAAATCAGTGGAATTTGGGAAGGTAGGAATACAAGTGGCTGTATATTAGTTTCTTAAGTCTGGTGATACTAGTCAGTTGAACTGTCAGCCAAAATAAAAAACCAATCAATGACAGTTTGCCTACAAGATGATTGTAAAATGGGTTTGGAAGCAGGAGTAGTTACCTCCCATAGTTTGTTTTTTATGCCTCATAGTTGTTCCTGGAGCTCCGTTCATTTAAAAATAATAATAATAATTTTGGAAGTTGGCCTTCATCGAGCATATAAGAATTGTGATCCTTTAATGCAAAGCTTAGCAAACAATGGAGACCATTTTGCTCCACTCATCCCCACTTCTGATGCATACCAACCATTTCTCTTCCCTACCTTGAAAATTCATGAATTATTCTGACATGATTTATGGCCTCTTGAGTCATCAGAATGTGTGTGAAAGAAAGGAGATACTCCATAGACTTCAAATTTATCGCTAGCTTTTGGTGAAATTGAAGTGGGGATATCAGGTACCTTGAGGAGAGCCCTGGGAAGATTTCCCAAACTGGATGAAGGAGAGGGCTAATGAGCCTACAGTAAGCAGGAGGTACTGGCTGGGCTGGAAGGGAGAAATGGGGTGGGGGGAGTATGGGAAGAAGGTAACAGGAGGGGATGTGTTGGTGGTGGGGATGATGAAACCCACAGTGCGGATCAGGTTCTGCTTCATCATTTTCCCTTTTGTTGCTAGGAGGTAAATGGTCCAGAAAAGGAAGCAGTTAGGAAAACATGCTAAGAAGAGAGACTGACAGCTTCTGGGTACCTGGACTAAAACAATGGAGAAGTCAACATTCTTGTGTTTATAGCTTTTAATCAATTTCATAAAGAACCAGGAGTGACTCTAGTCAGTCCACTAATAATTTGCAGTCCTGAAGACACTTTAAAAACAATCATCTCTGCAGTAGAAATGGCTCCATGCCAGTAATTTATAGGGGGTAGCATTGATACTGTCTCAGACAAGCTTCCTTTCCTATTAGGTGATTTGGGAAGAATTCACATCTTCCCACTCCTGCAGTTCTCTCTGGCAATAAAGTTGGTAATTTTTGGCTGGGGTGTGTAAATCAGTTGTCAGTTGAATCTCTTGTAAAAAGCCCTAGCTAAGCATAAAACTGAATATTTCACTTTCACACACACTGTAGATACATCAAAAAGGGGCCTGGGATAGACACATCATGGATGTCTCTTGGGCACAGTGGTTTCAGGGATGTATACATTGTGTACAAAATAAAATATAACAAAATATAATAAAAAAAAAACTAAACTTTGTTATGCTAGAATCAATTACAATGACCATAATATTTTATCCAGCTCCATAATTTCCCCTGTCTTGTGTAACGTTTTTATGCCAGAGAACCATTGTAAGAAAGGGTCATAGAATGTGTGCCCTACAATATATGTACCCATGACTCCAAGAGAGATTCAGATAAACACAGAAAGTCAACATTGGAAGGACCTCAGAGGATGTCTAGTCCAGCCCATCCCTGAACAAGAATTCTCTTTACAATATCCTTAACAAGTTGTCAATTTGCTCCTGCTTGGAAACTTATCATGGGATGGGGATAAGGCAGGAATCAACACTAGTAGGCGGCCATGACACTTTTAGTTAGTTGTAATTCCGGGAACGCTTTTCTTTATTTTAGACAAACTTTCTTCTTTGCAATTTACACTCATTACTTGTAATTTTGTTTTCTTGGACCGAACAGAACAGATCTAATCCCTCTGTAGCTATCATGTTATCCTTACACATTTATCTATAACTATTACAACTTGCAGATCTACATATCCAGCTCTACTCTCTCTGCTAACCTTTTGTAGCACATCACCAATTGCCTACTGGATGTTTCAAATGGGGTATCCCAGGGACATCTTAAACAACCTATCTAAAACTGAACTCTATGTTTTCTCCTAACCCTTCTCCTCATTCAAACTTCTTTATTTTTTATCTAAAGCACCATCATCCTTCCAATGTCTCAGATTCATAATCTCAGAACTATCCTGGACTACTCATTCTCACTTATCTAGCATATCCAACCAGTTGCCAACACTTGACATTTCTGCCTTTACAACATCTCTCTCATATCCCTCACCTTCTCTACATTCAAACAATTACCACTTCAGTTCAGGACCTCATCTCTTCCAGCTTTTCTTCCAGGTTTTCCTGCTTCACTTCTCTGGTAGATCCTACACATTGCTGCCAAAGGAATTTTAAGTGGAGATCTGATCATGTGACTCCCCTACTCAACCAACTCCTGTGGCTTCCTTTTGTCTCTGGGCAATAGAAAATAAAGATTCTTCTGTTTAGCTTTTATAGCCTTCTACAACCTATTTTTCTAGCCTCATGGACATCAGATATTATCCAACCTCCATGTCCTTCTGACTCCTCACTGGCACTTACTCCACATATCCCAATAGTTGTCAAGTATGGTCATCGCAATCTTCTTAACATCTCTTGTACGTGTCCCTTGACCTATACTCACAAAGCCACAACCTTGGTGCAGATCTTCAGTCCCTCACATCGTAACTATTGCAATAGGCTTTTGGATTATCTTGCTTGAATTCTCTTGTCATGATAGTTCATCTTCCACTCACTTGTCAAATTGATCTTTCTAAAGCCTAGGTCTGATCACATCACCCCTCTGTTCGTGAATCCAGCGAATTCCTATTGACTCCAGAATCCAATATAAAATCCTCTATTTGGCTTTTAAAGTCCCTTACAAGCTAGAGCCTTCATTCCTTCTCAGTCTTCTTATCACTTACTCTCTTCCATGTGCACCATACTATACTTTATCCTCCAAGCCTATGCCTTTCTCCCAACATTTATTTATTTTATTTTAATTAATTGAATAAAACAAGCATTTCCATAGCATTGTACAATAAATAAGATGATTGCACAAGAAATTGAAAATCTATTGTGTATAACTTGCTATTCCTTTTAAATATGTAATAAGGTTATCATGTAAATTTCTTTTTTTCCTTTTCTTCCCTCACCCTTCACCCTGGAGATGGCAACCATTAAATAAATAGGTATATATAAGGTGTAAAATTATTCTATACATATTTCTATTTATCAGTTCTTTCTCTGGATGTAGTTAATGTCTTTCTTCATATATCCTTTATAGTTAATTTAGATATTTATAATGGTCAAAATGACTTATTGACTTAAAGTTCTTTTTAAAACAATATTGCTGTTACTATATACAATGCTGTCTTGGTTCTGCTCACTTTGCTTGCTGATCTGGCTTCCTTTAAGGCTCAACTTAAATCCCACCTTTTGTAAGAGGCTTTATCTGTTAGCCTCAGTGTCTTCCCTATTAGATTATCTTCCATTTAGATGGCATTTATCTTATATATACATAGTTATCTGCGTATTGTCTACCACATTAGAATGTGAACTTCTTGAGGGCAGGGAACATGTTCTTGCCTTTCTTTATGTCTTTAGTGCTTAGTATAGTGCCTGGCACATAGTAAGTGCTTAATAAATGCTTGTCGCCTAACTAAATTACTGATTGGCACTTTACAATCCAGTCAAACTACTTTTGTCTCTATTTCCCGCACATGATACTCCATCTCTGGCCTTGGTACCTCTGCACTAAATATCAACCAAGCCTGGAATGTACTTTTTGCCTCAGAGTCTCTCTTCCTTTAAGACATTGCATAAGTACAACCTATTGCATGCACTCTCACACTTATTGTGGCACTCGGTGCCCCCCCCCCAATTTCTTTGTATTTAACTAGTTTATATGTGTTTGCATTTGTTCACTTTATGTTTATGCTGCATGTGTTTTTATATGTACTTTCTGACACACCTCTTAGGGTGTAAGCTCCTTCAGAGTTGGAAATATTTTATTCTTTGTATTTGTACTCCACTGACTAGAACACTGACTAGAACTTTACCTAGAATACTGACTAGAACAAAAAAAAAATTTGTTAATTGGTTGATTGATTGTCATGACCTATTCTGGTTGAAACCACGCTGTATTCCTTTGATATTTCTGATTCCTTATCTAGATGTTCTCCAACAATCTCTTTAATGAACCATTCTGGAATTTTCCTGGGAATCAAAGTCAAACTCACTGGTCTATGGTATCCACACTCTTTTCTCTTTCCTTTTGTGAACATTGGGACATTTGCCCTTTTTCAATCTTGTGGCACCCCTCAGGGGACTCACACTATGACTGGAGGAGATAGCCTAGGTGAGAAAGAGGTTTCAGCTATAGAGCAGATGCAAAGGCTCAGAAATCAGGGCATTTATCCTATAAAGTGGGGAGCATGGAGGGAAGTGGCCTGCCACCACTGGGAAGGGGGCAGCAGTAAATCTAAGAGTCAGATTAGAACAGAGATTCTTTCTCTTCCTCAGGGGTGGGACTGGAGAGGGGTCAATATACAGCCAGGATGTACTACTGACTTATCTCCACTGGATTTTTCTATCTACCTACCCCTCCCCCACTTTATATATTATCTTCCTCAATTAGAATGTAAGCTTCTTGAGGGAAAGGACTGCCTTTCTTCTTCTATTTGTATTCCCAGCACTTAACACAGTGCTTGACAATAGTAAGTGCTTAATAAATGCTTGTTAATTGACAGGAAAGAGGAAAAGAGGCATTGGCAAAAAGATTGGGGCTATGCCCTGGAGGGGCCTGAAGGAGGGAAGGGGACTCTCATTGGATGCCAGCCCTTGCTGGGGTTCTGCATAGTCTCCTCTGATGAGATATGGGGTGATCTACTGACAGTGGGGAAGAATATTCTCATTTAGAGCTAGATCTAGCTGAAGATCATAGATTTAGAGTTGGAAGGGCGTCTATTCTAAGGCCTCAGTTTATAGATGAGAAAACTGAGACTTTAGAGATGTTAAGTGATTTTCTCAAGGTCATAGAGATAGTAAATTGCTGAGTCATATTTTAGCCCAGGTCTTCTAACTTCAAGTCCAGAATTTTCCACAAAATCACACTGCCTCTCAAACTCATCAGTGGGTTGTTTATGTGCACATCAGTTAGAATTCTTAAGTTCTTATTGAAAAAGTAGAAGGGGATTATTATGTACCATACTACCTTATAGGTCAAAACTACAGAATGCATTATAAGAGAGGTCATTTAGTGTAGTAGATACAGTGGCTGGTCTTGGAGTCAGGAAGAACTTCCCAATACATTGTTGTATGACCATATTCAGGTCAGTACCCTGGACAGCGCTATAAGTTACCGATGAGTACTGATTTGTATCTGTGGAGGGAGTTTCTAGACTAGGAATCTGTCACTGATGGAAACAGGTCTGGGACACTAAAAAAGAAAAAAAAAAGCTCTCAAATGATCATTAATCAAGTATTAAGAGTAAACATACGTGGAATAAATTTTTAACTAAACTAAATAATCTGTCTTAGAAATAAAAGAATATAGAATGACTTTTATTTCACAAAAGAGGAAACTGAGGCTCAGAGAGTTTAAATGACTTTTTCTTCCATTTTTTATTATGAACTTGACAATTATCAATGAACTTGAATATTTCCACATACAAAGAACAGAAAAATAGGATTGTTCATGAGACCATGAATCTATTATTTAAAGTACTAACAAATCTAATAAGCTGGTGCCAAGACCACCCTGCTTGATGGACTCCCTTCTACATTTCTTTCTGCTCTCTTATGTGTATTTTTGAAATGTTTCAGTGACACTATGTCCTTCTTTTTTTTGGTATCTCTATCACTACCCCTTACTCTCTCCACCCACAACACTCTTCCTTCCTAAATAAGAGCTCCCCCAAATTCATAATAAATAGGCATAGTCAAGCAAGACAAATCTGTGTTATATTGTTTATGCATGAAAATTCACATCTCATTCTGAAGCCAAGTCATCACTCTTTCAGTCATTGCACCGATTAGAGTTCTGAAATCTTTCAAAACTGTTTTCCTTTGCAATATTGAGAACAATAAATTGTTCTCCTTATTCTGCTAATTCCTCTCTGTATCAGTTCATACAAGTTTTCTGACATTTCTCTAAATTCCTTCTTTCTTAGAGCTCAATAATATTCCATTATGTTAATAAATCCTAATTTGTTCACCCATTCCCCAATTGATATTTTCACTTTTTTTCATGTCGCTAGCTGCCATACTACTATATGGGGGTAACCCCTGACTTCTTCTCCCCCAATCTATATTGTTTTTCCTGTTTTGGAATCTTAGTCAAATGAATTCTATCACTACTTTTGGAAAGGATGTGCTAATTTAATCATAGCTCCATTCATCATCCCTTTCACTTTACAAACTAATATATTGCTTCTTGGTCACCATTTACCCAAATGTGTTTTCTCTCCCATTAGGATGTAAAGTTCTCAAGTGCAGATAATGTTTTCACCAGAACTTAGCAAAACATGCACACAGTAATTGGCGCACAGTAACAATTAACATGTTCTTTTTTGTTCATCTGCTCATTCATCCATTTATTTACTTGTTCATTCATATAGATCCTTCCCTCTTTCCCTCTCCTCTTTGCTTGTATTGGGGAATATACTTCGCTTTGCTTTTAATTTTAGCTACATTGATTTTGTAGTGAAGAAATTTCTTCATTTTATATGATCAGAATTATCTGTTTTACTACTTGTGAACCTCTCCACCTCTTGTTTGGTCATGAACTCTTTTCCTATCCATAGATCTGGCAGGTAATTTCTTCCCGGCTTCACTAATTCACTTATTATTTCAACCTTTATGTTTAAATCACGTGCCCATTTTGAGTTTTTCTTAGTATACAGTATAAGATGTTGATCTGTGCCTAAGCTATTTTTTAATTTTCCTAATAGTTTTTGTCAAATAATGAGTGCTTGACCCAATAGTTAGGATTTATCAAATACTAGGTTAATATACTCATTAGCTTCTGTACATTGTATACATAATCCTTTCCACTGATCAACCTCTCTATTTTCTAACCTAGTACTACATTGTTTTTCATGATTACAGATTTGTAGTATAGTTTGAGATCTGAACCACTAGACCCTCTTCCTTCTTATTTTTCATAGATTCCTTTTTATTTTTGGTCTTTTATTCCCCCAGATGAATATATATTCAATATTGTACATGGTACCTTTTAGCAAAGTTTAGTTTTCTTCTTTATCTCTTAATTAGCTCTACTTTTGCTTTTGTTTTGTCTGAGATAATGATTGCCAACCCTACCTTTGTTATTTCAGCTAAAGCGTAGATTCAGTTCTAATCTTCATTTTAACTCTATGGTATCTTTATGTTTCAAGTATGTTTCTTGTAAATAGTATATTATTGGATTCTGGTTTCTAATCCATTCTGCTATCCACTTCCATTTTATGGGTAAGTTCATCCCATTAACATTCATGATTATGATTACTAACTATATTTCCTTCTATCATATTTTCTTGCATTTATCCTTCTTTTGTTTATCCTGTTCCTTCCTCAACAGTCTGTTTTGTTTCTGACTGTTGTCTCTTTTAATCTACTCTCCCTCTTGTTTCCCTCCCTTTTCTCTTAACCTCTTTCTCTCATACTTCATTGTTAGGTAAGGTGAATTTGTGTACCTACCCGTGTACATGTTTATTTTTTCCTTCATTGAACTAGTTCAGATGAGAGTGAGGTTCAAATATTACCTGCTCCCCATCCCACCATTGTATAAACTCTTTTTTGTGCGCCCCATTTATGTGAGGTAATTTTTTCCACTATTCATCTCCCTTCCCTCCTCTTCCAGTGCATTCCTCTTCTTTACCCTTCGTTTTTCTCTTGAGATCATTCCAATATGATAAGATCACACTGGGGTCTTCTGTTTAATTAGTCTCTAAGAGCTCTAATGATGATACAGTTCTGAGAGGTTACAAGCACTCTCTCCCCATATAAGAATGTAAATAGTTTAATCTTATTTGATCACTTACGAATTTCCCTGATGTATACCTTTTCTATGCTTCTCTTGAGTCCTGTGCTTGAATGTCTATTTTTTTCCAGCTCTGTATTCTTTATCAGGAATGCTTGAAAGTTTTATCTTTATTATTCTCTTTATTATTTAATATTATTCTCTTCATTAAATGATCTTTCTCCCCACCCCACCCCCATAGGATTATACTCAGTTTTGCTGATAGGTTATTCTTGGCTGTAATCCTAGATTCATTGTCTTCTGGAATATCATATCCTAAACCCTCCATTCTTGAATAGTGGTACTTAATAAGTCTTGTGTGATCCCGATTGTGGCTTCTCGATATTTGAATTATTTCTTTCTGGATGTTTACAGTATTTTTATCTTGATCGGCAAGTTCTAGAATTTGGCTACAATATTACTGGGAATTTTAATATTGGGTATTTTCAGGAGTTAACTGACGTATTTTTTCAACTTCTACTTTGTTCCATGGTTCTTCTTTGCCCTCTGGGCACTTTTCCTTTATAATTTCTTGGAATGTAATGGCTAGATTCTGTTTTTGTTTGTTTATTCACAGCTTTCAGGCAGTTCAGTGATTCTTAAGTTATCTTCCCTTGATCTGTTTTCCAAGTTAGTTGTTTTTCCTATTAGATATTTCACTTTTTATTTCCACATTAGTCTTGTTTGAAAGAAGAATCAGAACAAAAGGGAAAAACCATGAGAAAGAAAAAACCAAAAAAAGAGAAAATAAATTTTAAAAAAGAGAATTTTTTGCCACCTCAAAAGGGGGTCCTTTTCCTTTTGTGTGTTCTCTTTGGGATACAGAGCTAGTAGTGGTATTGCTGGATCAAAGGGTATATACATTTTTAAAGTTTTTTTTTGTGGGGGGAAGGCAGGGCAATCGGGGTTAAGTGACTTACCCAAGGTCACATAGCTAGTAAAGTGTGTCAAGTATGTGAGGCCGGATTTGAACTTAGGTCCTCCTGACGCCAGGGCCAGTGCGCTACTCACTGCACCACTTAGCTGTCCTGGTATGTACAGTTTTATAACCCTTTGGGCATAGTTCCAAATTCCTCTTCAGAATGATTGGACCACTTCACAACTCCACCAACAATGCATTAGTGTTCCAATTTTCTCACATCTCCTTCAACATTTATCATTTTCCTTTTTTATCATATTAGGCAATCTGATAGGTGTGAGATAGATAGCACCTAAGGGTTGTTTTAATTTGTATTTCTCTAATCAATAGCGATTTGGTACATTTTTCATATGACTAGAGAACTTTAATTTTTCATTTGAAAACTGCCTGTTCATATCTTTTGACCATTTATCAATTGGGGAATGACTTGCATTCTTATAAATTTGATTCAATTCTTTGTATATTTTAGAAATGAAGCCTTTATCAGAGATACTGTAAAAAGTGTCTCTCAGATTTCTACTTTCCTTCTAATCTTGGTTGTATTGGCTTTGTGCAAAAACTTTTTAGTTTAATGTAATCGAAATTATCCATTTTGCATTTCATTATGTTCTCTATCTTTTGTTTGATCATAAATTCTTCTCTTCTCCATAGAGCTGACAGGTAAACTATTTCTTGCTCTCATAATTTATTTATGGTATCACCCTTTATACCTAAATCGTGTACCCATTTTCACCTTATCTTGGTGTTTGGTATAAGATGTTGGTCTGTACCTAACTTCTGCCATACTATTTTCCAGTTTCTCAGTAGTTTTTGTCAAGTTGTTGACTACTGTATCAAGACGCAGGAGTGAGAGATAGAGAAATTCCATTTAAAATAACTGTACACAATATATAAAATATTTAGGAGTCTATCTGCCAAATAAATCATGGTACTGGCTAAGAAATAGAGTGTTGGATCAATGGAATAGGTTTGGCACACAAGACACAGTAGTCAATGACTATAGTAATCTATTGTTTGATAAACCCAAAGACTCCAGCTTCTGGGATAAGAATTCACTCTTTGACAAAAACTACTGAGAAACTGGAAAATAGTATGGCAGAAGTTAGGTACCTGTTCATAGTGTATTATCTTCATGACAAATTGCTGTAATCTCTTTGCTAATATTTTATTTAAAATTTTTGCATCAACATTCATTAGGGAAATTAGTCTATAATTTTCTTTCTCTGTTTTGGCTCTTCCTCGTTTAGGTATCAGCACTGCAATTTTATCACAAAAAAAAAATTGGTAAGAGTCCTTCTTCACTTATTTTTCCAAATAGTTTATATAGTATTGGAATTAATTGTTCTTTAAATGTTTGGTAGAATTCACTTGTAAATCCATTTGACCCTGGTGATTTTTTCTTAGGGAGTTCATTGATGGTTTGTTCTATTTCTTTTTCTGAAATGGGGTAATTTAAGTATTTTATTTCCTCCTCTGTTGATCTGGGCAATTTATATTTTCGTACTTGCTCATCCATTTCAATTAGATTGTCAGATTTATTGGCATAGAGTTGGGCAAAATAGCTCCTAATTATTGTTTTAATTTCCTCTTCATTAGTGGTTAATACATCCTTTTCATTTTTGATACTGGTAATTTGGTTTTCTTCTTTTTTAAAAAAATAAAATTAACCAATGATTTATCTGTTGTAATGCTTTTTAAAAAATAAAACCAGCTCTTGGTTTTATTTATTAGTTCAACAGTTTTCTTAATTTCAATTTTATTAATCTCTCCATTGATTTTCAGAATTCCTAATTTGGTATTTAATTGGAGATTTTAAAACTGTTCTATTTCTAGCTTTTTTAGTTGCATCAGAATTGATTTTGAGGCTTGATTTAAAGTTGTTCCAAGGGAAACTGAGAAGAGCTCAGTCAACTTTTTGCCTTTTCTCCACCATATTGATTCTACCTCCCATAGTAGCTCTTTATGGTTGGATTCTTTTTTTGTTTGTTAATTCTTCTAGTCTCCTTTTAGATTTTGGACTTTATATTATGTTGGGTTCTGCTCACTTCTGGGAGAGAATGTCTGACCTGAGATTCTGTCTTTTTATGACCTGCCTCTGCTTTCATAGCTCTGGCTGGAGGCCTGCAAGTTTTTGTTACTTCCAAGATGGTGTGATCTGTGGAGAGGTTTGCTCACTGCCCTTCTGATATGAGCTTTGCAAATTCTTGACCCATGTTTGGGTTTGTGGGATTGTGTGTGGTTGAGTTTCAGTATATTGCTGCACCGCTAGCTTGCTGGAAGGTTCTGCAGACTCTGAATGACTTAACTGCTTGACTCCCCTTTGGTGTTGGTTTCTTACCCTAGTTATTAAACTGTGGGTTTATGTGTAGGGCTAAAAGTTAAAATTGAGTCTCCCTTCTGCTCTGGGGCTCAGAACCATACAGTTATGTTTTTGGAATTTGTTTCTTCCTCTGTACACAATTAGGACATCTCTTTCTCTGTGTGTCTCTGTCTCTGTCTCTCTCCTGGGACCACTCCTCTCTGCCCTGGAACTGGGACCTAGAATAGTGGATAGTGGGTGACAGAACTGCCAGCTTGCATTGCCGTTCCCAGTGCTGGTTCAGGGGTCCCTTGGAATCTCTTTCTGCCTCATGCTTGTAGCCTTTGTGATTCATCACAGTTCCCGTACAATCCCTGGTTGCTAGTATGCTCTCCATCACTACTGCTGCTGCTGACTGTTGCCTTCCTTGCATTGTGCTCCTGGCCAGCTTGTTCCCCAGAGTCTACAAAACTGTCTGTCTATCTTTGTAAGCTTCCTAGGCTGGAAAATGACTCACTGTGACTTTTTCTTGGTTTTCTTAATCAGAATTTGGTGTAGCATATTTTCTAGGTTGTTGTAGAGGAAGTGCATTGGGTGAGCTGGACAAAATTGCTGACTCTCACTTCTCCATCTCCTCCTCTCCCCCTTTTCTAATCTCCATTTATGTATTGGTTTCTCCCAGTATGGCAGGTATTGTCTTGTTTGATTGTCTCTGTATGACCAATGTTTAGCACAGTTCCTGGCTCATACTAAGTGCTAAATAAATTATTGTTTGATTTCACTATTTTCACCAATTGTAAATAACTATAACTTTAAATATATTAGAGTTTGCTGCTATTTGTAGGAAACCTATGTAAGTCTCTTTGCGATAAGAATAATTTCCTCTCTAATTTATCTGATTTTTAACTTGTTTTTTTTTTTCGCATTTAGGGTATAAATGTGTGTGTGTGTGTGTGTGTGTGTGTGTGTGTTGTCCAGCTCTGAGATGACATTCATAGGGGGAATGCCTTGATTTAGAAACTCCCTCCACCAATACAGATCTACACGTAGTCTGTAACATAACTTTATTGTATTGTCTTGGACACTGGAAGGTTAAATGACTTGCCAGTGATCATATATGTCAGAAGCAGGACTTGAACTCAGGTCTACCAAATGCTGAGCCTGATCTTGTTTCCATTTTGCCATACTGCCTCTCATCAGCCTTCTTAAACTATGACAAACCAGTATTGATGAGTAGCCAAAGTCATGATACTTCATTCAGGGTGGAATCTTAATCCTTCATGGACGGCATAGACTTAGGATGGAAACTGAATTTTCCTAACTTTCAACTGTGTGTGCTGTTTAGTCTTCTGTCATTATTGCCAGTGGGGGCTTCTGTTATGTAACTGGTTAGCTTTCTTTTCAAAAGACACACTTCTAGGCTATGATGGAATTTTTAATTGGGTAGTGAATTGCTTATTAGCTGAGTGGGACCCTAGGATATTATCAAGCTGCTATGGGGAAGACCAATTGGAAAGGAATGAGAAAAATCCAGGCTGGGAAGCAAATCACCTGGGGTTTAGGCTGGGGTGTGATGGGAAGAGAGGAACCCACCATCTGGCAACTTCTTGTTATGACTAAATGTTATTGCACCTAGCTAAGCTGATCTTTTTCTTCACTGCCGAAAGAGTGTGAGGGCTGTCAGCACTCTCTAAATTTCAGTCCCCTGGGGCATAGCCCTAGTGACTCTGCCTTAGTAATAGTTTTAGGTTGTGTAGAGATGTCCACATCTGTGACTTCCCTGAATGCTACAATTTGGCCAGAACCTATGTTGGCCTTCTTCAGTGCATTTGCTATAACACTGGCAAATACAACCACTGAAGAAAGTGATCAAAGGATCTGGAAAATTAATGCCTGGTAGCCGCAGACATCAGCTTAAAGCCACCTCTTTGGGATGGTTTATTTTCAGTGCTGCTGAGAGTCAGGAACACTGATTAGCTTCTCTCTGAAGTTCTCTTCCAATCCTGTGGGTCCATGAAGGTGCCTACAGTTCCGTACTCTTTCCTATGCCATACATATAGATAGTGTTAGGTCACTTGTCCTTTGGGATTAACGATCCCAAGTTTGCCAAGATTTACCAAGTTCTCTGGGTGTTCCAGATTACATCCTATCACAATAGAATCGCCTCTTTTCAAAGCCTGGTTTCAGGATTTCCTCTACTGAAAATAATTGGAAAGGAAGAAAAACTAAAACAAATGTAACAAGTTTGTTTGTTTTGACCAATTTGGTGATTAATTAATTCCATGTGTTTGCAGCTGCAATCAACATCTGCGGCAACAGCAGCATCTTCTGGATGAAAAGAAGAAATGAAAATAGGAGAATGAGATGATCTGATGCATTTGCCCCATGTTCTTGCTGGGTGTTTCTGGGTTTTGATTGATTTTTTTTCTTGAATATACTTAAACGATCTCATTGTGTTGTCATTTTTATTTGATGATCTTTTTCCTTTTTGTCACTGTAACTTTCCAATGACTTTCCTTTACCCCACCTCCCCAATAGACCCCTCTCCTATAACAAATACAGCTAAAGAAAAAAAAATGAGTCCATTGACTTTGGCTGAAAATGTGTCAACCCAAGGTCAAGGATCACCTTCTGAGGGGTCTCTGTGTAAAGAAACATCTAACTTTATGTCCCAACAAAAGACAGTTTAGAGCTTAAACTTTAGACAAAGATTTTGGCACCTACTTTGCTCTCGTGCATCTAGAGGAGTCCAGGGAAAATAGGACATTGAACAAGGTCACACTAGACCACTTCCCTCTAAACCTTAGAGGTTCTTTTGAATATGAATGGATTTTGAGTAATGATCTCTCCTCCTCCTCCCCCTACAATTGATATACACATAATACATATATGAATATACATATACATACATAAATACATAAATGTATGTACCCAGACACATGGATAGAGATAAGTAGATGGATAGATAAATAGATGGGTAAGTAAAAAGGTAAGTAGGTAGAGATAGTCCAAACCTGTGATTTCATTGGTGTAGGAAATATATCCATAAGGAAACTTCTTCTACCAATGCAGATCAGCAAATATTCTGGAAAAAGTCTTAGAATTGTCTTCAGTTGAATTTGATGGGGGTAGCTAGGTGGCAAAGTGAGTAGAGCACTGGCCCTAGAGTCAGGAGGACCTGAGTTCAAATCTGGCCTCAGACACTTGACACACTTACTATCTGTGTGACCTTGGACAAATCATTTAACCCCAGCAGCCCTGCCTTCCCCCCACCAAAAAAAACCCCAAAAAACCAGAAGTTGAATTTGAACCTAATTATCTCTAATTCCAATTGTATATTCTACGGCATACTGTCATTCTCTCTGTCTGTGTGTGCATGTGTGTGTCTTTCTATCTCTCTGTCTCTCTCACTCTCTTTCATGTACACAAGCACAAATGCATACACATAAACGCACACACACACACACATACACACACTGTTTATTTGCAGAGTAGAGCACAGTACTTTAATAGGCAGAGAAGTAGACTTGTTCAAAGCCTAATCTATTATCTTCCCCCCAAACTCCTCTCTTCCTAGTAAGTCCATTTTTTCTGTGGATGGCATCACCATTTACTTAGTCACCTATGTTCAAAACCTCTGTGTTATCTTTGAACCTACCTTCTCCTCATCTACCAAATTGCTAATTCCTGTCAATTCAGCCTCTTCAGTCACTCTGTCACTTCGTTTCTTTTTATACTATTGCTATCATATTAATACACATCTTCATTGCTTCCTGCTGGAACCATTGTAATAGCTTCTTACCTAATCTCTGCTTATTCCTCACCCTGCACCCCTCCCCTCTCAATGGATCCTTCATACTTCTTCCGGATTCTTTCTTACATGCCAGTCTTCTACTGGAAATCTTTCATTGCATTCTTATTCATTCATGAATAATGTTTAAGCCCCTTAATTGGCCAATCTGCCACCCCCTTACCTTTCAAGCTTTATCTTATACTCTTTTCTGTATTCTGTATTCCAGATATACTGAACTACTCATTGCCTAGTCCTTACATATGCCAATAGTGTTTTTATGCCCTGTGTTTTCTCTTCACACTGTTCTCTAGATCTGGAATGCACTCACCTATTTCTGGCCGTTGAATTCTTTCCCATTGTTCAGCCAAATACCTCGATGAAGTTTTCTGAGTTGGAAATAATAGTTCTTCTACTAACCTTGCACAGTATGTCATGACACCTCTCATTATGAACTTATCATGCACAATTTTGTATTCTACATGTAAGTATCCTTCCCAGCTTAACTAGACTAAAAGACTTATGAGGGCTGGGACTGTGTCTAATTTATAGAGCTATAATTTTTATGCATGGAGCAAGTAACAATAATTGCAAACATTTATATAGTATCTTCTATGTGCCAGGCACTGTGCTAAGGTACTTTACAAATATATCATTTGATCATCACAGGAAAATGTATCAAGTCAAATTTGAACTCAGGTCTTCTTGGGTCTAGGCCCAGTACTTCATCTCCTCCCCTCCCCTCTCCTCCCCTCCCCTCCCTTTCTTTCTCTTTCCTTTCTCCTTCCTCATTCCCTTCCCCATTTCCTTCCTTTCCCTTCCCTTCTCTTCCTCATTCCCTTCTCTTTCCCCATTCCCTTCTCCTTCCCTCTTCTTCCTTCTCTCTTTTCTTCCTTTCCTCCTTTTCTTTTCCCTTTCCCCCTTCCCTTTCCCTTCCCATCAGTAGAGAGTATTCCAGGGTCTCATTGGCCAAGCAATGTGTCTAGTTACTAAGACAATACAGAGAGAAAGAATGAGAATATTACAACCTCTCTTTAACAAGATTCTGTAATCAGTCTTTCCACCCCTCTCACATTGATTGGTTGACTTTGGATCCTCTGTACAAACATTGCCCACCTCAACTTAAAGTTTCAGAACCAATTTCTTATCTTTTGTTTATGATCTGGAGATTATATTTGTCCCATGGTCATAAAATAATTCTGTTCTCCAAATTTTCCCAGTCTTTTACCCTAGCTTTCTCTAGTTCTGCAGTTCTTCATATGTAAATTACTGAAGCATACTGTGCTCTCTAGATATGCCAGTATTCAATAGCTCGTCACATTCAAATGAGCATCTACTGTTTCAGAATTCCAAGTTAAATCGTTTTATTAACTGCTTGTCTTAGAACTCTAAGCAGACCTCTGTCTCAGACAAGTGAATTGACAATGCAGAATTATCTCAGTGACTAATTTTCATAGAAGCAGATGTATTCCCCAGGCAAGTGAATTGTCAAGGATCGTGATCTTGGAGAGTCACTCATCAAAAACATAACTCCCTTGTAATAGCTAAGGTTTTTTAAGGGTGGAGAAGACTTAGATATATCTGAAAGTAGGAGTGGAACCAATAGATAGGAAGAAGTTTTAAATTAAAGAAAAGGAGGAATGATTGAGGGAGCCATCTGCTGGAGAAGATGGGAAGAGATGGGCTCAAGGGCATATGTAGAGAGATTGGCTTGGGTAAATAGAAGAGCTACCTTATTATCAGTCTGGGAAAGAAATTGGTGAGGGGATCAATTAGTTATAATCATCCCCTTCCTGTTTTCATGCATCATGTCCTTCCATATCCCATGTTAATCCTTCCCCTACACACTACCTGATGGATTTTATATATTTCTGGCCCCACTTCTCTTGCCACCCCCAACATTCCATGATGGTATAGGCATCAAAACCATGACACCCAACTTCTGTTGATAAAACTTGGTAAAGAAACTCAGAACCTGTGACTTAGAACCTTCTGCAGGAAGCAACATGTCATAGTGGAAAGAGAGCTAAATTTGGAGGCAGAGGACCTGGTTAACAACCTTAACTCTACCAAATACTGTCTTGAATAAGTCCCTTGACTTCTCAGTACTTCACTTTTTCATGCACAAAAGGAAGTTGTTGGACTTGATGACCTTCAGATAGAAGAGGTCATCCAGCTCTAATTTTTTACTTTCCAGACCTAATCTTTTAATGATCCAATGACTACTAACAAAGGCAGATTTCCCCCCTCCATTTCTTTACTGTTTGTTGTTTTTGGGAAAGTATTCACATTCCTTGGCCTTGTTTTCCTCATCTGTGGACTGGGGATGAAAATGCCAACATAGTTTACTAATTCCATATAGGAAACAACTTTTAAAAAATTTGGGAGGGGGACAGACTTTGCAGTAACCCTTTAAAAATCAATTTCTTGAGAAATGAGTGATTATGGTGAGGGTGTAGGCCACACCAGACAGGAGAGAAGAAAAGAGTTGGAGGCTGCTTTCAATGTCATTACCTCCTCCTCAAGCCTTTCAATAATAGGAGGAAAATCAAGAACAGAAGCTCATGCATGTCCTGAGGCTTTATTGAGGCAAGGCCTTTCATTCAACCAGACCCTCTGGTAAGCATTCCCAGGGCTGTGAGGTGCCCTTGATCCTTGGTCCCTTCAATCCTGTGAAGGTATGTGTGGACTGTACATACCGAGGCCAAGTAACCATGACTTCTTTGACATTTTTATTTTTCTTTCATTTATTCAATTTCCTATTATCCTTCTGAAATGATCACAATCTTGGCATGTCCCAGGGTCCAAAAATAAAAGAAAAAAGACATATTGCTTTCCATTTATAGGGCAGTTTTGGCAGCATGGTTACACAAGTGCTGAATATTTTATTGAGCTTATCAATCGAGCATTGTATATATGGGAAAAGTCCTATCTGAATAAAACCTTAGACTGACCTTTGCTCAAAAAGATGCAAGAGCTAAAAGAAGAAGGATTTGTTAGTACTGAAGCAGTCAGAAAAAAATGCCCATGGAATGGGGAGTGGGGGATGGTGGCAAGTATTAATGACAAAGAAAGGATGGATCCTCTTTTCTGATTTTTTTCTTATTGATAATGGTTACTGACTAAGCATAATAAGCTTGAGAAACCAGAAGAGCACTACTTAGCAAGTTACTAAATTGAAAGTGATTGAAATAAAATATTTCTACATTTGTTATTTAGGTATTCTTAACCCAATATAACATCTATGGAATAAAATCATTCTGGACCTTCTTTTCATTGAGAGGTTGAACTCTCTAGCTGAGCCAACTAAGAAAATCAATATATTTTGTATAGATAGCTCCTTTGTGTCAATTGACCTCACTTTCTTGATCTGCCAGCTTATAGAACTATCTATCAATCTAGAGCCACTGGAGACCTCAGAGGCCCAGTAGGTCAACTCCTTTATTTTACAGATGAGGAAATGAAGGGCCACAGACTTTAAATGACTTACTCAGGACCTCACGGGCACCAGAGACCAGATTTTTACCCAGGTCCCCTGATGCCTGGGTCAGTTCTCTTAACCTTATACTATGTAGGGCCAAAGTCAGCCTTCTAATTTTACCTGAGTCATAACTGTATATAATTGCTTATTTTTCATCTTTTCAGTGATTGTCTCAGTCATTTAACCAACCTTTGTTATAAAGACCAGACATCAGGACATTGAACATTCCAAAATCAAATGTGGGAGGCAAGTTTTCATATTTGAAAGTTTAATAGAATGGTTATTGCTGAAGACTATTTGACTTGTTGTCATAGCCCTATGTTGAATTCACCAGCTAGGTGCTCTTAGAAATGTCACTTGAGAGGGGCGGAGCCAAGATGGCGACTGGAAAGCAGTAACTGGCGTGAGCTCCCCTCCAAGTCCCTCCAAAAACCTATGAAAAAATGGATCTGAACCAATTCTAGAACTACAGAACCCACA
>CM053622.1:134401446-134430062 GCA_028646595.1 Phalanger gymnotis
TTCATGCAACTAGAAAATAAGATGCACAGGCAATGGGGCATAGAGATTTATCTTGCCCTACAAGAAAGTGGGGGAGGGGGGGATGGGAGGGGAATGGGGGGACAGAGAGGAGGGCAGACTGGGGAACGGGGCAACCAGAGTGTACGCCATCTTGGAGTGGGGGGTGGAAATGGGGAGAAAATCTGTAATTCAAACGCATGTGAAAATTAATGCTGAAAACTAAAGATATTAAAAAAAAAAAGAAATGTCACTTGAACTACCTGGTCCTCCTTCTAGTCTTTAAAATGACAGAGATGATGACTTGTGAGATACTCTCCAATTCTAACAGTCTATGTTCCTATAAGCAATTGTTTTGGCTGTTAAAACCAGACTTAAACAACTTACAGCAAGTAAAACAAGTTGATATTTAAAAGTAAATATTGGCCTAAGTAAACTTTGCTGGTGAGTCATAGAAGAAGCAAGAGATTTGCAAAGACCAGAGATCAAAACTAACTTGACTTACCCTGGGAAAAAGAAAAGGTGTTAGGGCCAGATGAGAATAATATAATCTTTAGCACCATAAATATCAACAAAACACAGCTTTGGTCTCCGGTCTCTGATCTCTGGTCTCTGAACTACCTTCACTACTCTAGAAGTAATTATCACAAAATTCAACTCAAAAGGAGGATTACTCAACTAACTCTCTTGTCTCATTTATGACTCATGAGCTACATACATTTATTGATTTTAATTTTTTTAAATTGTCCTGTCTTTTTAAAAATTGGTTTGTCTACATAGTCCTATCTTTATAGCCAAAACATTATTTACAGAGTTATTGACTGTTAGAGCTAAAAAAAAGACCATAAGAGTTATTCTCAAGGGCATTTGATTGGGGAGGGGCAGAAATTACGACAATTTGGAGAAAGAATAAGTATCCAAACAAGGACTTGCTCAGCTTGGGGAGTGTCTTGCCACTTGCTGAGGGGTCAGGGCAGAGCCAGTTTTCAAACACCATTTGAAGAACATGAATGCCCAGGCAAAAGGGGAGGAGGACTAGAGAAAGGTCATACAGCTGAAAAGAGTCTAACCACCAGACAGAAACTCCCTCACACCTGCCAGCCTCCAACATCCTTAAGCTAGGAGCCTATAAATGGCATTCAAGGCTGATGCTCAAGGTTGATGATCTGACCTGTTCATTTTTCTCCTGAAAAAATTATTGTGAGATTTGGTGCAACTCTTGAAAATAATACAAAAACTGTGTAGTCCAAGGGGCTTTTTTAAAAATCTGTATTGCTGACTAAATTTCTTCCTCTTTCCAAAAAGTGTGTTATAACCATGGAAACTACCCATTTAAGTCACTGGAAGAATGTCTTATCTTTCTATTCTCTTAGAGATCAGGATTTTGGATCAGGAAACTGTTTTCCCTGTATTTTTATGTAGAAAGTAAAGGGAAACTCGTTGTATTTGTTTATATTTGTAGGGAGAATACTGACTGAGAGGTCCTAGCTGCTTTCAAAGAGTTCAACTTATCAGGCCCAGGTCAAATACATTTTTAGGGATGAAAGACTGTAATAGCTGTTCAATACTGAATTGCTGCCTTGATCTTTGAACAATTATGGAGAATAGGAGAGGTAACATATGGCATCGATATTTTGATGGCAGTATTCCTACCAGCAGTATGTATGTGTATATGTATGTATGTATACACATATACATGCATATGCATACATATAATATTGTCATATAAACATATCTATATATGTATATATACGTACATCTATATCTATCTATATAAAATGAAAATTCAGCATAGATTGAAAAAAATGAGTAAACGACAAAACATCAAGGCCCCAGTACACACTTAGCTGCTGATTCCTTTTGCTTACTGGTTTTATTTGCAGCAACAGTGTCAAGATTAATATGGTTCCATTCTTTCAGTAGTATGTTTACTCATTTGTCATTGGACAAGTTCTAAAAATCATGTGATTCTTATTACCCTCTGTCCCTTTTTCCACCATGCTGCTACCATTATTACAGAAGTATTAAGGAGCCTTGCAGATTCCATGGCCATTTTTTTATTTGTTTGTTTCTTGGGTAACTATGATCAAAGAATTAATAAATGGACAATGTACTCCTTATCAACCAAATGTGCAATCTACTCTTTATTAACCTCTTCATATTTAGTTAGTCTAGTCTACAAAAAGTTGACATAATCTATTCTTAATACCTTACACAGCCACAGGACTAGAGACAAACTAATGACCCAATTTTAAAAAAGGGAACTAAGGTTGATTCTAGAAACTACATTCCAGTGTGCTTGATTTAAATTTATGGAAAATTCTAAAGCATATTTCTGTCTCTTTTTTTTTTAACATTTTCTAGATTTTTTTAAAAAATAATTTTAGAACATAAGAGAGGATTCAAAATATGTAACAATCAATTTTCATTTCAAGAAAGCCTGTATGATAAATACTTGTAACGTTAATGGGATATGAAGATCTTCCCCACCCATTAATAGGCCTCATGTGGAGCTCATTAAGGGAAGCTTGCTTAGGGGAGGCTTGCTTGTAGGAAGATTTTCACACCTTTTGGTACTAAGTTGATTAGGCACTGAGTCATGCAGGTTATGACACCCATCTCTGAGAAGTGTATATATATTCTGAGGTGGTATTTTGCTTTGGGGGTTTGCTTATGGGAAAGATGTTGTGATTCCCTGGTCAAGACTCTAAGTAGTCTTATGTTCAGACCCCCCCCCCCACTCCCCACTGCTCAGATGTAAAGGCTTTCTTGATCCAATGGTGTATGTAAAGTGTATAGCAATACTGCTTTGATCAGTCAGTCAGAGTCCTGTCTGTTAGTCTTTATGCTAATTTTTCTGCTTATATTTTCTCTGATGTTCAGAGTACTGACTTTGCCCCTGAACTAGGGTAATTAAAAGTAGGATTGTTAACCTGTTTTTGAGCAGTCTTTCCTAGAAAAGAGGATTAAAGAACTTGCCCTAGCAAGCCCTCCTGGGTATGCTAGGGTACTTGTTACAATACTACACGTTGTGCTGAAGGCTGTCTATTTTTTTTTTTTTGCTTCTTTGTAAGTTTTCTTTTGTTCTCTGCTGTGCACTTTTTTACCTTGTTCTTTTTTTTTCCCATCCCCTCCTCCCCCCAGAAGGCTACAACTAAGTGCAGATATATTTATAAAATATATTCTTTAAAGGATGTTTTATCAATTGAAAGGAAAGCAGTAATCACTAAGACCTAACTTGGGTTGATCAAGATAAAACTCATTTTTTATTGATGATGTTTCTAGAATAGCATACCAGGGAAATGTTGTAGAAAAAATATATTGATTATATCTATGCATTTGACAAAGTCTTTCATGACATCTTGACATTCTTTTAGCTTGTGCCATCTCCCACAGGAAGCTGGATCTGAGTTAAATGATAGTATATTTATGGTTACATCCTAAAATATATCTACTAAGGTTATGAGAATTTGACTTTATAAGAAGTTTGATTTAATACTTCTTAATGTTCATGAGAATTGATTTGTAACACAGGTGCCTCGTGAGAATCTGAGCGCTGTGAAATGAGAACCATCAAGTAGTCATTTTCACAGCTATATCATGACTATTCTAGGGGTTTGTTAGTGTATAGAATTGATAATCCTGTGTTTTGTGTCAACTAAAATGAAGAAAGGATTAAAGTAACTCTCTTCATAATGTCCCCATCTGTCTTCTCTCCTTTCTATGCTTTATTCTGTGATTCTGATATTATTTGTATTGTTTTAATTGCTTTCTTCTATCTTTATTGCTGTTGTTTACATTAAAAATTCAAGTGTATCAAGTTATCAATTACATCAGGCTTCAATCAGTGTTAAATGTGTGTTAATTTGGGGACTTGGGAATATTTAAAAATTCATCTCCTTGAAATGAGTGGTAATTACATTTTCATTTTAGAGGAATTTGCTCCTTGAGTAGTTTTTCGGGATTTAATTATCACCACAAGGCAAGAAAAGATTATATATTGATTCAGAAATGATAATATAATTATACTTTTAAGAATGGTGATTAATTGATCAGTGTCAACCCAGAGGGACATCTCTAATGAAGCAGTACAATGATATATCCTTCTCTCTATATACATTATAATATTTTTCATCAATGTTTTGGATCAACGAATCAGCTAGTATCTATTAAGTGCCTACTATGTGCCCTTAGGCATGGGGGATAAAAATACAAAAAATGAAACAATCTCTACTCTCAAGGAACTTACATTGTAATGAGGTGAAGTTATAGATGCGTGATGCATGCTTATCAGAGATGTAGATGATATGAAGGAAGAGGGATTGCGGATACATTGGATGACAGAATAGGGATCCAGAAATTTCTTGATAGATTGGAACAATGGACTAAATGGCATGTGAAATTTGATGTGTTTACGAACAAAGTCCTATGTTTGTTTTCAAGTTTACAAGTATAAGATTGGGGAGAGGGCTTGAAAGCATTTCATGTGAAAGCATTCCTGGAGTTTTTAGTAGACTGCAAGCTTTATTTGAAGGAGTGGTGTAATATGGCAGCCTAAAAAGAAAAAGCCATCACCTGGTTAGGGTGGGGATTGATAGAATCAATAGTCAATTAATCATTCCTACACCATTTGGAAGCTAGATGGCTTGGCAGACGAAGCTCTGGGCCTAGAGTCAAGAAAACTGAGTTCAGAACTGGCCTCAGACACTAACTGTTTGACCCTGGGCAAGTCACTTAACCCTGTTTGCCTCAGTTTCCTCATCTGTAAAATGAGTTGAGGAAGGAAATGGTGAACCACTCCAGTATCATTGCCAAGAAAACTCCAAAAGGGGTCACAAAGAGTCAGACATGACTGAAACAACTGAACAACACCATTTAAAGTAACTAACCAGATGCTCTGCATCAGGTGAAAGCACCTATACTGAATTACTCAATCTAGTTCAAGACAATGAAGTTTATGTGAGAAAGTCTTTATTCAATTTGGAAAGAGTGAAAGCTATTGTTAGAAATGAGAGGATACTACACAGTACATGTATTAAAATTGGTGGAAGAGTCAATTATTTTCCTTGGGGCTTGGATTAAAAACAACAAGCTAGTAGCAATGTGGAATTCCAATGTCAGGCTTGCTTAGTGATGGAGCAGTTCCCCCTAAGCCCCTGAGAGGGAATTGCTTCAGGTTTTGGGGGGAGAGGGCTTCTGCTTCTTCCTTCCATCCAGACCAGAGGATGACCTTTCTAATTCCAAGAGGTTGGAAGATTTTAACTTCCCATAGGCATCTTAGCAGCGTCCCTTGAATGGCAATGTCTGATAATACATCTGAAGTGAGAACTGAGAACAAAATGGACAAACTCAGGAGAGACAACTTCCGGACTCTACAAGGATCCCAGAAGATAACTATGCCATGCCTAAAGGAAGCTTCATTAGGACCCCACAAATGAAAGAAAAGCCTTCCCAAAACCAGGAGCTGTGAGTTACCCCATTGCCACATGTGCTTTCAAAGCAGAACCTGCTTTCCCTCGGACTCTAAGTTTTTGCAGGAGAATGTTGCCCCTATATTGGGAGGATGTTTCAGAGCAACTCTTCTTACCCTACCACTTTAGCTAATACAGTTCTAGATGCTAATTAAGTCTAGCTGTCAAGATAACATCAATCGATAAATTGAGGAAGCATCCCAAAGTGGCTCATGAGCAGCAGCATTAGAAAAACATTCTTAATCCCTCTGGGTTACCCCTACCACTTTAGGAGAAAAGTGTCCAGACATCTTCTGGAGACCCTGCCTGCCAGAGTTCAGGGAGTTTGTGAGAATGAGCCCAGAACTGGCACTTCATCTTCAGTTTTAATTTCAAGGATCCATGATTTCATCCAAGTGCATACTCCTATTAATTTATATTGCAACCACTCCACCCTTAGGAAGCAGTTTAATGAATCGCTATGGCCAAAAAATTATTATTGAGAGACCAATCCTTTAGCTATAAGCATTTGTAAATTTGGCTAGGCTAGTACTGACTCCAAATATTAGTGTGTCACTAGACTCACACTTAAAGACTTTTCTGCTTGGTAGGACCCCATCAGAGAGTGAACTGTGCTGGCATCATCTCTGAGAATCAGTAAGATGAGGCACCAAAGTAGGGCTTCAACAAATATCAAAAGAAACATTTGGTGTACAATTAGAGATTAATTAATTAATCCTTCCATATTTTGTATTGATTATACAAAATTTGAAGTGTCCAGTTCAGGGCACCACATTTTGAAAAGTACATTTATACACTAGATTGTATCCAGAGGAGGGTGACCAGCATGGCAAGGGGACTAGAAATCCTGCCATAAGAGGATTAGTCAAAGGATCTGGGAATGTTTATCCTGGAGAATGGAAGAGTTGGTGGTGGTGGTAGGGGAGAGGTCATGATAGCTGTTTTCATCTATTTGAAAGGCTGTCATGTAGAAGAAGGATTACGCTTGCTTTTCTTGGCCTCAGAGGGCAAAATTAGGAACAGTGGGTGGAAGTTTCAATGAAGCAGCTTTTGGTTCAATAGAAGGAAAGAATTCCTCATAATTAGAATTGTCCCAAAGTGGATTGGGCTGCTTTGGAAGTGGCGAGTTCTGACTACTTGTTGGGGAAGTTGTAGAGCAGATTCTTGTTTGGGGTCAGTTGGGACTAAATGACCTATGAGGTCCCTTGCAACTTTGGAAAGTTAATGATTCTGTGATTCCATGCTAGCTGACAGATTTTTTCTTTTTCTTTTTTTTAATAGTCTTGATGTTGTTAGCTGGCTGAGTCTGCATGGTCTGCATTTTTGGTAGTCTTCCATGTTGGGCAGAGAGAGTAGTAATGGCCTGTTGCTCCTGGAAGCTCTACATAATATCTTGGTTTCTTCTGAATTCATCCCAATTTGGTGGAAGCAGTTTGGACTGGATCCTCAGTCTTCTAGAGTCTCTAGGGCCACTCCCTGGAGATGTTCCCCTAACTTTTCTGCAAAGTTAGATGATTAATGAGGGAGATAAAATGTTAAAACTGGAATGGAGATGGTGGTGCGAGTTCTTTCCAAAGATGTTTTGAAGAGCAGAATCTTTTATCCCATTGACTTAGGTGTGTCCTACCTGGAGGCAAGGAAATGGGGTAGAACATAGGTGGGGAACCTGTGCCCTCTAGGGTACATATAGCCCTCTAGGTCCTCAAGTGAGGCCCTTTGACTGAATCCAAACCACATGATGACCTAGAGGGCCACATGGCTGTAAGTTCCCGTAATAGCAATTTAGATTCGAAGGTCTTTCCCATCTATTAATTGGCCATGTGACCTGCTTATGTCACAGGAAGCCTAAGTCACATGTGGTAGGAGGAGCTTCCTGACAGGAAAAGGAAGTTATGTCACAGGAAATGCTGAGAGAGAGAAAGAGAGGGAGAGAGAGAGAGAGAGAGAAACAGAAACAGCGAGAGAGAGTGCTGTTATGGCTGTTTATGACCATTGTGACTGTTAGAGCTGAGGTAATGCAAGTTGACCTCTGATAGCTGAACAGACTGTGACACCTGTACTGTGAGTCTGTTTTGGGGAAGAGCCCAGTAGGGAGTCAGAGAGGTTTTGGGATGGCAAGGCTCCATATTGTGATATTATGTATCAGATGCTTTGCTGCTGTGATGCATTGGGTAGATGGCTTATGGGATATGGGATATGGTTCTCTGGTGTCTGAATAAATGGTTTAATTCTTCTACCTTCTATGTGGAGAGTCTTGTATGCTTTGAGATACAGAACCACATGGGCATTTTGACAATTATCATCTACATTATTATTATTGCCTTACTGATGCAGTTCCCCACCCCTGGACTAGAAGATCCCTGGAAGTAATTTCAATGCTATTATCCTGTGAGTTTGCTAGGATATGGGATACATTGGGTTGCACAGGAAAGTGTTGAGAAAGCACAATTTTGCTCACAGTTCTGTTCAATAACACAAACAACAAAGAATTATTTTTCATTTTTTTTTTTTAGAGAAACCTGCTTTTCTTGTCATCATCTTTGAACAATTGGCTAGCACTCAACACAGGCTGATAATCAGCCCAAATAGAGACAACCTTTACTAGCAGTCATGGCACCTGCACTAAATTTACTTTGGAGGAAGTGATAATAGCACAGAAGAGAGTTTCATTACCAGTACAGATATCATGGGAAATGGGGTGGGCTGTCACTCAGGAAATTTGGCTTGTACCCTGTAAGGTGTTGAGGGAAAGGTAAACTCCAGGAAAGAGATGTCATGGCAATGACACCCTAGAATGGCAATGTAGGGTGGTTGTATTAGTTTAGGGGATGAGGATGGTGGTCACCACTAGAAGGAATCATCTCTCTAGGTAAACATAGAAATGGCAAAGAGCACTGGATATAGTCAAAAGATAAGGACAGGTGAGACCGGGGCTAGATGATCCAATGGATAGAGTGCTAGGTCTGAAGTCAGGAAGACCTGAGTTCAAATGTGACCTTAGACACTAGCTGAGTGATCCTAAGCAAGTCACTTAAACTCTGTCTGTCTCAGTTTCCTCAATTGTGAAATGGAGTTCATAATAGCATCTACACCCCAGGGTTGTTTTGAGGATCAAATGAGATAATATGCATAAAGGTGACAAGGTCAGAGTTGGGAGAGCTTGGTTCAAATGTGAAAGAATTTACTTAGACCTTCTCTGTAGCCATTGGGAGCTTTATTGATGCAAAAGCAGCAGGCTAGCCCTGGAAGAAGGACTAGCTAGGACTAGCAATCCACAGAGGGACAGAGGCTTGCTTTTTATAAGGACAGGATAAGGGAGACAAGAGGAAATTTTATGACCCAGGGTGGGGTGAGGCAAGGAATTCCACGGTCCAGGGGAAGGGGAGGAGACTTTAGGGCATTAGGGAGATAGTAACTCACCCCTTAGGGCACTTTTGTATCAAGAGAATTTAGCATGTCTCCAGGTTAGAGGATAAACTAGGAAAAGGGCAATTCAACCCTTAGGGCACCTTTGTATCCACATCAAAGGGCTTAGTACAGTGTCTGGTATACAGTTCTACTTAATAAATGCTGGTTCTCCACACCCCCTCCCCGCCCCCCACACACATACTCCCCTCAAAGTCTTACTGAAATCAAAGCCAGTTCTCTCTATCCATTGTCTTAGGCTGCACCTCAGTCAGAAGACCCAGGTTTAAATCGTGGTTTTGACATACTGTTATTGTTCAGTTGTGTTTGACTCTTGTGGACCATAGCATGATCAGTGTTGTCCATGGATACCAGAGTGGTTTGCCATTTCCTTCCCCAGTGGATTAAGGCAAACAGAGGATAACCGACTTGCCCAGGGTCACACAGCTAGTAAGTGTCTGAGGCCACATTTGAAATCAGATCTTCCTGACTCCAGGCCCAGTGCTCTATCCACTGAGCTACCTAGTTTCCTCCTTTACACTTACTACCTATGCACAATTCACTTCCCTCTGTCATCTCTAAAATTATGAAATGAGGACATTGGCCTCGCTGACAGAGATGGCCTGTGAGAAACATGGTTTTGGGGATCACTGGACTTCCTAGGCAGGGCCAAAGTCCTGAGGAAGAACCCCGTGATAATCCCTAAGGAAGGCTGTGCAGACCACAGGACTCCCAGGGGAAGGTCAAGTGGTAGCCCCCTCCCTTAATCTATGGGGATCACAGGGCTTCCTAGGGTCAGACCCTAAGGAGGACCCAAATGATGTCCCCTTAGAACAGCAGTTAAGATCACAGGGCTCCCAAGACAGGGCTGGAAGGTCCAAGTGATGCCGTGCAGACCACAGGGTTCCCCAACAGAATCCCAAGGACACCTCAAGGCAAGGTTCAGAAGTAAGCCCGAGACAAACTTCCTCTGCTCATTGCTTTCCTTCCCTTAACCTTAGGATAGACCCATGTGATTTGCCTATTCTTACCCAAAGAACTCAGGACCAGAGGGGGCAGAGGAAGGGATTTTATTACATTCCTCAAAGACAGGGGGTGTAGTGCTCCCTGGAACACTCACACTGATATAGGCGCAGAAGCAGGGGTAACTATTCCCTCCACTCCTGCTAGAGTTATGATTAGTTTATAATCTTTGTTTTTTACATAGTTTTCCTAGGTTATACAGTTTATATAGATGGGATAATGAGGATATAGAAGCAAAAGTGAAGTTAATTAGATTTTCCTTGTCTTAGTTTAGGATTAAACTACATTCTTTTACTTCCCCTACTTTCTCTCTTTAACATATGCAAATTACGCAAATCAGTAGGCCTGGATTCTTGATCAAGACCAGACCCTAGATAAGATTGAACTGGTTCAACCTGGTTTGGCCTCTCTAATTCCCCTGACTGCCTTCTCAAAAAGCATGCGCATTTGTACAAGCCTCTGACCTCTCACCTGACTGACCTTGAGGCCTGATTTCTGCTAAAGCTGGGGTGGGGGAGGGGGAATTACACCTTTAGTTCTGTGGAAACAAAACTCCTCCTCCCATTTCTTACATGGCCCTTTCTCAATCTAAATGATCCTATCGTTCCTGCATTCCCAAACTTTCTAGTAACAACACAGGTATATGCTTCTCTTCTTTCTACATCTTATTCTGTGAGTATGTCACTTGTATCGTTTTCATAGGTTTCTTTTGTCTTTGCTTTTCTGCTTTTTTTTTAAACATTAAATATTCAATTACATAAACATTGAGTATCCACAAGTGTTGACTGGGGGCTCCGTAATTCTTAAACATTAATCTCATTAAAATTAATTGCAATTACATTTTCAATTTACAATAATTTATCCATTGAGAATTTTTTCCACCCAGGAATGAATAACTTCCCTTGGCAAAGGAAGACTATATAGATTCAAAGCTTTTTGAATGATTGGGCTTTTAAGAATGGTGATTGATGTGTCTGAGACAACGAGAAAAACCCTGACACCTTTCTTTATAGACTAAGCTCCCTAACGGGGGGGGGGGGGGGGGGGGGGGGGGGGGGGGGGGGGGGGGGGGGGGGGTCCAAGACCATATGAGCCCTGAGTTCTGGCCCCTTTGTAGGAGAAGGCGGTTGCACCATTAGGCCTATTTCATTTGGAACAGTAGTTAACTACATGGAGTAAGGGGTTGCTACAAGAATCCCTGGTGGGATAGGATAGCAGCACCTCCCAGCTGTAAGGTCCAATTCCCATGTATCATTTAGCTCTCCCTACCCAACAAGATCTTAGCAGCCATAGGGGAGAGGAAACATAGGAGACAATTTCTCCTAATACAGTATGCGGTTTTACAAGAAGAAGAATGATTATACCGGAAACCATTCCGCCAGAAAACCTCCCCTTGTCAACTTGAAGCAGCAGAAAACAAATACACTTTATCTTCAGAGGATATTGGCTTCCAAAGGCTGATACATCATGCACAGGCAGGGCTACTCCCTCCCAAGTAGAAGAATCTTCTCTATTCACACATCCTCCTGGCAATTTTCCTATTCATGGCCAAGAAAATTTAAAGGAAGGAAGGAGAAGGGGAGTGTGGGTGCTTTCCCCTGCCTGACTCTTCTACCCTTTTCTGCTCTGGGCTGGAGGACTAGAAGCCCAGCCCATCTTTGGTTATATGGGCACCATGTCAGGGGCAGCAGCTGCATTCTCCCTGGCATTGCTGCCTCAGGCTCAGCAGCCTACAGCCCTGGAAGTGGCTAGGTTCCAAATATCCCATTTCACGCCACCCCATATCCAACTGAGAACATTCAAAAGCAGCTGGGGCATCTGGTTAGTGTTTGGATCGCCTTGAAGCTCTTTTGTTAAGGACCCTGGGAGCCCCTGAACCAAGTGTTCAGCCCTCTGGGACTCAGGGTGTGTTGGTATCTGCAGTGGTGCCCACTGTTTGACTCTGTCTATGGTGGAGTCACTGCTGGATGAGCAGCAGGTGACAGATGGGTGAAGGGTGGCAGGCTAATTACAGAACCTCTGGATGAGCTCCAGGCTTGGGGCTTGAACTGGGAAAGGGAATAAAAAAAACAATAACAAAATAGTTTCTCTCTTCTCCAACTCTGATTATCCTTCTCCCTTCAACTCAGACCATGTCCATGCACATTTGAGGGCTTTGGGAAGAGGAAATTTCTAAATGGCATGGAAAAAGAATAGATGGAGAGGAAAAACTTCTCACCAATCAGGGCTATTGAAATGCATAGTGAACTGTCCTACGAGGAAGTTGGTGTAATCCTCCCTCCCCAAGCCCTTCATAGAAGATCTTCTAGGACAGTCTATAAGACCAATTCTCAGGCATGTTCAGGTATGGACTGGACAAGATGGCTCCAGACCTGCCATCCCACCCTGAATTTGGTGATTGTGTGATTCTTTGATTAGATAAAGAGCCAAGGAGAAAGAGGGGAAGGGAAATGAACAGGGCCCTTGCAAGTGGCCTGCATTCTCTTGCAAATCAGGGAGCAGAAGCTGTGAATCCAGGAACTGCTCCCTTCCTTTCCACTCTCATCTTCCATTCCTTTCTACCTGTTTCTAGCACTGGGGAGACTTTCCACTGTATCCACATTTGAATGATGGGAACTCAGCCTATCATATGAGAACAGCATTCCAATATGCAAATATGTAGTCACTGCATATATCATGTATAGCAATAGACAGAGGTTGTGTGATGCAGTGTAAAGTACGTTGGATTTGTAATCAAGGTACTTGTGTTCTAAATCTTAGCCTTATTACTTATTAGCCATCTGGATTGACCTCTGATCCTCAGTTTCCTTTTCTATAAAAAGGAAAGCATTGGAGTAGATCATCTCTACAGCCTCACACACTTACTAGCTGTGTGACCTTGGGCAGGTCACTTAACTCTGTTTGCCTCAGTTTCCTCATCTGTAAAATGAGCTGGAGAAGGAAATGGCAAACCACTCCAGTATCTTTGCCATTTGTTGTTGTTGTTGGGTCATTTCAGTTGTATCTGACTCTTTGTGAAAGAAGATTCTGGAATGGTTTGCCATTTCCTTCTCTGGCTCATTTTACAGATGAGGAAACTGAGGCAAACAGGGTTAAGTGACTTGCCCAGGATCATAAAGCTAGTAAATGTCTAAGGCTGGATTTGAACTCAGGAAAATGAGTCTTTCTGATTTCAGTCCTGGCACTTTGTCCACTGTGCCACCTACCTGCCCTCTGAGGTCAAGAAAACCCAAAATGGGGTCACTGAAATGATTGAACAAAAGCAACAATATAGCTTATGCAATTTAAAATCTATAATCCTGTGATAACTGCACTCATAAATGACTAGAACTAGCCAGTGCTCTTCTAGGGAAAGTATAGCATAGTATAGTAAGAATTCCGCTAGACTATGAGTTCTAACTAGGTTCTAGTGTTAGCTTTGTCCTTAATTAGTTGTCAGTTTCTTCTATCTGTAATTAATAGAATTAAAAAACTGGAGGGTGGAGGATGGGATGGAAAGTAGATTGTAGAGGACTGAAAAAAGAATTCCATTAAGGTACTTTGCATATCTCATTCCACCCCCTCCCACCCCACCCTTTTCTAGAAACCAAGACTTAAGACTTAAACCAAAGGAAAGTATCTTGTAGTCATTGATGGTCTTTGGTCAAACTTGTCAAATAAAAGCCTCCATTGAATTCTACAAGAAATAGTGGGAAACTCAACTTTGGAGGAGTTTGTAAGTTGGTCAAAGAGAAAATCTATTTAGGATAAATCAGTGAATCATTAAGTGCCTTCTATGTGTCAGGCACTGTGCTAGGCACTAGGGATCTAGAGGGAAAAAATTTTAGCAAAAAAAACCAGTCTGACTCCTAGAAGCATGCATATATAATTCAGCTTAATTCAATAAATATTTATAAAACACTGACTATATGCAAGCACTGAGTTTCTTTTTCATGACTATGAAAATGCAAAATTAAATAATTATAAAGCAAATTTCTATAAATTTAGTTCTGTCTTCCCAAATATTTATACAATAGATGTGTCATCATGGTAAACATTTTTTCCTAATTTTCTATGTGAGAATTACTCATTTTCCCTTTACAACATTTACTTAACTCTGGGTTTTCTTCTCTGCATTTGACCACCCCACTAGGGCCCATCTCTAATGGCCCTGATCTATATTTTGCCATTGGACCTAAACAGCTCTGAAGGAGAAAGGGAGGCTGGTGACTCTGCATAGCTCTGCCTGACTTAAATCAGTTCACTTGCAATTCATAGCATCACTATCCTGATGTCATGGTCTTCTTCCAGAACAAGGACAGACCAGAACAACAACAGTGACTACCCCACTAGGTCTAAGTTTTAACCCCAACACCCAGGAGTAGGCCTAGGAAAACTTGTCAAGCAGAGATTGCTTTTCAGTCTTTTTAATGTCTTTTTTTCCTCCAAGAGCCCCTCTGCTCCTAGCCTCAAATGATCAATATTCTCATACATTCTCTTTTCCTACTACTTATTTGCATTAAAACCTACCTTCAGTGAAGTTCTGAAAAACTCCTTCACTCCTGACATGGGAGTGTCTGATAAGGCTTCTGTCCAAGGAAATAGTGTTCTGATTGTGGAATTCTAGGCATAAGCTTATGAATGGAAAAGGTGGGTTTGGGGGAAAGGGAGGGGAAGAATGACTGCTTCCCCACAAAATTATACCACCTCTCTTTGACAGAACCCTATCACCAGCCTGGCAAACACTCAAAAGCAACATACACTGTCCCTTTTCCCTCCCCTCCTGGGAGAGGCACTGAGTGTGTCCCAGCCTTTAGAAAAAGGGTAGCTTACAAAGATTCTAACACGTTTTCTTTCCTTTCCACCTCGGGAATGGGCTGCTCATTGAGGATGAATCTGAAGGTCTATTGGATGATCTGCATAGCTCTCTTCACAGACTATATCTGCCCTAGTTTAATTCCAGGCACTTTAGTTCCCCATTATGAATAAATTGCTTTTCTTCACTTTGGTTATCCTCTAATCGCTTGTAGGCATATGATAGTTTTGGAACTCTTGTGCAGTGTCTCTGGTTAGTGTACTTCTGAGAAGTAAGATAAGGCCAAGACTTATTTAGGCTACACACAGCTGAATGACATGGAGCTATTTTTGGCACTATGCCCCTTTAATTTTCCAAGTTCTCAAATGGAGTCATTTAAAGTATAAAATGTATGAACATCTTTCCTCTGAACTAAATGGTTCTCTTTTCCTTGGCTCAGTTTCCTCCGGACATAAAAGTTAGGCCTCTTTCACCAGGCCCAGAGATCAGTAATGCTATCCATGTTGCCAAACTTGCAGATTAGATAAGTATTTGGATTTCCAGTAGTGTTTTCATGGAATTATCTTTATGCAGGTCAAATTCTATTTTGAGAACTCCAGCTGATTCAACAGCCCACAATTTGTACTTTTGGTCTCAAAGTAAATACTTGATTTGACTCAAGCCGAAAGACTTCACTTCTATTGGAGTCCTGACCCATGTAATTTTAATATCCATTAGCCCTCACTAGGGGATGTAATTGGATGGATCAGATGCCTTGTAGGTTAAAGCAAACAGTGGGAAAAGCATCTGGGTGTTTTCCTTCCAAATGAAACACTGGGAACCTGTTGGTCCAGGATGGAGTTGCCAATTAGAGCTTCCTTCCTCCTTGCTGCTCTTCCTTCCGCTTCGTGTTAACAATCTGCCCACAAGCATGCAGAGATGAAGGAAAACTGAAGAGAAAGTGTACATGCTTTTAGAGCATTTGGTCTAATTCAATTCAACTGAATGCTTTATTAAGCATCTACTATATCCCAGACACTGCAGCGAGCCCTGAGGATCCCAAGACAAAAAAAGAAAAGGTACTCCCTACCTTTGGGAAGAATGTTTCCCCAATCATCTCTAGTTAGCAATGTACCAGTGTTGTTTTTATCGGGCTGTGAGGGACTATTGACATGAAGATAATAACTCACACACTTGCCATACAGATTGTGAAACTTTCCTCTCATCAATGCTGAGACAAGTACTTCCGGTGTATTAGTATTTCTATTTTCTAAGCAAGAGATAGCATGGCGTAAATAGAATGGTTCTCAAACTTTTTGCTTTAAGGAACCCTTTAACACTTGAAAACAATTGAGGACCGCCCCCCTTCAAGAGCTTTTGTTTATTTGGATTATATCTATCATTATTTACCACATTGGAGATGATTATTAATTACAAATAATTAATTACAATAGGAATACAATTGATAATATTAACATACATTATTAATAATATTAATAACTGATCATTATTATTACTATCTAGTAATTCTCTAAACATTTTATGGTTTGCAAATTTCTTTTAAAATATCATTTCATTTTATCTTCATGACAAACTGGAGGAGTAGGTACTATTATTATTTACAGATAAGGAAACTAAGGTAAATAGCAGTTAAGTGGCAGGGTCTCACACAGTAAATATCTGAGGCCAGATCTGGACTAATGTCTTTCCGATTCCATGTCCATGTTTTGGTATTGGAAGGGACCTTAGACTTTAGTTCTAGTCCAACCCATACCTGAAAAGATACTCCTTTATAGCCTACCAAACACAACTCCAGCATGAATTTGGGAACTCACTTCCCTTTGGGATAGCTAATAGTAAGGCATTTCCCCTTCACATCAAGTCTAAATTTCTCTATCTGCAGTTTCCTAGTTATGTCCTCTGGGTTCAAACAGAACAAGTCTGATCTTACTCTCGTGTTATTATTGTTGTTTAGTCATTTTGTAGTTGAGTTGGACTCTTTGTGACCCCTTTTTTGGGGTTTTCTTGGCAAAGATACTGGAGTGGTTTTTCATCTCCTTCTCTAGCTCATTTTATAGATAAGGTAACAGGCAAACTTGTCGAGGGTCGCACAGCCAGTAAGTGTCTGAGGCCGGATTTGAACTCACAAAGAGGAGTCTTTTTGACTCCAGGCCTAATGCTCTGGCTACTGCACAACATAGCTGCTTTCTCAGGTGACAGTCCTCCAAATTCTTGAAGACAGCTATTGTGTACTCCCCACCCCAGAACTTCTTCTCCAGGCTAAATATCTCCATTTCCTTCAGCCAGTCCTGGATTTAAGGCCCTTCACCATCGTGGTTGCCCTCTTCTGGATACTTTCCAGTGAATCAGTGGATATTTATTTCTTTCCTAAAACGTGGTGCCTGGAGAATCCAGATGTGGTCTGAGTAGGGCATAGTAACAGAATTCCTATCACCTACTTATTCCTGTCTCTCTTTAAGTAGCCTAAGATTACGTTAGTTTTCTTGGCTGCCACATCATACTATTGACTCACTGAGTTGTGAAGTCAGATGGCTAAGGCTGGTGTTCTTTCCACTACACTAATTTGCCAAATAGATACTGGACCCGAGTGCGTTCCTTAAGCCATTTCACTCCAGTATTAGAAGAGTAGGTTGAACATGAGACTTATTTGTCAGTGCCCACAAGTGACCAGTGTCACATCTCCTCATGATTCGACAATCTCAGACTGTTTGGGACAGTCCCTGAATTTCATTATTGTACAATACGTAACCAGTTATCCATCTTGCATTATGAAGGGTCTCTAGAGATCCCATGCCACCCAGCCAAATCCTAAGTCACTGACAGCAGGTCTGAGCCAGAAGGTACTTTGTGAGTATCTGAGTATGTAAGGTTTTGCCTGTGGTCCAAATCCAAATGTAAATGAGTTTTTTGGTTTATTTCTGCTTCTTCTCTTTTCCAGTAACAAGGATAATAGATACTTGAGCATGATGCAAGATGCCATATTGAACAACCATTCCACAATGTGATTATGTATAGCGTCCCTTCTTGTCTTAATGTATACTGTCACTCTTTTAATGGTCATCTCCCTAGTATGTCGCAGAGGGTTGTGCTTTTTTTTTTTAATACCTCAGTTGATAATTTTAAAATAATGTAAAAAATAAAAATCTTTAGTGCCCTGTGCTTATCTGTATAAAATGGAAGAAACTACATTTCTCTAATCCCATCGGCCCCTGAATTGTCTTTTATGTCATATCATATGGAACTAATATTGTTATACATTTTTTTAAAAAAGAGATCTCTTAATGCAATCCAGGGTTGTAGACTTCTCTAGCCAGTTCTTGCTGCATTATTAAATTATTCAGACGATAAATGTGTGACGTATACAGGCACAAGTAGCCCTTGTACTGCACAAGAACCAACTGAGTAGAGGATATAATTTATCTATTTACCTATTTATTTATTTGTTCACTTATTTATGTGTGCAATATATGTGTATGTATGCATTTGTTATCTCTCTTGTCTCATATCTCTCTCTCTGTCTCTCTTTCAAAGTCATCAAATAACAAAGGAGCTCTGCCTTAAGATATAGAATTATAGAATCTTAGAATTATAAGGAAACTTAGAAGTCACCTGTTTCAACCAGTGAGTGACCTGGAAGGAATATTTTTTTGACAAGATTAACAAGAATCTAGCTTTTGCCTGAAGACTTTCAGTGAGAAGGAACTCATTATCTACTGAGCCACTTAATTCCACTCTGGGATACTCTGTTAAGAAGCTTTTCTGTATATTGAACCATATTCTTCCTTTTCAAGGACTGTAGTCCTTATTCTTTGGGGCCAAGCAAAGGAAATTTAACCCATCTTCCACATGACAGCTCTTCAAATACTTGAAAATGGCTATCATCATTCAGTCAGTCAAAAAGCATTTAAGTGCTACCTATGTACCAGGCATTTTATTAAGCACTAGATCGTGACTCCTGTATGTACCTAGTTCTTTCACCTGAACCTCTTATGGTATGGCTGCATCACTCTCCTGCTCCTGTTTTGTTGGATGGGTTCTAACATGTCAATGTCCTTCCTAACATGTGGCACTCGTAATCAAACATTATATTCTAAATGTTATCTGAATAAGGCAGAGTGCAGGGAGACCATAAGAACTCCATAACTTCCCTTAGATCCAAGATCACATTGGCCTTTTTGGTTGTCATATCACATTGTTGGTTTAAATTGAGTTTTCAATCCACCAAAACTGTCCCATATTTATCACAAGATCTATATTGTCTAGTCATATCTCTCCTATCCTATACTTGTGAAACTGATTTTTTTTAATCCAAGCACTACTAAGGCTAAAGGATTTTTTTTTAACCTAAAAGTCAATGTGGCCTAGTAGATAGGAAGTCAGTCTCATAATCAGGAAGAACTATGTTCAATTCTCCTCTGCCACATATGGGTTTTGTGATTGTTGATAATTATTTAATTTTTAATGGCCCAGGCAACTCTCTAAGAGTGCAAGTGGTAGCAGAACAAATACAGATTTTTGCTGGTAGTTTTATCACTGGAAATGCATCTAGACCACTGAAATGACAAGAAAATAAAAGAAACAACAATAAAAAGGGAAGACTTTACACCTGATTTGTAAAATGAAAATAATAGCATAATATCTACCTCACAAAATTATTTTGAAAAAATCATTTTATAAACTTTAAAGTGCTATGCATCTGTGAATTACTATTATATTTCATGAAATATTCAAGTACTATTATTATTTACTCCACTTCAATTTTTATCTTAGTGTTGATTTGAACTATCAAGCTGTCTTTTGAACTGTTGTTTATACCTTCCCCTCCCCAACAAGCTACTTGTACAGATGGATTTTTTTTAACCCAGTTAAAGAAACACTTAAGAATAAAGAAAAGTCAAGTGCAAATATAAATTTATCCTTATTATTGTTTCCACAATCTGGCTAGCAGCTTCTGTGGGGGTGAAAGATTCACCCACAGCCAGCACCCAGAAAATTGCCAGACAGCACAAGTTCTTTTGATTTGCTTAACTAAGGAAAGCAAGGTGAAGCAGTTGGCAAGCTTACTTTACTTAATTCAGCACACAAATATCATTCACTTAGTTCAGGGAAAAAAGCCAGCACCCTGAACTTCAGAGCAAAATACAAACAAATTACAAACATCAACAGACAGACCCAGTACAATTCATAGTTACCAACATCTAGGTTCAGCCCGGGAGCTCAGAACAAGGGCTGGCCCAGAGTCATGAGCGCAGTGATGAACAGTGGTGACTGTTGCGGCAAAGAGCTCCAAGGAAGAGGAGGCCAAGCCCTAGTTTTATATCTTTTTCAGCATCAGAGGTGAGTCACATATACGACCTAGAATCGGCACAAAGAGGCGGACTTAAACCCACATGGTCTAAAAGCCTCTGCTGTCCCAGACATGTAAACTCCCTCCCTGGAGTTAGCCCCACCTTGGGCCCCACCTTAGTTGCCAGCCACACCCACATAGGTTTTACACCTAATAGGGGTTTGGGCCTGGGGCTTGGCACTTAGTAAGATTTAATGAAATACATTGAATTACTCAACATAAACAAAAGCCAAACTCTTCAAGGGCACTTGTTGAGCTAAGTGCTAAGGAGCCCATTTTGCTTACCAACACAATTATATATCACCTTGTTAGATGTGGTCCGTCATTCTAGTGTGTGAAGATCTTCTTGGATCCCAATCATCTAATTCATTGCATTAAATGGTCCTCTCGATTTGATGTCATCCACAGATTCACTAAGCATACTGTCTATATCTTTATCCATATCGCTGATTATAATAAATATGAGAACTTTCTCCTCTGTCCTCAAGCTGCCTAAAGTATTACCTTTTCTCACTCTAAATAATCCTCAGCTCAAATTTAACTGAAATAGTTGAGGTCCTTTGACATAAACTTCTTCTCCTACCCTTTTCCTCAACTCACAAATCCTCCTCTTTATTTCACAATCCCTTGACATCATTTTACTATTTCTTCTTTACTACAGTATCTGACGAAGAAACTGTAGTATCTTCTCTTCTCTGATTTCATTCACTCTATATGTATGTGTAACCCTGGCTCTAAGGGCAAATTATATGGGACCCTGTTTTCATTGGTAAAGACTGATTATTCAATGCCCCATGCCTGCAAGAAAAGTGGACAGAGTTTGCAAGAGCAGGAGAAAAGGAAAAATTTGATTTCTTCCATCTCTTTGGGTTTTCTCTGGCTTTCAGCTTTAAGAGAGAAGATGCATAATGCTACCTACCCTCTCTTTAGATCACTAAAGGGAGAAAAAGAATCTGGGAAGAAGCTGACATGAGAGGAGCTGACAGTCTCTAAAACGTACCTGCCCTCAACTTGCTACACTGGAGACTTTGGGAAATTTTCCCTTTTGAGTGAAATCTAGGACTCCCTCTCAGTTGAGCTGCATTACCTCATTCCTAATGGGAGAGCTACTTTGTCTGGTGTATATTCTCCTATGTGTGCTTTCTCTGATTTCTCTTTTGCTATTGACTTCAATAAGTGGGTTTCTTTGCATTTGCTATGTGTGTTCATTTTAAATCTGATATCTGGTAAGAAGAGAGTCAAGCCTTGCATATACAGTTTAGTTCCCTGCCCTCCTTCCCTGGTAAATATTGATGAGAAGTTTAGCTTGAACCTAAAAAAATATATCCCCTAGACTATAATATTTAAAAAAGCATACAAATATAATTCTATCTCATTACCCCTTCTCTCTGAGGATAGCAGAATGACCAACCACTGGCCCCAACCTCTTGCTTTCCCTTAAGGTAGGAATTAAAATCTCTCTTGGAAAAGAGGGGAAGGGCGCAGACTCTGGAGATGTTTATTCTCCCCTCTCTGTGAGCCAAATACATTGAGGGAGTTATGTTACAATTGCTTGATCCCAACCTTGTCTTCTCCATCAAAATGTCCTCCTATCGTCTCCTCCATCTTTTTGATCTTCAGTTTCTCCCTAACTATTGGCTCCTTCCTTGGTGCCAAGATACACAAAAACAAAAGCAAATCATCCTTTCAAGCTATTATCCTTTATCTATCTTTCCTTTCTCAGCCAAACTCTTGAAGGAGTTGGCTCTTTTGAAAGAGCCATGTACATTTAGTGCCCCAACTTCTTATCTCTTCTAAACTCTCTGAAACCTGGCTTCTAACCTCATCATGTTTTCTCTAAAGTTACCAATGATCTCCTAATTGGCAAATCTTTTTCTCAATCCTCAATTCTTGACCTTTCTGTAGCATTAGTCACCATATTCTCCTCTTGGAAACTATCCTTTCTGGGTTTTTAATATGCTAATTTCTCCTGGCTCTCCCCATACCTGTTTGACCCCTTCTGGATCTTTTCTGGATTTTCACCCTTATCAAGTCCCTTGTTTGTGGTTAACTTTAAGACTTCTTCCTGAGCCCTTAATATTCTCTCTGTACTCACCCACTTGATGACTCCAGAATGCTATCCATTTCACATAGGCTGAACTAATCCCTTTTTCTTTAGTTTTGCACATCCAACAGATTTGAAGTAATTACCTATAGATGAAAACTTTCTTTTCTATGAGTGTAGAACTCATTCTATATTAGAATATAAATCTGTGGGAAGACCAAGACTAGACTATAGATTTCCTAGGCTACTTATAGACCACAAGCCATAGTATATAAATGTTTTTAAGTATAACTTACTGAAATCATAGTGTAAAGAGAACTGATTCTGGGGTCAAAGGACCTTTGGTCATATCCTGCCTGTGGAACTTAATACTTACATGAATCTTTGGCAAATCATGAATACTCTTTGGGCTTCAGTTTTCTCCTTATCACAGTGCCTAGAACATAGTAAGTACTTAATAAATGTTTATTGATTGACTGAGGGCATTAGACTAGACGACCAATCTCTGAGAAACTTTCCAGCTTTAGATCTTTGATCCTTTCATTCTCTCCTTTCCCTTATTTCCTTGAGCTTCCTTTGATCCCACCCATTACTACGGGTTAGTGAGTAAAGAAGCATTTAGTAAGCATTTACTATGTGTCAGGCATTATGCTAAGAGATGAGGATACAAAGAAAGGCAAAAACATGGTCCCTGCTCTCAGATTAATAGAGCAGGTAATGAGACAAATATTTACTTCAAGGATTCATGATTTTGTCACTATGGGCCATTTCACTGCTGACACAGAACTTAATCTCCTTCCTTACAACTTAATATATAGCCTCAGGGAATTTCTGTTTCCCCCTAATTAATCACCCCAAAGCCAAATTCTGAACTTGGCCAAATGGTTCTCTGGGGACAACAAATGTACAGTACATATCTAGGCCTATCTTGTAATTAGGTCCTCTTTGGCCTAATGTACCAGATATTGCATGCCACAGATAGAACCTTTGAAAACCCAGGGTTACTTCCAAAATGTAATGAGGCTTCAGATTAGGACTTTATTGGAGGGAGAGAAAATGCAAGTTAAAGTAGTATTTTTTAAAAATAACACTTCTCTAGCTCAGTGATGTCAAACTCAACTAGCAATGGATCCCTGCAGGCTATACACTGACTTAGAAAACCACAAATTATCATTATCTATGTTGTATGATATATTTACTTATTTTGTTAAACATTTCCCAATTACATTTTAATCTGGTTTGGAGTGGGAAGTTTTGTGGAACCATGTGGCTGGCATCTGTGAGTTTGACACCTCAACTCCTGCTGATTTTGTACTAGTTAAAAAAAAGAGAGAGAGGTCAATTAATGCAACAAATTAGGTACACAGCATACAGAAGCAAATAAACACTGTAGCATAGTGTTCAATAAATCCAAAGACCCTAATTACTAGGAGGAAAGACTACTTTGCAAAAATTGCTCAAAAAAATCACATGTAGGCTGATGGAAATTAGGTTTAGACTAATACCACATACTAAATACCCAAAGAAGTTCAAAATGGATGCATGACCAAGATATGAAAGAAGCAGGAAGGAATTACCTTTCAGATTTGGGGCTAGAGGAGGAGCTCATCACTAAATGAGTGAGAGTGTCATAGAAGATAAAATGGACAATTGTAAACAAATCTAATGTAGTTAAATTAGAAAGGAAAGAAGTAATTGGGTAAAAAACATCTTTGTAGCAACTTTCTCTGATAAAGGTCTCATGTATACACATACACACCTGATTCAAATTAATAAAGCTAAGAACCATTCCCCAATAAACAAATGGTCAAAGAATATGAACAATCTTAAAAAGAAGAAATTCAAGCTATATGAAAAAATGTTCTTGAATCACTAATAAAGAAATACAAACTTAAGTAATTACCTCACATCCATCAGTTTGGCAAAGATGACAAAAAAAATGAAATGATAAATATTGGAGAGGCTGTGTTTTGTTAGTGGTGCCATTACTGATTTGGACACACTTCCTGGAGGGCATTTAGTCTTGCCTTGAACATGGGAGAGAGAGATTCTCTGTTGTTGAGGTACATGGCTCAGACCCTGGCCCAGGTGGCAACAGCCAGAAGCCCTAGTCATAGCCTTGGTCAGCACTCATAGGTCTAAGGGGAAAAGAAATTCACTATTACCGAGTCATGGAGGTTGACAACTATAGTCCTCGCTTTTGAGTCCTGAGTCACATCACTGTGTTAATAAGGATGCTAGTGCATCTACCTGGCTGAGTAAACCATATTTGGAACAATGTGCTAGGGGAAGAGGGTATAAGGATCCCCTACCACTGGAGCATGTAGTATAGTGGTCCAACTCATGCCTTCTTTAGGAAAGATGGAAGGTAGCACTGAGGTTTCCATCTATAGCAGGTGCAGTGGTCAGGGCACTTTATTACATAGCTGATCAGTGGCTCATGGACTAAAGAGAGGTATCTGTGATCCTGGTTTGGCCTGTTGCCCATCCATCTGTTCTTTTATTTTTGCCTAAAAGGGACAATTCCAAGAGTCATCATAGGAGGTCGTTGGTGAGTAGGCAACAATCAACACAGTAAAATTAATTGGGAATAGGTGAGAAAAAAGATGGCAGAGCCCAGGGGAGATCTGAACAAGGATTTAAGTGATCCCTGAGGGATGGACAGGGAGATATGTGGGCATCAGCCAAGAATGTGAGGCACTCAAGAAATCCAGGTACTGTCAGTGATTGCTCCTCTAGTTGGGGTTATATAAAAAAAAAATTTTCATGGTCTTGCTCTGACTTAGCTATCTGGATTGGAGTGGGGCATTCTCCTTTGCCTCTAAGGAAGGAGTGGGGCATTTCTCCTTCACCTTGAATTCAGAATGGGGTGTTTTCCCTGAACAACTGAGACATGATAGGCCTTATATCCTGGTAAAGGATGGCGAAGGGCCTTTGCCAAATAGTCTAGTCTAGTTTACTGGTCGCTGGCAGTGTTGGCTATAGGCAAGGGATGATAGCCTATCGGAATGCACAAGTAGGAGAGGCCACAGAATGGAGTAAGATGGTGGTGGGGGAAGGGTTTATCAAGACACCTGACAAATTTCCACAGCAAATTAAAACTGACTGACAAACCAAAGTTATAAGTGAAGCCCCAAAGAATGAGATAAGGATCAGGAAACAATAAAAAAATCATGCAGTTTAAGAAACATCAAAAGATCATACAGAGAAGCGTTTTTGCTATAGGCTGGTGTTAGTGCTTAGTATTGCTGGAAGTATTAAATGGTCCAGTTATTCTGAAAAGCAATTTAGAATTATGTCCAGAAAGTTCCTAAACTATGCATATTCTTTGACAAAGCCACACCACTAGGCATATACCCCAAAGAAACAAAGAAAGTGGAAAAGATCCCTATACATACAGAAAGTATTTATAGCAGCTGTTTTCATGGCAGTCAAAAAAAATGGAAACTAGGGAGGGTATCCTCCTCTTGGGAAAAAAAATAAACAAATTATAATAAATGAGTATAATGGAATATTAGTTCATATGAAATGAAGCGGACATTTTGAGAGGAAACTGGGAAAATCTCTATGAACTAATAATGCAGAGTAAACTGTGTAGAACCAGGAGAATAATTTATACAATAGTTACATTACAGAGAAAAACAATTTTGAAAGACTTTGGAACACTGATCAACCGTGATAAACCATGAAATCAAAAGAATAACTATGAAACATCGTTATGATGACTTTAAGAATCACCAAGACACGTTTTTGGACATAGTAAAATGTAGGGATCTGTTTTGTTTCACTATATATCTATGTTTTGAGAGCTTTATTTTTCATTTAAAAAAAATTTCTCAGTGAGACGTAATGGGAGGAAGAGATTAACAAAAGAAAACTATTTTTAAAGAATGGCTATCTAGGAAGCAGTGCATGGAGAAATTTAGGGGACATAAAATCAAAGCATATGCAAAAAAAATTATTTGAAATAAAACAAAAAAAAATTCTTCACCACTGACTGTGAGCCAGGACCATGCTGGGGGGTCTCTTGTTATCTGGACACTTAGGGCAGCAGCAGAAACATGATGGACATGTTAGGCAACAGAGATCACCAATTGAAAAATAAGATAGGGTTAGAGGCTGCACTTCAATTTTATTGGCATAGAAAACTGCCAGGCGAAGAAAACTCCCCCAACGCATGTAGATCAGCACCTTATCTGTCACTTAAAATCTTAGAGTTGTCTAGAGCACAAAGAGGTTAAATAATTTCCTCAGTTTCACACAAGTATTGGGTGACCAAGATGGTATTTGCACACAGAGATTCCAGGCTTGTGAGGCTTGCTCTCCAATTCATTATGCCATATTGCTTTTATGCCATGCTATATTTAAAGGCCCACTAGGGTTGAGTTGCCACTGATAACCTCTATCACAGTATAACCAAGTAATGCATTTACCCTGGAACCATTCCAAAGAGAATCTTCTTTTGGCTTTGTTCAGGAACTGCAAAGCAGAGTAGCTCTTAGAAAACTTTATATGAAGAGCTTGGCAATGAGAGTTAATGAGAGTGTTTCTTAAAACTTCAACAGAGTCACAAATCATGCCTGTGATTTTTTTCAGTCATTTTAGGACTGAATCATGTTTGAGAGCAGCATTCAAAGTGTCAGATGCCCTGGGGAGTGGAATATCGGGGAATTAATTCCCTAAGGGGTGTCTAACTTTCCATTGCTTTTTCCAGTATTTGCTATTGTGAACAATGCCAGATCTCTTTGTCCTTCCCCACCTCTATAGCCCAGAACCAACAACAATGTTAACTGATACTCCTGAGTTCTAGAAGGGTCATGGTTTTACCTTTCAATCATTTAAAAACTTCTTGGCATTCCAAGGGTTTCATGTCCGAATCAGTCAGATCTAGGGATACTACTATTATTTAAGACTTTGGTCATCTACTAAATCATGGCATCCATGGAGAGGTAGAATATTTCTGAATTCCCTTTGAAAGTCTTGGTTGTTTCTTCAGAGATCTGTAGCCAGCACAGATTGGTTCTCTAGGATTACCCTATTCTGCTTAAACATGCCCCCAAACCACCCTAGAATTCTGAACATATAACGGGTCTGATTCAATACATTCCAGTGTCTATAACCTTTAGCATACAATATAAAATCCTCTGTTTGGCTTTTAAAGCCCTTCACAACCTGGCCTCTTCCTACCTTTCTAGCCTTCATGCACCTTAGACCCATCCCTGTATGATCAAGACTCTGGTCTTGAACATGACACTACGTTTCTCATCTCCATGCCTTCTCACCAGCTGTCTTCCATGCTCTCCCTCCTCATCTTCATGCTCTGTCTTCTCTGGCTTCCTCTAAGCCTCTTCCAAAATCCCACCTACTGCAAGGACCTCTCCTGGTTCCTTCCTCCCTCCATGTAAACCTTTCCCCTTTCCTCTGAGATTACCTTCCATTTTCACCATATATGTCTTGTATGTATGTAATCATCTGCTCGTTGTCTTCCAATCAAAATGTGAGCTGCCTGAGAGCATGTTTTGCCTTTCTTTGTATTCCCAGCATTTGGCACAGTTCCCAGCATATAGTAAGCACTTAAAATGCTTGTTGACTTGACTCATCCTAGAACTCAGCAGTAACCTTAAATCAATTAACAATCAATCAACAAAGTTGGTATTTTGACTGTGGGTGAGATATAAGCATAAGAATATGAGGCCACACATTTAGATCTATTTTAGAGATTAGGAATATCACCAAGTTCACACAGGGAGTAGGTGACTGAGCTGCAATTCACAACATTAGCATTATCCTTGGTTTATCCCTCTTCCTCTCATCTTCCTCCCATCCCATCAGTTGCTAAGTCTTACCAATTCAAACTCCACATCAGGTCTTGGATGTGTCCCTTTCTCTGCACATTCAAACAACCATTAGCCTTGTTGAGGGCCTTATCATTCCTTACATAGACTGTTGCAATAGCCTCTTAATTGCTCCGTCTGATTCCAGTTTTTCCTTGACCCAATCCATCCTCTATACAGCTGCCAAACTGTTACTTGTAAAATATAGATCTGACGATGTTACTTTCTTACTCAAAGGTCTTTAATAGCTCCTTATTATCTCTAAGATAAAAAATAAAATCCTCAGCCTGGCTCTTAAAGTTTTGTTTAAAATGAACATATAGTGTGTGTGTAGACTGGCTTATGTGGCCTATTCCTTAGAGCAGAGCTGTCCAAATTTAGGTTATCTTAGGGCTGCATTAAAATAAAATAATTATTCGAGAGCCACACCCAGAATAAAAAATATAGTACAGTAATAGAAAGTGGGGGAATGCAATCATCAATACAACAGGCCAAGGCACGAGGCACAAAAGCAAACACAAAACAACAAAGCGACAACACAATGATACAAAGGTAGGTGCATACTGATGTAGTAGGAAGGCCGAATTTATGATCTCAAAAAGGATCATATAAATATCTGAATGGTTCGAAATCGTTGGGTATACAGAATTCTCCAAGCAGAAAGCATCAAAAAATTTATTCAGGGCCCAGAGCAACAAAT
>CM053622.1:134430162-134488022 GCA_028646595.1 Phalanger gymnotis
GCCACAGAAAAATAAGATGGCATAAATCATATTCGCCGGCCTCCAGACCTCGCTCAAACTCCTGGGTCCACACAGGGGTCGGCTCTGCTTCGGATTTTTTTTCCAGCTGTAGTTTCTCGCCTCTCCTCGCAGCCAAGCCTCTGGCGTTCTCAAGTGCCTCCTCAACAACTAGAGACCAGAGTCCAGAGACCCAGTGGTTCCCGAATTGGCCCCTTTTAAGTCCTTAATCTAAGCCCACACAGGTTTCACACCTGATAGGGCTTTGGGCCTGGGGCTTAGCATTTAACAGGTGAAAGTACTTTCACCATAAACGAAAGCCGAACTCCTCAAGGGCACCCGTTAAACTAAGCTCATTTTGCCTTACTGGCACAACTGACTAGTCTACATCATACAGACAGAATGCATCCCACTGATTGATAGAAAATTCCATGTGATTTGTTCTGTCCACAATACTGCTTAAAAACACCAAAAAAAAAAAAATTAACATCAATGAGATTATTTATTAGTGATAAAATTTAAAAATCTAATATGCATTCCATGCAAATTATTATTTTTTTTTTCTTGTGAAAATTAAAACCCATAGGTGGGCCACAAAAAAATCTCACTGTGGGCCACATGCAGCTCATGGGCCGTATTTTAGACAAGTTCTGCCTTAGAGCATGGACAGATATTCCGTGACTGGCTCCAGTCTACCTCATATAAACTTTGTAAAAATCACCTTTGACTTTATATGACTCATGGCAGAACGGTTTGCTAAGGTTGATGATGAAGAAGTTACAATTAACTGATGAGCTGGAGCACAGTGGATATTCAAAAACAGCAGTGTACTCTTCTGCTTCCTTGTCTGACGATCAGAGTAGGACTAGTTTGAGTTGCCTCCTCAGAGCTAGATTGGTTGGAGGCTGTTGGCCTCCACCTGGTCATGGTGACCATTAGCAAATGGCTGTTTCTGTCTCTTTGTGTTAATTTTTTCCTGATTTTAGATGAATGCCTATCCTGAGGTGGAAGTATCCAGGTGACTTATTGAGTTCTCAAAATGTTCAAGGATACTGGGAGAATTACAGGACAGCAGTCTTAATGTCCTCAGAGTGGTTTTAGAAGACTGTAGGGAGCAGAGACATCAAGGACAGATAGATGCTGAGAGATAGTCACATGAGGATAGTTTCAGGGAATGTGGCTCCTTGTGGGACAAAAGCGTATTGATGACATCCTCCCTCCCAAGTGGAACTGAGTGAAGACTCTGTTATCAAAATTTGGGAATTACTTGCTGGTGGTATCTCATTACCATCATAGTCAATATTTGAACCTGCTTTTTCAATGGATGTGTGTGTATTTATAGAAGTATGTACTCTAGGGTTTGAAGACATTGTTTTTGTAACTATAGTTCTTGCTATGCTTTTGGAGTAAATACCATTACTAAAAGCTAATTGAGTCAACAACTTATTGTTAATGGGAAGTACACTAGTAGGAACTCAGGAACTATAATATTAGAAGTGTACTCCACAGGCTTACCTGCTAGAGCCAAAATCAACAGTTACCCTGTTGTTGATGCAACCTGCCAGTGTGAGGGAAAGTTTGGAGGGATAGGACCAAAGGAAGTGTTAGAAACAAAATGGCTCCCACCTACCTCTTCCATCTTATTTCACATTATTCCTCTTCATATACCTTCTGTTCTAAGCCAAGCAAAGTGTTCTTCTTATTGTTCCTTATACACAACATTCTTTTGCCTCTTGGCATTAATGTTCCCCCCTTTCTGAAATACACTCTTTCCTCTCCTATGCCTCTTACAATCCTTAATTTGCTTTAGAACTGAGCTCAGATGCCACGATCTTTCCTGATTCCCCAATTATTCATATCCTCCCTCTTGAAATTACTAAGTTTTATTTATATAGTCTTTGAATTCTCTATTGGCATACGTATTATATCTTCCTAATAAAATATAAGTTTCTTGAGGCCAGGGTCAATTTTGCTTTTTTCCTTATATTTCTGCTATCCAGCACAGTGTCTTGAACGAAGTAATTTATTGATAAATGTTTGTTGAATTTACCTTAGCTCTTCAGTCCCTGAAACCAGTATTTTTTCCACTAAACTATATTGACAGAAAATTCAATATTTTTTCTCCTGTATCTTAGCAAACAAACAATTGGTCCACTATCCAGGGTTTTTAGTACTATTTAGGAGAATCTACATTGGGTTTATTATCTGGGCAACTAGAAAAACTGAAGTTTCTTCTCTTGATCTGTCTCTGTCTTGAACACCTCTGTCTCTCTCTTTCTCTCCCTGCCCTCTCCCTCTCTTTTGTTATAGTAGAATATTTTAGGTTTATTCTAAATTATCATACTTATTTCTTTTGTGGATTGGAAAGCTGAAGAGTATTTAGAGTGTAAGAGAATTTATGTGGAGAAAGAGAGAGGAGTGGGTACCTTAAAACAATAAAAAACAAAAAAAATTAAATCAATATTAAATATACTGAAGCAGCATTTCATTGTTCCAAGCTGCTAAAACACATTTTTATGGGACCCAAATCCATGAAGGATTGGCCATGTATTATTTGTGAGCTCGATCACTTCCATTTGGTTTTCCTTGTTCCTGAAGCTGTGTGTAAGAAATAAAATTTTCATGCTGCCACCATGCTCCCCATGGGCTTTTCATCCAAAAGGTAAGAGAGACAAAACTATGGCTCCTTTTGGGAATAACACTATGGACGTGACTGCACAAAACCATTTTTGATGGTAGAATTTGAGGAGGTGATGGGATATTTAATCTCTCTTTATCATCTGCTCCCTGCTCCCAGTTTCTTCCATTCTCTCTTGCCAATCCATGTCACTCTTTGAAAAGTCCCCATTAGAGCCACAGTTCTGAGGTTCATCAGTGTACAAGGATGTGTATGCCATTCTGCATGTCCATTTCTCTTTGCTTAGTGATTCTGGCAAAATACTTAGCTGGCAAGATTTTCAGCTTTGGTCATTCCTATTCACTGAAGCAGTTCTGCAGGGAGGTCTTGGCTTTAGTTTTCTGGGAAACATGGATCATAGATTCTTAGTGGAGGGTATGGAGAGATTGTGAGTTTTGAGAGCTTGGTGTCAAATGGATTTTAATAGCTCTTTATCTGAGGAATGTAGAAATAGGGGTGGGTGGGGGTGGAAATTGGTTTGCTTAACTGCCATCAAATGCTACAAAGTCAGTTTTTCAGAAGTCTTACTAGCACATTCAAACAACAGAAGGTTTAAATCATTGTTCAAATCACATAGGATCATACATCATACACTTACAGCTGGAAGAGACCCTAGTTTAAGATCCTCATTTTATAGATGAAAAAATTGGGCCTAGAGAGATGAAGTCACTTGCCCGAGGTCATAGGAACATAGGATCACTGATGATCTTTGAGGTCACCTAGTCCAACCCCTCATTAAGATGAGGAGACTGAGGCCCATGGAGGCTAAATGATTTGCCTGAGGTCTTATGGGTAGTTAGTTGTACAATCAGGTTTTAAAACTGCATCATAACAAAAGCAAAACAAAACAAAAAGCTACATTCTGTTGTTCCAAATCTAGTATTCTTTGCTCTACCTGTCACATGCTGTCAAACTGATGAATGCTTTTAAATCTGCTACATATCTGGAGCTTCTGAGGTATTTCTGGGTCTGCATCAAGGAGATAGGCTACACTTATCAGTCTGGCTGAAAGTAAACCTTAAGACGGTTCATCCATGTAGTTTATAGACATAGGCTACAAAAGTAGATAGGGCTGAGAGATTTTTGTGTGATGTAAACTCTCCTTGCTTATTAAATTGCTCTAATATATATCTGGACCAAGATGGTGATGGTCTCATTGATGACTATTCTAGCATTAGAATATCTGATTTGGGAATCATAAAGTCACCCACTATTGTTATATTAAAATTCTCCTGTCATCACAGCAACCACAATGACTTGCAATTTCATTCCAATCTAATCTAATCCAATCCAATTCAATATAATGAGCATTTTAAGTGTCAGTTATAGAAAAGTACAAAACATTAGGTTCTCCTTCTTTGCAATTCCTCATTGGTTATGTGTTGTAGTGTGCTCACATCCACCATGAACATCTTCATTGTCTTTGGGGGGTGCTAATTATTAGTTTGCCAGAGGCAGCAATGTCTCATATCCCTATATCAGCACTGGTAATTGTTAGTGTTGAAAAAATCAGGCTTTTCTTCCAAGGGCTTCAGTAAAAGAGGTGTGCAATTATCTAAAAGTAATTCATCCCTCTCTGCTCCTGTTCAGCTCTAGGCCCCAGTCTTTGTCCATCCCGACCATCTATCCCAGATAAACATAGTTCTGGATGAGTGGAGCATTAAACATTTTTCATCCATTTGGTCTTTCCTGTATGGATAAGATGGACCAAACACCTTTGAATGATTATGAATTTTTTTCCAGGAAGCACTGTAATCTTGAAACAGGCTAAATTAGCACAAGCAGAAGCATGTGGAGGACCTCACCATCCTCAGGGAATCCCTCCTTGACATGGATTCCGTGCTCGATCTCCTTCCTCACAGGAACATATCCCTTTGTGAGATTATTTATATGTATATTATATATATGTATACACACACACACACACACACACACTACCTACATACACATGCACATCACTCAATATTGTATCCATAAGGCAATAATAACAATGTAGATGATAATTGTCAAAATGCCTATGTAGGTCTGTATCACAAAGTATACGAGACTCTCCACATAGAAGGTAGAAGAAGTAAACCATTTATTCAGATGCCAGAGAATCATATCCCACAAGCCATTTGTCCAATCTATAAAAGCAGTAAAACATTCAATACATAATATCACAACATGGAGCCTCACCATCCCAAAACCTCTCTGACACCCTGCTGGGGTCTTCCCAAAAACAAACATTCAATTCTAACTATCACAACAGCGGCCATTAGCAGCCATAACTGCTGCTCACGCTCTCTCTCTCTCTCTCTCTCTCTCTCTCTCTCTCTCTCTCTCTTTCTCTCTGCATTTATATATATACTTCCTTTTCCTCTTAGGAAGCTCCTCCTACCACACATGACCTAGGCTTCCTGTGACATAAGCAGGTCACATGGCCTATTAATGGGTGGGAAATATCTTCGAATTTAATTTGCTACTACACATACACACACACCACTCACATACACATACACACATGTATATATGCATGTGTATATATATATGAACACATGTATGTATGTATATATGTGTGTATCTCCCTCTCGTATGCTCCTTAGTGATATTCGCTATTACCAGGCAGTCATTAAAGGGTTGATTTTTTTTCCTGTTGTTACATTTTTCAAGGAATCCTTGATGTGTATGAATGAAATTTGCCTTGTAATAAAAGTCTGTAAGGCAAATAAAATTATTTTCTCTAAGTAACAAATTATTCACACAATGGAATTTTATAATTCCTTTATCCTTTAGCTAATCATGAAGTGATAAGATGTGTATTGTTGAACACTTCTTGTGGAGCTTATTCACTACTAATACCCTCATTGATGATGTCTTTGATTACTGTGAATAGATGGGAAAGTCGGCATATAGATTAATAATTATATGTTCTCTTGGCCAACCTTTTGATATTAATAAAGTCTGAGATTTTTTGCGTGTCTTTGGTATCTCCCTTCTTGCAGATACATTGTATATTTGTCTATCAATACCTTCACAATGGTATCATCACTAATATGTATCTCCTGTACATATGAAGTCAGTTGCCTTTACATCTTTCTTCTTTTTTGTACCTTTTATAGCTCCTCTAAGACACATTAGAATAAAGGAATTAGACTTGTCCATGAATAAATGCACATTGTCCAAAGTAAGTGATCTTAAATTTCCTAAACTATACTAACGTTAAAGTTATCTTGGACCTAACCTGGCCAGCCTGAATATTCTTGGATTGGGATGGTATCTCATTCCATCATAGCCTTAGATGAAATGAGAATGGCTTCCTTTTTCGAATATATAGAAGTTGAATTCAGTGTTCAAAGTCTAGAAGAGGGGTCCTTAACCTTATTGTAATTGTGAAACCCTTTGGCAGACTGGTGAAGCCTATGGACTCCTCAGAATAATGGCTTTAAATGTGTTAAATAAAATATGTTGGGGTTACAAAGGAAACCACTTACATTGAAATTCAGTTATCAAAATATGAAGAAGAAAAAAGGTCCATAGACTTCAGGTAAAAAGTCCCCGAGTTAGGATGACTTTTTTGTCTACAGATTGCTCAGGAGAGCAAACTGATTAATTCCATAATGATGCAGTCATCTCTTTAATTCAGCATTTTTTGAATACTTATTTTTCTTAGAAATAATTGTTAAATATGTTTTAATCCAGAGGAATAAGTTTAAACTTTGCCTATCTCTTCCCCCTCTCTCAGTCCCTCGGAGTCAAAGGGAACGAGTTTTCCCCATTGTGCTTTCTGCCCACCACCTGTGAAATGAGAATGTTGGACTAGGTGAGTCAAATCAATTAAACTCAACAGGGTATTTTGTTTGTTTTTTAGCACTTGCTATATGCAAGGAACTATGCTAGGCACTGGGAATGATGGGAATGGGGATTAGGCTTATGATTTCATTAGCAATGTGAACTCTTGGATGAGAAAGCTTCTTCTATCAATGGATATTGTTACCTTCTCTGCAATTTATAGTGGTAAAGTATTTCCTAAAGCACTGACTTCCTCGTGGTCACACAATGAGTGTGTGTTAGAGCTGGGACGTGAAACTGAGTCCTTCTGGCTCCAAGGTTGGTTTTACCATGCTCTTGAACAATTGGTCCTCAAGTGTACATCCTATCAGGATCTTGAATGTCTTTCCCAACTCTAACATTCTATGTGGTTCTACTATAAGGATTGGCTTTGGCTATGGTATGGCCTTTCATCACTCATGAGGCCATGTTTGTAGTGGGGCAAAGGGAAAGGAGTCATGAGGCATAGAGCCAATGTACAAAGCCTTTGAGAGCCTCTGTCCTAGGCAGCTGCCCTTGAGAAAATCGCCCAACGGGCATTTATTCTGAACAGGCTGCATTCTCAAACTTAAAGTATATCTTTTTATTGCCTAGTTGTAACAGCATATTTTTTTAAAGTAACATAAAGGTTATGTGCTGTTTCTAGGGAATGGGGCAAGGACAAAAGAAAAGACCTGTCTCTTCTCCTTCAGGCTACACTCAGTGGTACAGCATGGAGAGAGGTGGCAGCAGTGAGTCAAGACTCAGGGCATGCTGGCGGAAAATGAGACACAAGCATGGCACACAATTTAAATTTCTAATAAGTTTTAATTTTATGCATTTACCTGAATTCAGGTGCATCTAAACTTACATACCAAACGAGCTATAATTTTAAAGGATAGACTATCAAAGATTGCCTCCTCTAATCCCCTTATTTTGTTAATCTGTAAAATTTGTAAAGTCAGAGGCCAGACATTCAATTGGTAATATGCTTAATTGCCAACCAACTGTCAGAATTTTATGGGTATTCCCACGTCACTTATCTACTTTATTTGTGAAGTTAAATAAAATCTAATAATTATATGTCAAGTTCCTACCAAGTTTTTGATAATATTTTTGGCTCTTTGAAATGTACAAAAGGAATAAAAACCATTGTCCCTGTTCTTGAGAAGGTATAATAATGTCTAATAAGCATAAATCTATACAAAGTGCCATGATGATACTTGGAAGGGTTATAAGAGGAAGGTGGCCCAGAGTGAGTGCTAGAGGTCATAGTAGTCGCACCCAGGTCTTTCCTTGCTCTTCTCAGTGGCTAGTACCCCTCCCTCTCAGATTACCTTCTATCTACCATGCATAAATCTTGTATGTGCCTAGTTAGGTATATATAGTTAAATATGCACATACTTCTTTGTGCCATGTCTGCCCTATTAGAATGTAAGCTACTAAAAATTCTTGGTTATGTGAAATGGCTTTTTGAAAGGTGGGAAGCGAAGAATTACTGGGGGAAATTTAGACTATGGAAACACAAAAGATATCAATAAAAATGTATTTCTTTAAAAAAAATGTAAGCTCTTTGAGGGAAAAACAATCTTTGTCTTTCTTTGCATCCCCAGTATTTAGCATTATATCTGGCACAGGAAGCCCAAAAGAGAGATCTGTGACATGGAGGGAGGAAGCTGTCCTGGAGGCCACGTGGATAAGAGACTAGTTGTAGGACTAAGTGGTGGTGACAGAAGTAGCAGCAACCTTGGGAGCTCTCAAGTCAGAGACAGTAAGGGAATACTCACTTCTGGGTTCAAGGGCCAGGAAGAGCATTTTCAATCAGGAGGGGCAACTGTTCAGCAATTCCCATTGTTTATACCCACTTCTGGATCACTGTTCAAGGGTGGAAAAGAACACTTTTGGAAAAGAGAGAATGGAAATTCTGTGGGACAGAACAGTGGCCTAGCAGTTTCAGATTTTACACTATATTACAAAGTAGTAATATTCAAAACAATATGGTAGACTAAGAAATAGAGTGGTGTATCAGTGAAATGGATTAGGTATACAATAGACAGTAGTAAATAACTGTAATAATCTCGTGTTTGATAAACCCAAAGATCCAAGCTTTTGGGGTAAGAATTCAACATTTGACAAAAATTGCTGGAAAAATCAAAAAGTAGTTTGGCAGAAACTAGACTTAGACCAGCATTTCCTACTACATACCAAAATAAGATCAAAATGGACAAATGATTTAGATATAGGGTAATACTATGAAACAAATTAGAGGAGCATGGAAAATGTGACTGTCATATCTATGGTGTAGGAGAGAGTTTATGTCTAAATAAGAAACAGAGGGGATTATAGGAAGTAAAATAGATAATTTTGATTACATGAAATTAAAAAACTTTTGTACACATAAAACTAATGCAAAATTAAAAGGAAAAAAGGAAACGGAAAAAATTTTGCAGCGAGTTTCTCTGAAAAAAAACCTCATTTCTCAAATATATGGGGAACGGAGCCAAATTTATAAAAACAAAAGCCATTTTGCAATTGATAAATGGTCAAAGGACATAAATAGGCAGTTTTCAGAAGAAGAAATAAAAGCTATCAATAGTCATATGAAAAATGCTCTAAATTAGTACTGATTAGAAAAATGCAAATTAAAACCACTCTGAAATATCACCTCACACCTGTCAGATTGGCTAACATGACAGAAAAGGAAGATGACAAATGCTGGAGCGGATATGGAAAAATTGGGACACTAATGCATTATTAGTGGAGTTGTGAACTATTCTGGAGAGCAATTTGGAACTATACCCAAAGGGATATAAAACTATGGATATCTCTGAACCCAACAATACCTAGAAGTACAAGCCAATATCACAAAAAGATCAAAGAAAAGGGAAAAGGATATACTGGTACCAAAAACAAATTATAGCAGCTCTCTTTATTGTGGCAAAGAATCGGAAATTGAAAGGATGCCCATCCATTTGGGGAATAACTGACCAACTTGTGGTATATGATTGAATACAATAGTACTATAAGAAATGATGAACAGGTTGGTTTCAGAAAAAACCTGGGAAGACTTGTATCAACTCATACAAAGTGAAGTGAGCAGAACCAGAGGAACATTGTATGAAGTAACAGAAATACTATGAGGATGATCATCTGTGAGAGACTTAGCTACTCTAATCAAGACAATGATCAAAGACAGTTCCAAAGGACCTACAATGAAAAATTTTAACCAGTTCCATAAAGAGAACTGATAAACCCTGAATATAGATTGAAGCATACTTTTTAAAAAAATTCTTTATTTTTATTGTTTTAGTTTGTGTTTTCTTGCATAACATGGTTAACAAGGAAATATGTTTTGCATGACCTCACATGTATAATCAAAATTAAATTGCTTGCTTTCTCAAGGGGTATGTGTGTGTGTGTGTGTGTGTGTGTGTGTGTGTGTGTGTGTGTGTGTGTGAAAATGTGGAACTCAAGATTTTTAAAAAGAGTATTTAAAATTTTTACATGTAATTGGGAATTATTTAATGAAAAAAAATAAATTTTAAAAGTGAAAAAATAAATCAAGAAAGATAAATGATCTTATTAGTTTGACCTAAAGAAGGTCAAAGGCAAAAAGGTTTCATATATACATGGGTGTGCTGGCTAGGAGAACTCCACTAATAAGGAGTAAATATTTACACCTTGGGAAATCAGCACAAATCAAGGCTTAATTTGTTGTTTTGTTCATTTTCTAGACTTAATAAGGTGATGGAAAAATGCTGATAATTCCAATTAAACTTTAAAGGGAGTCTTGCATATATTTGATTTTTTGAAAGTCAGTTATTAAACATTTACCATCATACCCCTGTATATATATCAAAATATTCATGGCATTATTTCTGTGGTAGCAAAAAACTAGAAACAAAATGGGTGTCTATTACCTACGGAATGGCTGACAAATTGTGGTCTATAGATTGAATATGTTTGAGCCAAATGAAAGAACAAGTATATGAGGAATTTGGAAAAAACATGGGAAGTCTTTCTTGAGCTTCTTGACAACAATAAAGTGAATTAAAATATTTTTTAAAAACTGAATTCACATTCATCATAATAAACAGAGTTCCAGAGAACAGAAGATGTAATACATATCCTTCCTCTCAATAGACATGTGGAGGATTATAGGTACAGAATATATCATACTGCTTGTTTTCTTTGTTACAAGGGAGGATTCAATGTCAGAGGGTAGAAAATCAGGAAATGATTGTGAAATTTTTTAAAGCCCTATTTTTTTTCTTAAAAAGGAGAAAAAACTCACCTTTTTCCTTTAGTGATTTTTATTATGGGAGTTTCAGTCTCCCCCCGCCCCCAACACACACCACTTTTTTTTTTTAAATTCCCACTTTTCCATCTTCATTAGAACCCAAGGGCTTCATAGGACACCAATATATTAGCTTGGGTGACTTGGAAGACTAGCCTTCTCTATCTCTGAATGAGATGGTGATCCCACCATTCCTGGAGAATGTTTTGCAGCTGTCCAATGAGCACAGATCGTTAGTGGTTCTGGCAGGCCTTCATTGGAAGCACAATGCAAAAGATGAAAGGTCAGTTTTATTTAACTGATGAAAACAATGAGTAGCAGATTAAACCAGCTCTGTGGTAAACAGTGCTATTACTTTCCAGTAAATAGTGTCAGGGTTCCTTGATGAATAACATGCCTGGAGATAAAGAAGACCATGGTGGAGGGATGGAAAATTAGGGATCTCCATAAACTCAAATATGCCTTTAGTTTTCTTTTCTCTATGATCTGTTCCCTCAGACATTTACCAACAGGTCATTTGGTTTTACTAATGGAAAAAATGAATTATGTTCTGCTGGAGATACAAGTCTACAGAGACTTGCTGGTTTAAGGACTGTTCTTTTCATCCGCCTGAAGTGTTAAAGACACAAAAACAAAGCAATATATTCCACACACTTCAGTGTTACTGCCCAGTCTCCCATTCAAGTCACAAGAGCAGTTGGAATGAAGAGAAGACCAACTAATAAAAGTGAATGCAACATATAGTCGGCAAACTTCAAAGATGTGGTTTCTGTTTCCTAGCATACAGTTAGGAAACACACATGCCTCTGTTGCTTGAACTGTGAGGCAGGATCACTGAACATTGGAACCAATGAGAAACAACTTCAGATTTACCACCCAGATAGAATCTTTCAGTACTGCTTGACAATTTCTTTTTCCTTCATTCTTTTGTTCCCTCATCCCTCCTTCACTCCTTCTTTCTCTCCCTCCTTCTCTTCTTTACATTTGAGCCACAGACTAGTAAAATTTAATGTTCACATGATGATTCTTATATTACTAATAATAAAGAATTTACATTTCCACAGTATTTCATTTATATAGTTTTCATAATGGTTTCACTTCCATTATCTCATTTGACCCTTACTAATGCTATTCAAGAGAGATACAAGTGCTATGATTTCCATTTTGAAGATTAGGAAACTGAGGCTCAGAGAACATTAGTGATTTACCCAAGGTTACACAGCTGGTAAATGGCAGAATTAGGATTGAAACTGAAGTCTTCTGACTCCTAGCTCAGTGTGGGACTCTATCAATGTTGACCCCTGTTTCGCATAGATGAATGTATCTGTGTGGAATTGTTGGGTGCCTTTTGTCAGTATATTGAGGTGAACTACATGAGGGGGTGAGGGAGTCAATATTTTTCAAGACTGAACATTGTTTCTATGAGGCCAGAAGACATCAGAGAACCAGTAAGGAGGTTTGAATTGGGCTATATTTAATTTTTTTTCTTTTTACACACATTTGTGTGGCAATAATAGCAGTTCACATTTTTATGATACTTTCCCACTTAAAATGCTTTGCACATATGATTTCAGTTGACTTTCACAATAATTCTCTAATATGTACTATAAGTATTATTATCAACTCCATTTTTTGCAGATAAAGATACTGAGGCCAACCCAAGATAAAATGGATAGAAAAATGATGGAGCCAGAACTCAATCCCAGATCTTCTGACTGCTCTCTCAATTAAACCAGGTGATTGGCTAACCCTGAAAACAGAGGGAATTCTGAGACAATACGATCTATTTATCCACATAGAGGATAAAATCTTCTTCCATAAAACAGAAGCAACTATTTTTAGGAAGTGTAAAGCTCTGTCTACCAGTAGTAAAGTGCTTTTTGAATACTACAACCAGGACTTCACTGAAGCCAGTTCTTTTGAGAGTCAGACATGTGGGGGCAAGGGAGATTTTATCATATTTCCATCTTTTTCCTGAAGGTCTACCGCTCTTTGGTGGTTAAAAAAAGTCATTCTTACCAATAAATGACATTCTTAGTAAATTTACAGGTGACACAAGTTGAGGAGGAATTGCTAATGTGAGAGATGACAGAACCAGGACCCAAAAAGCCCCAGAAAAGTTAAAACATTGGGCATCATCCAGCAAGATGAAATCTCATAGGGATAAATGAAAAGTCTTATACTTGGGTCTAAATGATCAACTTCAGAAGAATATAATGGAGGGAAGAATGACTAGATAGCACTTCATCTGAAAAAAAGATCTAAGCATTTTATCGATCTGTAAGTGAATGTTCCAATATGGCAGAAAAATTGATGAGATCTTAGACAACATTAAGAGAGGCTGAATGACCAGGACTGGAGAAGTTAGGAGTCCTCCTGTGTTCTGTGCTGATATATCCACATAGTGAGTACTTTGACAAGTTCTGAGGACCAAAGTTTAAGAAGGATATTGATAAGCTGGACAGTATCTAGAGGAGAGGGTCAGGATGGTGAAACATCTCAAGAGGGTGCCATAAACAGATCCATTGAAGAAAATGGAAGTGTTTAACCTGAAGAAGAGAAGTCACTAGAGGGGGGCGGGTAAAAATTTGGGCTGCTTTCAAGGACTGGATGGGCTGTTATTATGTAAAAGAAAGATAAACTTATTTGATTTGGCTTCAGAACACTCTGGAAAAGTGAATTTATGAACTTCCTATTAGATCTATCCAAGACTGGAATAGGCTGCCTTGGGAAGCAGTGGGTTACTCCTCACTGGAAATCTTCAAGCAGAGGCCAGATGTTCATTTGTTGTCCATGTCATCTGGGAGGGCTTGGACTAGATGACCTCTGAGATCTTTTCAAACCAAGAGATTCTCTGATACCTCTTACCTTACTCCTTGAGCCAGGGTGACTTTTTGTCCCCCACAAAAGAGCACTGTTAAACACAGCTTCCATGGAAAATAACCTAAGCCTAGAAACTAAGCAAATCCCTGCCAACCAGATGCTGATCTTCTGTCATTATTTAGAATGCTTTTTCTTTCCTTTCTTTCTTTTTTATAGTTGGTTCTTATTAAAGAGATGCAGAACACTAACAGGAAAAATGATACAATAGTCACCTCTTGCCCAAACTCTTAATCTCCAATTTTCCATGTAAGAGAATACATTTTCCTTCCCCATCTCTTGGCTTTAGTACACAAGTCAGGCTTTACAACAATCCCTGCCCTCTTTGCCTTATGAGGCAATTCTTCCCCACCCTCCCCCAGGATCCAGGTCCTGCTAACAATGCCCTCTCTGGATCAAATAATAAATCTCAAAAACAAGACCATAGAGCAAAAAGTCAGTGTTCTGTTCATGGTGAAAATGATAGGAGGGGATAGAAACGTAGGATCTGAGGATTTCTGGCATTTATATTTAAAGTTATCTGGTATGGAACTTTAAAGCGTATTCTGCTGGAGATAGAGTATTAGACCCTGTGCCAGAGGGGCAGATGCCTTTCCGGAGTTTAGGGGTTATTACAATAATTTGAAAAGATTTGATTTGCCTGGTTAGGAGTGAATATGTGAAATGAATCATGAAAAAGATCTATGATGTAGGTAATATTGTGTGACTGGTACATGGGACTATGTATGTTCATATACACGTATATGTTACAATATATGCTAAGTACTTATACATGCATATCACACGCATGTGTATACATACATATATATTATCCAAACCTGTGATGCCACTTGTGGGAGGGAATAAACATTTATATAGCTCCTACTATATGCCAAACATTGTGCTGAGTGCTTTAGAATTACTGTCTCATTCGATCCCCATAATAACCTTCTTAGGCAGGTGCTATTATTAGGCCCATTTTCCAGTAGAGGAAATTGAGGCAAACAGATATTAAATGACTTGCCCCAAATCACACAGCTAGTAAGTATCTGAGGCAGGATTTGAAATCAGGTCTTCCTTACTCCAGGCCCAGTGCTCTACCCACTGAGCCACCTAGCTGTGAGTATAGGGAACACTTAGTGAGGAAACTCCTTCTACCAATGCAAACCTGCAATTATTTTGTACTTTATAGTCTTAGAGAGTTTCTGGGAACACTGAAAGGTTCACATATCCTGGGAGTGACAGAGGCTGAACTGAAACCCAGATCTTTCTGTCTTTCAGGAGAGTTCTCTGTCCACTATGTTATGTGGACTCACGTTCATGTCTATTTAGACCTTTGTCTCTCTGTCTAGCTCTATCTGTCTGTCTGTCTATCTATCTGTCTCTTTCTATCTATTATCTATCTTTTTCCATATTTATACCTATTTAGATCTATCTCTTTCTATTATCTATCTTTTTTCTATATTTCTACCTATTATCTATCTATCTATGTATCTATGTATGTATGTATGTATGTATGTATCTATCTATCTATCTATCTATCTGTCTGTCTGTCTATCTGTCTATGTTTGGTGGCAGCTAGGTGGGCAGTGGAAAGAACACTGGACCTGGAGTCAGGAAGACTCACGTTCCTTAGTTCAAATCTGGTCTCAGACACTTACTAGTTGTGTGACCCTAAGCAAGTCACTTAATAACCCTACTTGCCTCAGTTCTTCATCTGTAAAATGAGCTGGAGAAAGAAATGGCAAACAGAGGAAAACCTGGATGAGGTCACGAAGAGTTGGACATAACTGAATAACAACAATCTATCGATGGTTAAGTCTGAGATTTCATCGGTATGGGAAACCCTTATTGTGGAAACTTCCTCTACCAATGTGAATTGATTCTACTCTGAAACCTAGAGTCTTAAAGAGTTGCCTTGAACATTGAGGCATTTAATACATGTTTGTGTATAATAGTAGTAGGAGTAGTAGGAGTAGTGGCAGTAGCAGCAGCAGCAGGAGGAGGAGGAGGAAGAGAAGGAGGAGGAGAAAGAGGAGGAGAAGGAGGAAGAGGAGGAGGAGGAGGAAGAGCAGTAGTAATAATACAGCAGGTGTAACTTAGGTATGGAATCTCCAAATTCTCTGTCTCCCTCTGTGACTGTGTGTATATGTATACATATATACACACATATACATGTATGTATATATATGTGTATGTATATGTTCACACACATATATACACACATATTTTTGTATATATATGTTTACACACATGCATATATGCTATTGAGTTGATTAGAGTTCATAAGGCTTTCAACGTTGTTTTTTATAATGAAGTGGATAATGTACAAATTGTTCTCCTTATTTTTGTCACTTCACATTGGTTCATCCAAGTCTTTCCAGGTTTCATTGAAACTGTCCCTTTCATCATTTCTTATGGTATATTATTCCATTACGTTAATATACCATAATTTGTTCATCCATTCCCCAGTTACTGGGTATTCCTTAATTTCTTGTTCTTTGCTAATACAAAAGGAGAGGCTATAAATATTTTCATACATATTGGTCATTTTCATCTTTCTTTGATCTCTTTGGGATTTAGTCCTAGTAGTGGTGTCACTGGGTCAAAGGGCATGCACAGTTTAGTGATTTGTGTTGCATAGTTCCAATGACCTCACCAATTCAAAGCTCCGCTAATAGTACCTGAAATGTGCCTCTTTTCCCATAGCTCCTCCAACATTTATCATTTTTCTTTTTTGTCAATTTTGTCAACCTAATGGATATGAGGGGCACCCCTGGAGTTGCTTTAATTTGAATTTCCTTATTAGTGATTTAGAGTATTCTTAGAGCAATTCTTTTTAGCAATTCCTTCTCCATAACTTAAAGCCTTAGAACATTGCCTGAAAGAATGCTGTCAAACTCAAATAGAAAGGAGGAAACTAAATTGCACATAAGAAATCCTGCAACCCTTGTGACTTTGAAAACCACAAATGACCATTATCTATGTTCTTTTGTATTTTGATTCATTTTGTTAAATATTTCCTAATTACATTTTAATTTGCTTTGTTCTTTGCCACTTGAGACCAGTAGATTGATTATTTGAAACCTCTGTCCTAGAGACTGAGAGGATAAATGATTTGTCCCAGTGTCAAACTACTAGTTTGTATCAAATGTAAAATGTTAATTGGTTTCAAAGCTAGCTCTCCATCCCCTGGGTCACATTGTCTCTATGTAGAACAAGGGAATTCAGATGGAAACAGCAGCCCAAACAGAGATAGCTTTAACAAACTTTATACTTACAAGAGGAGGACGGCTGCTAATGAGGATATTCTTAGTGCACGACCTTCATGCCTTCAGTGGACAGCACATAGTGTAAACAAGGGGAGGGTGGATTATTATTCATGCTCTGGTTGAAGACCCAGAGCCCATCATGACTCAAATTTATATATCATTTGAAACAAAGAGACAATATGATACCAATGAGAGGCTTCCTTGTTATCTATAGTTCTAGTAAAATGAAGGTATACTTAAAATTACCTAATATGGAGTAAGCAACAAGGAACAAACCTAACTGTCTGTTTCCCTAAGCTGCCCTATTCAGGAAAAAGTGACTCACTGTGACTTTTTCTTGCCTTTATGATTAGAATTGGGTCTGGCACATTTTTTAGGTCATTGCAGATGAAGTGTGCTCAGTGAGCTAGGCAAAAATGCCTCTTCTCACTCTACCATCATGACTCCACTCTCTCATACACTATTTAAGACAAAGAGCCAATGTGATATGAATGGGAAGCTGCCCTATTATCTATAGGACCAATAAAATGAAAGTATTTTGTAAATTATCTAATGATTAAGGAATAAGGAGTAGACAAGTAAGAAAACCATTCTAATTGTGCCAATCTGGCAGGAGGATGAAAAAGGATTAATGCCCAATTTCTGGGTTTATTAACCTTAACATACTTACATCCTATAGGACTGGGGCCATTAAACCAGTTGTCACTAGTTGATAATGTTCAAGAAAGAGAGAACTAGGAGCAACTATTTGAAATTTCAGAGAGTTAGACTTTTGTTGCATCCTAACCATGAAGGTATACTTTAGGTCTACAGGGATGGGGGACCTGCGGCCTCGAGGCCACATGTGGCCCTCTAGGTCCTCAAGTGCAGGCCTTTGCCTGAATCCAAACTTCACAGAACAAATCCCCTTAATAAGGGGATTTGTTTTGTAAAACTTGGCCTCTGTCAAAGGACTGTACCCAAGGACTTAGAAGGCTACATGTGGCTTTGAGGCCACTGGCTCCCTACTCCTGCTTAGGAGGTAAAGAGTTCCCCATCATTGGAGGTCTTCAAGTAGAAACTAGATCACTTGTCAGAGATATAGTAGATTATCTCTCAGCAATGGCTTTGACTAGATAATCTCCAAATACCCTTACAACTCTTGAATGATCTGTCCTATGATTTGAATGAATTTGTTCTATGATTGAATGAATGCTCTCTGATTTATTCTCTCTATGACCCATTTACAATATACTGTTTGTATATGAACCTAGCACAGTTCGTGACACAGGGCAAGAGCTAAATAAATATTTCCCTATTGAGTAATTGTATGAGAACAGAGAGTGGAAACACCATGGTAGGGTAGAAAGTTTCCTGGACCGGGATCAAAAGACCTGAGTTTGAGTCAGAGGATATGACAGATTTAGAGCTGGGAAGGATCTTAGAAGCATTCAAGTCCAACATCTTCATTTTATAGATGAGGTAATTGAGATGCTAAGAGATTGAGTAACTTAGAGTCACGTAGTTCATAAATGTGTGAGTTAGGATTTGAACTCAGCTCTTCATCACTCCAAGTCCAGTGTCACCACGCTCCCTGGCTCTGGCTCCTTACATGTTGTGTGATTTGGGGAAAGTGAATCACCTAATCTCATTGAGGTGCAGCCTCCTTTTATCCAAAGAGCAGAGAACACTGTTCCTGCTCAGCTCACAGAATTTGGGGAGAATCAAAGAAAATAGTGGACAGAAAGTACTTTCTTACTGTAAGTGCTTCAGAAATGGGAGCTAACATAGATGTTGTATGATAAGTGGTGTACATTAATCTGGTCTCTGAACTTGACTGTCTGCATACTGAGGGCAAGGCCCATGTCTTTACACTTCCCACAGTGCTTAGCATTGTGCCTGGCAGATAGCCTTCCATAAAAAGTGTTGATTGATTGAAAACTCCATTAATCCATACAGCTGTTTCACTCAGCCAGGCATAAATAAACACAGCACTAAGTGTTATTATGAATAAGCCACATTCAACAAATCAGTATTAAAATTTTCATGCTTCATTACATCTGGAGTTATTTATTAACCAAACCCCTTCTATTTTTTTCCTGGTAAATCAAGAACATATTTGTAGAGGATGTGTGAACTTGAAATTACTTTCACCCATATTTCAGTCTTATTTCCATTAGGAAGATCGGCTTTTACTACTCTGGGCCTGCCTCAAAGAGAGAGTACATTTTCCATTCTGGGTAAGTGGCATATTTCCTTCACTGTGTCCAAAGGGAGCATGCTGGGATCCTATTGAAAATTCCATCCTGCATTGATTACTAATCTCAATAAACACATTATGGAGGCTTTTATAGTTACTGGAGTGTACGAGTTATTAGGAAATATGATGAGGTGAATAATATTTAATATTGCCCTGTGATTGGCCCTTCCATGTGGTTTTAAAGAGTGGGTTAAACTGTTAATGCCCACCTCTAAAAACCTTAACTTACTGTGGTAATCGTAAAACTAAGAGACACACACACTTTAAAGAGCAGACTGGCGGTCCAGGCTTGATGTGTTCCAGATGTTCAGGAATCATGCATGGTGATCTCTCCCTCATAAGGTGATGAGGTACCCAGAATCGTCCTTGACACTAGACACTGTGATAGTTCCACTGTGTAGAGCATCACAGCCACAGATAGTTATTAACTGATAGCAATAATATATGAAGCTTTAATTTGTGTGTTTATCCTCATGACTGGGTAGCACAGTGGTAAGAACTGCTTCTGGAGTCACGGAACGGAAGTTCAAATCCTATTTCTTCCCCACGCCCCCATTTTCAATTTTTTTTTTCCAATTACATGTAAAAACAATTTTTAAAATTTGTTTCTTAAAATTTTGGGTTCCAAATTCTCTCCTTCCCCTCCAATGAGAAGGCAAGCAATTTGACATAGGTTATACCTGTGCAATCATGCAAAACATATTTGCATGTTAGTCATGTTGTGACAGAAAACACAGACCAAAAAAAGAAAAAAAGCCAAGGAAACCAAACAAAGTTTTAAAAAGTATATTACAATTTGCATTCATACTCCATCAGTTCTTTCTCTGGTGGTAAGTCCTTCAGGTTCATCAGTCCTTCAGAACTGTCTTGGATCATTGTATTGCTGAGAAAAGCTAAGTCATTTAAAGTTGATAATCATACAATATTGCTGTTGCTATGTACAATGTTCTCTTGGTTCTGTTCACTTTGCGTCAGTTCATATAAGTCTTTCAAAGTTTTTTTTTTTAGCAGCCTGCTCATTATTTCTTATAGTACAATAGTATTCCATTACATCCATATACAACAACTTGCTCAGCCATTCCCCAGTTGATGGACATCCCCTCAATTTCCAATTCTTTGGCACCACAGAAAGAGCTGCTATAAATATTTTCATACATATAAATTCTTTTCCCTTTTAAAAAAATTCTTTGAGATACATACTTATTACTAGTGTTGCTGGGCCAAAGCATAAGCATAGTTTTATAGCCCTTTGAGCATAGCTCCAAATTGCTCTCTAGAATAGTTGAATCAATTCACAACTCCAACAACAGTGCATTAGTGCTTCAAATTTTCAAATCCTACTTCTGACACTTACCAGTAAGTTGTGTGACCTTGGTAAGTTGGGTCTCTTTGGGCCTTAGTTTTTCATCTGTAAAATGAGGGAGTTGTATTTGTACTCCGAGGTCCCTCAAAACTCTAGAACTATGATCCTATTAGTGACATATTTGTGTGTTTGTGTGTCTGGGATGTGGAGGGGTTGTCTTATGTAGTCTATTTACTCTTAAGCAGTTCTTCAGAATATTTTTCCTGGCTTAGGAAAGTATCAAAGGTCTCTGACCATCAAACAGTTATTGAAAATTATATGTAAATATAATATCTTCATATATGTGTTTATGAATACATATGTATATGCATATATACACACATATGTATACATACTTGGGTATCATATGTATATATGTATTCATGTATAATGAATGTGATTATGAAGAGAAAAATTTTTTATTATAAGGCTTTCTAAGAAGTATTAAAGGAATTTAGACTGGAAAAAAGCATTAATTGATGATGGTTTATGAAAGCCAGCTTAACAGCTCTGTATTCCAGGTTGTTTTGACAACTTATGAATGAAGGTTGGTAGTTCAATGTCATGGGAAACAAATTCCTTTAAAAAATTCAAAAAATAGCAACCCAATATGGTTTCTAATATGGTAGGTGATGTTAATGGCTTTTAAAAGGTCAGTGTAGATGAGTGTGGTGGTCCACATCTATTATCCCTACCAGTGGGGAGACAGATTGGGATTACTGAAATTGAGGAGTTTTGAGTTGTAGGAAGTTTAACTGATCTGGGTGTCTATGCTAAGCCTGATGCCTCTACGGTGAGTCCTTGGGAAGGGGAGGTCAACAGGCTACCTAAGATGGGACAAACTGACCGAGATCAGAAACAGAACAAGTCAAAGTTTCTGTGATGATAAGCAGTGGAGTCAGGTGAATGAGTTGCTGCTGCATTTTGAGCATCTGTGAGATACGGAGACTCGGTCTTTTTAAAAAAAATGACTAAAAACAAAATTTTGTAAGGTTTTCCAAGTCCTCTTTTAGTTTTTTTCTCTATTTTCTTCCCCTCGACCACAACTAGTGCCTCTCCATTGGCTGATTTATGTTGTATATCTTAAAAGGAGATTATACTCAAGGGATTGACATGTTGAAACAACAAAATTCATTTGATCTCAGATGGTGTACAGGCCAAAGACCTGGCATTAGAATCAAGTGGACCTGGCCTGGGTTTAATTCTTACCTCTAACACATGCTAGCTGTGTGCCTCCAGGTAAGTTACTTGGTCTCTCTGTTCCAGGGAGCTCTCTAAGGCTATAATTTACAAAAGAGCTGGTGAAGGGTGCTTCCATATCAGGAGTTCCCCCACATAGGTAAAAGTCTAGTTAAAAACAACACAGTCCAATTTTGAAAAATCTAGAATAGTTTTTCCAGTGGTCAGTGCTGCATACTTGGTCTGGATTTTGGAAATCAAATTATGTTTAGTCTTTTACATGAAAAGTTGGCCCTATCTCCATATGACTATTCTTTTTCATTTTGGTCTGAAAGCACTGAGGGCAGGACACAGTTGGATGCAGGATAGCGGATTTGATGACCTGGCCTGTCAACTCCTAGGTTACCTCATTACTCAGAAGGGATAGTAATTGGAATTTTGCTGATAGATTGGCTTATGCACATATGAACTAGGGGAGAATCCAGCTTTCTCTTCCAGATTCACATTTGCTCAATGGACCTAACAGTAGCAAAACATAACATTTGATTGGAATAGTTAGTACCTTTAAAAGGCACAGAGAACAGATCTGTTCAACTCTACAGAAATGTTTCTGTGGTGACCAAACCAAAATCAGTTCTTTTGTTTTTCAGACAAGGCCAGAGTTACATTGAACAGATCTACCTGGGATTTCCAAGAAGGCAGTTCAATAATTTAGAACCAGGACTATATGTTGGAATTTTACATTAATAGACCATTGGAAATAATCAAAGGGCAGATAAAAATATAACCATCTGGCTTGGATAGGGGGAGGAGGACAGACAGGGAGGAAGGCAGGTACTGATAGTTGGGGCCCAAGCAACCCCAAATGGGAAGATTTCCTAACTGTTGCAGGGTGTGTATGACCCTGGCTAAGAACAAAAATTTGGATTTTTAATTAGAGGTTGTGGGAGATTGCAATGAGAGAGGATGGGAAAATTTTTTTTATTCATTTACAGCAATTGGAGGTTGCTCATGTCTTTCCTTCTTCCATCCCAAGGTTTAACTTATGGTAAGAGTAGGGGAAAAGGGAAGAGAGCAATTATTACTATTTTGTAGATATCAATGGACAAAATATGCCAAAGACTAGAGAAGATCAGAGCTCACACCAGAATACCCCTCTGCCTCTGTAACTATAGGAAAAAAACTGATTATGAGAAGGCAATTTGGATTCTTTTCATCCTCTGGCTATTATCCAGTTTCAGTGATGGGATAATAAATTATAAAAAAAAGTGTTCTTTGATTTCTTTTAAACAGGGAGATTGCACACTCTTATCTTCTCAGACCAAAGGCATCATTAGATAGAGGAGTGAAGTAGCCAGTTCAACTCTTCCTTGGCAAAACAAATAAGTGCAAAGTCCAGATCACATGGTTCCAGTGAAATATTTTAAATGCCTTGTTACTTAGAGAGCACATTTTATGCTCAGCGTTAAAACTGTCATGGCTTATTCCATTGAGGGGTATGTGGAAAGGGAAGCCAGCTCTCCAGTTTGCTCTCAGTGAGCCAGCCGATCAGGTTAGATCGGGTTCACTTCCAAGCATGACCCCTTCTGTATTCTATTAACATTCTCTCCATGTTTTCATTGATAAAGAAGCAAAATTAATATGACAACCCTCAGTCCATTGACATACCGGAGTTTTCCAGTTCCATTTATCTATTTCAAATCAAGAACAAGGGGAGTTGTTCCTAACTCAGGCCTTCTTTGGGCTTCCCTCCCCATCCCCCTTTTATCCTCAAGGTCTTTTCTCCAGTCCTTCCCTGGCCTTTTTCCTCCCTCTTCAGCCAGTCTTTTCCTCAAGAAAACATAATCTTTGTCCACTCAATAGAATCTAAGATTAAATGTCAACAGAAGAATGATATGTAATCTGTATGTAAATGTAGAGCTAAAGAGGCCTGAAAATGGTAGAATCCCTAATTAATGCTTGTTCAACCAAATGGAATGGAATGTGTATTGGCATTTGGTTTTACTTAGAATTATAGCACGTTAGAGCTGAAAGGTACCTTAAAGATACTCTGATGTAATCCCTAAGAAAATTTAGCTGGAAAATAATAATCTTCAAATATTTGAAGGAGCATACTATGGAAGAGAGATGAGACTTAACTGTACTTGGTATCAGAGAACAAAACTAGAAGCAATGGATAGAAGGCTCATAAAAGCTCGTATCAGGGGGAAAAATCCTAATCGTTAGAGCAATCTCAGAACTGCAAAGGGTTGTCTGGAGATGTTGGGTTTCCTGTCATTGGAAGTCTTCAAGCCAAGGCTGCAGAACAACTTATTAGGTAAATAATAGAGGATTGTTCTTTTTTAGGTATAGGTTGAACTGGATGGCCTCTGAGGTTCCTTCAAGCTCTAAATCTATGAAGCTCCATAAAAATAGAATTAAGTAACTCACCTAAAGTCTCATAGCTTATTGCAGTCCTAGTGCCAGAAATGGAACTCAGTTCTCCTAACTTTTAGATAGACATTCTTTCCCTTAGAAGCAGAGTATATGTTTTATCTGGTTATGTTACCATTCAGTAATTTCATTGCCTCCAATTTATCCTGTAAATATCTTGTTGGTGTGCAATGGTTTGTATGTTGTCTCTCCTCCTCCTATTAGAATGTAAGCTCCTTGAGGGTAAGAATTATTTTTTGCCTTTCTTTGAATCCCCAACACTTTAGCATAATATATGACACATAGAAGGCATTTAATAAACATTTAATAACTTGTTGACTTTCAGAAAACATATTTTTGATTGTAACTATATATATTTTAGTTAATTATTTTTTAAAAACTCAATCTTAGTTCACAATTCTGTAAAACAAAAGTATTTGATTTTTGTTTCTGTTTGATATTTAATTTTAGTTCAAGGTGCTCTGTTTGTAGGAAGGTGCAGACTAAAAAATATATATATATATATATACATATGTCATATATATATGTATGTATGTATGTATGTATATATGTATATATTCAGAGTAAGAGTAATTGCTAGCAAGAGCACATTGAGATACAGTTATCAAAACATGTCCCTACTGATTCCTAGTTTGGACTTGCCTGATACGTGCTTCTCATGAAGTTGGTTGAACTGAAAAGAAAATGTAAATATCAGAGCAAGGATTTAGCAATGTGACAAATGATTTCACTTATCTCTTGCTTAACTCCAATTCAATTAGCAGAAATTTGAAATTATAAAATCTAGACAAGTCACCAATACGATAAAAATAAGGAAACTCTTTGGACTTACATAATTTGAGAGTCCCACATCTATCTTTCAGCTACTGCACTATTTCTGCTTCTAGTAGAGAAGCTCCTGGAAGCTGTGGTTCCTGGCAGTAGGGACAGTCCTCAACACCCACCAACACCAAGGTGGATATTTTAGAGAGCTGGTCTTGGAGGTAGGAAGACCTGAGTTCATGTTCTGATACAAAGAGGCTGTGTGACCCTAAGCAAGTAATTCAACTTCTCAGTGCTCCAGGCAATTCTCTCATACTACAAATTGCAGAGTAAGTTTTAGTCTGTGTTGGTAGAGGGGGTCTTGTCTCGGGGAGTCGCCTTCACCAAGAAAATCATAGATCTGGTCCAAAGGACAGAAAAAAAAATCATTGCAAAATATTTTTAAAACATTTTCCAGATTTGCTGATTTCTTCATGTCATTTTATTATGTCCAAAGACTAACATCTTTTTGAATGGACAGGGCCTCTGACTGTATAATTTAACTCAAGAGTAAAATGAGATTCACTCAACAGAAATTCATTTTATAATAGACAATTTTGCAGACTCAGAGAATGTATGGATGAACAGGGCCTGAGAAAATCTTCTAGTTCAACCTTCTGGAATAAATCATTTGGTGAGTATTAAATAAAACACCATATAAATGTGAGCTATTGTGTGACTGAGAAAGGGATAGCTACCACCATCTCAGAATCATAGAGTTGGACAGAACCTCAGAGGCCATCCAGCCCTGCTTATTTTACAAGTAATGTCACTGAGGCCCACCCAGGGATTTTCAGTGATTTACTCAAGGTTACACAGAAAGTAATCACCAAAGTTAGGATTTGAATGCAGGCCCTCTGATCCTCAGGGCTGATGCTCTTTCCTTTGACCCTACACTCTTCCCCAGGTGATGTAATGGATGGTGTTGATGAAGGAGGAATTAGGAGATCCAGGTTTGACTCTTGCCTATGACATTTATTCTCCATTAGAGCATGAGCAAATCACTTCCTTTAGGCTCTCAGAGCCTTGGTTTCCTCATCTATAAAAATAATATTTGTACTGCCTACCTCATAGGATTATTGAAAGAAAAGCACATCGCAGATCTTAAAGCAATATAGAAATGTTAGTTATGTTATTACTATTCACTGAATATGATTTAATAGTAACAATTAATTATTAATTGTAACTGTGTTATTAACAATGACAATGATGTTATTAACTCTGTTTATTACTAATTTGCTAATAATAATAGTGAACACATATAGCACTTATTCTGTGCCAAGGACTATGTTAAGCTTTTTACAAATATTATCTCATTTGATCCTCACAACAATCCTGGGAGGGAAGTGCTATTATTATCCCCATTTTACAGTTGAGGGAACTGAGGCAAAGGGAGGTTAAGTGACTTTCTCAGGGTCACATAGCTAGTATATGTCTGAGGCTAGATTTGATCTCAGGAAGATGAGACTTCCTGCCTCCAGGCCAAGCACTTTCCCCACTGTGCCACCTATAGATAAAATCCAGCCTCAGACACTTACCACCTCTGTGACCTTGGGCAAGTCACTTAACCCTGTTCACCTCAATTTCCTTACCTCTAAAATGAAATGGAGGAGGAAATGACAAACCACTCCAGTATCTTTGCCAATAAAATGCCAAATGGGGCCACGAAGAGTTGGATAAGACCGAACAACAACAACAAAACATTAACCATACCTATTTATGTATAGTTGTTCAGCCAGTGGTCAATCCACTTTCATCATAATGGCAAATGGTTCACATTTCATCATTTCACACCCAAGAACTAAGAGTCCGCATGAGGTAATGGAGGGAGAGCTAACTTCTGAGTCAGGAAAATACAGATCTGACACAAACATGGCAGTCAACTTTATCTCTCAGTGCTACCAGAAAGCTCTCGAAGACTTAAGTGTCAGAGGTGCTGATATGTACCAATAGAGTTTATTTTACCAGTGACTTGATGAAACCAGACTTTGAAGCCTCTTTTCTACCTGATATGACATGCTGCCTCTCTCATGGATAGCCATCCATGGCAACATCATAGTTATTAGCAAACACTTTTTTTTTGAGACAGGATCTCCCTATCTCCCACAGGTTGGAAATGCAACAGCCACTCCCTCATGGACAATCCCAGTACTGATTGGCATGGAAGTTTTGACCTATTCAGTTTCAGATTTGGCATATTTCAACTGTCTTTAGGCTCTCTGTCCCCCAGCCCCTTCCTCCTCTCCTTGGCCACTCTCCTGGGCACTCACCATATCGGTGATTTAGTATTGACACCAGTTTAACTTTAGCCTTACTACAGCTCAGAACTCCCCAACTTGAGGCTTGCTGTAGTAGGGATGACAGCTGTACGCCACCACACCTGTGAGAGCACAATCATTCTTTTCTCCGCTCATCTCCAGCCAAAACAAGAAGATCTGAAAGGGGTGGGGGAGGATAGGAAGCTATCACATGACTGGATAGAGGTGGCAACTTTCTGTTGTTAATAGGGTTGTACTTCTTCATTCGAAACTAACTTGACTCTTGTAAAGGGATAGCACTCTCCAGGGGGCCTCAGATCTGGCAAATAATTTTGAATGCTAAAGATGTGCCTATAGAGAACCTGGAAAAAAGGAAAGTAATTACATTTGGCCTGACTAGACCAGATGTAGGGATTTAGGATTGACTAAGTTTTTTATTTACTTTCTTCTTTGAGTGCTTTCTCCACTCATCAGGCAGAGCAGCTGCTGGTAGTTGTGTTCCTTTGGGGAATAGAGGAAAATCTAAATGAACTCTCTCATTTGGGTTTGAAACTGAGTGGGAGGCCTGCATTATCTCATGTCAGGATGGGACTCAGCACGGTAATATAATTCATTCCCATTTGTCAGAATGGCTGTATATTTGTATCTTTAGCATCGCTATTAAAATATATTCCTACACATCCTTAACTTAGAACGAGTAAATTGTTCTAGGTGTTTGTACTGCACTAAAAATTACCCTCAAAGTTCAAGTGATTTTATATTTCCATTTAACTTCCCCCACCCCTTTTATTTGATGATCCCAAGCTGCTACTAAACCCATCTTTTTAATACCAGTATTCTCCTGGTAATGGTAATTGCAACACTGTAGTATGTAGGTGTTCAGGGAAGACTAGTACCTCTGGTATGAGGGCTGCTGACCTCTTTATGTGGCTACTTTCTATCTTTGGTATCCACCTGCCACCCAACTCTCACCTGTGGCTCCAAGAAGCTGTAGCATGCACAGCGGCCCCACCCTAGTAAACTGGTTCAGCAGACTGACTAAACCAGGTTGATGGTAACTGAAGGTCCTCAAACCCATCAGTGAGTTAGGAGGGTATCTACCCCAAGCATGTAAAGACTTCCCTGGAAGAATAGGTAGACATGAACAATTTGTTCCAATGGGCCATGAAAGGAGCAGAAATGGGCACTGTGGAGTGCTTACAGTTTGGTTAGATGTGGAAGATGCCAAGGTCATCCACTGTATCCCAAACCATTGCCAGTTATCATGACTTTGTCTTGTTACTAGACTTTGATAACTCTGGAAAAGAAAGTGAGTTCTATGGCTTCAAGAAACCCTGCCTCACTTAAATCCAATTTATGCATGAGTCAAAAAAAATTAGAATACTACAGAAGCATATAAATTACAGGTGACCTTTTCAAAGATCAGTGGAGAGATCAGTGGAGAGTGGAGTTGTAAACAGGCTGTAGCATTTTAACAATGATAATTTATGTGTGAAATATACTTGTAGTACAAAGTAATTAATGATATGAATGATTGGGAAAGGAAGTAGGCTGGTTATATCCTAAGAGTAACAGTCAATAGATGGACAACCTGAGAATACTTCACTCTTTCATTATATATAAAAGAATGAGAGGAAAATATTTGGAGCATTATGATGTTTGTTTGGGTACCACTTGTAGGTTGCTTGAATTTATTCTGGTGCATGGATGTTATTAGTGGGCATTTATATGTGCATCTATATGGGCATCACTCATCCAAGATGATGGCAGGAATTTTGCACTTTTTGCACTAAAACCTCTTCCTGACTAATACCCAGTACTAAGAGTGATTGTAGGTTAATACTAAATTTTCCTGGGCTTTCTGAAGCTGAGACAGCTAAAACATAAGATTTGTGCTCAGTGAACTGTAAATCTGGGAATGGGCCAATGGCATTGTCAAGTTCTGGGGAGGGGCTTTGATAATGTTTGGTCTCCTATCTACAAGGGCTTGACATTTATCTGGAGGTGATCTATAACCTGTTAATAGATGACTTTGATGGGCTCAGATTGGGTTTTTAGAGTACAAAGAAAACAAAGAAGGTAGAAAATATGGTTCCAAAATATGAATCCCTTTGCTTTGGAGTCAGAGAACTTGAGTTTCAATTTCTGCTCTTCAATTTGCTATCCACATGATCTTGAAGAACCTTATTCAAAGGACTTATAGAGGAATTATTTTGTCAAGGGGAGAATCACCCTTTAATTTAAGTTGTTTTGTTTTAATTGAATACCCAAAACCAAGGATTGCCTAAAATGGCAATTCTCCACTTTCCTGTAAGTATATAATTTTTAGTGTAATATACAATGCACATATCATAGATATACTTGATGAGTATATTAGCAGGCAAGAGGCAGATTTTCGTCAGAAGTTCCATACTGGACTGCATCTCAACCATCATGTAATTGAATGAAAGATGTAGAAAATACACAGCAGAAGTTTTTGGTTTATTGATTACAAAATGCATTTGATTTCATAGGGAAAAACACCTCCTTAAGGCTCTTCTGTAATAAGGTATCTGCCATATATATATATGTATGTATGTATGTATATATACATATATCAAAATAATACAAAATGCCTTAAAAGGTTTGAATATGGTGAGAATTTTATCATTGTCTTTCCATTTTCATCCTTAAATATTCATGCATTGCCTTTGCTTACTTTCATTACTGGCCAAATTTTAGGTTAACTTTTTTTTTCCATTCATAATCTTCCACTATCAGCCTCCAAATGCTTGGAACATAGTAGTTGCTTAATAAATGCTTATTGGTGTCCTCTTATTGCCTTCAGATGCATTATAAAGCAAATTGTGTGAACTCCATTTAGCTACTGCCTCAAGGAAGTTCTATGAGCCATCTTTTTATAGCACAGTAGTGCTATCTTATGAGTGAGTACCTTGAAAGCTATTTAACAGTGAGGAATGTTATAGGTCAACATTCACTTAAATGATATAGCATCAACTTCCCACCATTATGGTTTTTTTTTATTGACCAACCAAAGAACAATTTATAGCCTTTTGCAATTTAAATCCCCCAAATTACATCTAACCAGTTAGCAGAAACTTTCAGACATCATTTAAATCTATCTTTTGAAATGAAGTCTTCTATTGTTACTTGGACATTCTTGGTATAAACTAGGGATTGTTAATCGTGTGTTTTGTACCCCTCTGGCAGTGTGTGTGTGTGTGTGTGTGTGTGTAGATAAGTAGATAGTTCCACACTATCTGTAGTCCAAGTCAATCATCTTGGGGTCAATTTTGGTCATTTTAAGTTTGCAGCATAAAGTTTGGTTGTTTTTTTGACATTCTGTGCATTTATATTGTTGTACTCATTGTGCATATTGTTTCATAGTTTTTCTTCACTTTGCATCAGTTCATGTTTTCTCATGATTCTCTGTATTCATAATATTAATTTTTTTCTTATAGCACAGAAATATTTCAGATTTGTTTAGCCATATAGGCAATCAGTCAATTAACATTTATTAGATACTAAACTATGTGCTAGGCACTGTACTAAATGCTGGGGATACAAAGAAAGGCAAAAACATCATTGTATCCCTCAAGGAGCTTATATTCCAATGAGGAAGATGAATTTCAAAATGACTAGGTACATACATATATGCAGAGTTGTGTTGGTAAGCAAAATGGGCTCCTTAGCACTTGGTGCCCTTGAAGAGTTTGGCTTTTGTTTGCTTTGAGTAATGCTAAGCCCCAGGACCAAACCCCTATTAGGTGTGGAACCTTTGTGGGTGTGGATTGATGACTGAGGTGGGGCCCAAGGTGGGGCTAACTCCAGGGAGGGCCTAGTTTACATGTCTGGGACAGCAGAGACTCTTAGACCACATGGGTTTAGGTCTGCCTTTTTGTGACGATTTAGGTCACATGGGTGAGTCGCATGTGTGACTCACCCCTGACGCTGACAAAGATATAAATGCCAGGGGTTGGCCTCTTCTTCCTTGGAGCTCTTTGCCTAAGTGGTGGTGGCGCGTGACTCTGGGCCAGCCTTTGTTCTGAGCTCCCAGGCTGAGCCTAGATGTTGGTAACTATGAATTGTATTGGGTCTGTCTGTAATTTGTTTAAGGGCTCTTGACATGGTATTGATGAGGAAACTCTGGGCAGCTGTAGCTAAGGAGCCCTCCAGCTTGTAAACCCGGATGCTGAGACTTTGTTGAACTCTGGTAACTATGTATTGGGATTTGAATCAGGCAAAGTCTGTCTGCTGATGTTTGTAATTTGCTTGTATTTTGCTCTGAAGTTCAGGGTGCTGGCTTTTCCCCCTGAACTAAGTGTATGATATTTGTGTGCTGAATTAAAGTAAGCTTGCCAACCCCTTAACCTTGCTCTCCTTATTAAGGCAGATCAAAAGAATCTGTGTTTTTGAGGTGTCCTGGCAGCTTTCTGGGTGCTGGCTGTGGGTGGATCTTACACCCCCACAAAAGCTGCTAGCCAGATTGTTAAAACAAGAGTACAGGGAAGGTCATCTAAGAAGGAAAGACATTAGCAGATAAGGGACCCATGAAGGTCTATTGCAGAAGATGGAACTTGGGGTGAATTGATCAAAGCTAGGGCAACTAAAAGGCATAGGCAGAGCATTCCAGAGAGAGAGAACAATAGCCATTGTGAAGCACAGAAATGGAAAATAGAGTATTATGTGTGAATAACAGCAGGATATGGTGGCTATCTCAATAGATTGATGTCTACTGTCCTATTTCTTTGCTACTACAAAAAGTGTTACTATCAATATTTGATGTATATGAGATTTTTTTCATCATTAACTACTTTAAGTATACAGCTGGTAGTGAATTCTCTAGGACATTTTGGTCACTTTATTAGCATAATTCTAATTTGCTTTCCAGAATTCTTGGATCAATCCATGGCACCAACAGTGTATTAATATGTCCATCTTTCCACAACTCCTCCAACATTGTTTATTCTTTTCTTTTGTCCTCTTTGCCAGTTTCCTGCAGGTGAGCTAAAGCCCCAAAGTTGATTGGATCTATATTTCTCTTATTATTAGTGATTTTGAGCATACTTTCAGATGATTGTTAATAATTTTCATTTTTGGAAACTTTTTGTTTATATCTTTTGATTACTTCTCTGTTGGGAAATGGCTTTTGTTCTCATGCTTATGCTTATTGTCTATATATTTCAGATTTTAGACCCTTATCAGAGATAACAGAATGAATGAAACATTTACTGTCCTTGCTATGTACAAAACATTTTGCTAAGCCCTGGAGATACAAATGGAAAAGTAACACAGTCCCTCCACTTAAGGAGCTCAAATTTTAATGTAATTATACAATTGATATCAATTTTCCAATTGACTACTTCCCTTCTTGACTTGGTTGCATTAATTTTGTTTGTACAAAAAGTTTTCATTTTCATGTAATCAAAATTATACATTTTAAAAATTAAATCTATTCCGTTTTTGGTCAAGAATTTATACAATATTTATAACTGTGAATAGTACCTGATCTGATTTTCTTCAAAATTTTTAATGGTATGACCCTTAACTCTTATGCCATGTATCCATTTTGACTGTACATATGACTCCAATTACCATCTCTGTGACTTCCTTGACAAAAACTATTCTTCTTTGGCTACCTTTTCCATATATGCATGTATGTGTACATGTGTGTGTATATGTATATGTATATGTGTATGTATATATGTAAATGTATGTGTATATCTATCTATCTATCTATCTATCTCAATCTATCTATCTATCCTTCCTCAGTATCTAAGCACAGAACTTGGCATTCAGTAAGTACTTAATAAATGCTTTTTTTCATTCATTCATTGTAATATATGGTGTAAAACATTGGTCTAAACCTAATTTCTGCCATATTGCTTTACAGTTTTCCCAGAAATTCTTGTGAAATAGGAAATTCTTTCTCAGGAAATTAATATTTTGGGTCCTTTTCCAGTCTGTTACACTAATTTACTTTTTTTTTTCAACCAGTGCCAAAGCTTACCATAGTTTTGTTTCAGCAATCACTTCCTCTTTGTTGGTGAGAATTAGGTTTGCAATGTCAGTTCCCCTCACTGCTTCTTTCACCTTTTGAAAAATGAAATTATCATTTAGGCAAGTCAAGAATTTACCAAAGTGTAGAGAGTTCTACAATGGATGTTTCAATAGTCGAAATCTATTTTTAATACCTTTCTACCAGGTTTGGCATGTGCTTTCCAACCTCATTACTCATTTCCTTATTTGGGCATCTTTATGCACTCCCCTTGTAAAATTGTTTCCTTTTTTTTTCTTCCTTTTATTCTCATCCAAATCCTCTCTACCATGCCTCCCTTGTATGGATTTCTTTATATGAGCAAATGTTCTTAATATATTCTCTACTGCCTTTTAAAAATTATTCATTTTGAAGAAGATATGCCTTTTGATAGCCATATTCCAATCACAAATCCCAAGACTCAATGATAGGATCAAGGTTAAATTTATGTTCTTGTATAAAGATTTCATGTTCACTTTGCTTATTAATTGTATTTGGTCTGGGGTTTTTCTTTCCTGCTTTTCTTTTTAGACATTGTTTCCTGTGAAGTACCGGTCTTGTTCACTGACATTCTTTATCTAATGTCATATTAGCACATATGGCAACCAAAGGCAACACAATTTTACCAACCTGAGTTTTTTGAGTAATATCTTGAGACTTCTTATACAGGAGGATGGTGGAAGATTACAAGGAATATTCTATCATAAAGAGTGAGAAGCAGTGTATGGAAAAACAAGCTTACAAAAAGTTTGGCAAAAGACTCAACTATGCCAGACCATCCCAAGGGCATTTAAGGATGAAACTGAAAGGAAGTTAATGAACAGACGAAACATGCAGAAGATCTGGAAAGATTCCCATAAGAAACTTTTCTTCATTAATTACAGTGGAGATTCCACTCTTGGCCTCTAGAAGTGCAGTTCCCAATTGTTGAATGGGGACATAGAAAAGTCACTAAAGAAAAAAAAGATGAAAAAAGCATCTGAATCAGAGAAAATCTATGTAGGGGGAGGTAGAGCCAAGCTAGTGGAATAGAAGAAAGCAATACAGCTGACCCTTGCATCTATGAACTCCAAACAGACCTAGAAACTCTTAATTGGAGGCAATCGGGGTTGAGTGACTTGCCCGGGATCACACAGCTAGTAAGCGTCTGAGGCTAGATTTGAACTCAGGTCTTCCTGACTTCCGGGCTGGTACTCTATCCACTGCACTATCTAGCTGCCCCTTAAATTGAATTCTGCAGGAGAAATTCAGAAAGAATCACAGGGAGTCATGTAACCATCCCAGATAGGCATAGAGAGACAGAGAAGTCTACTGACATTGGGGACCACAGTTGGGTCAGGAACATGTAGAAGGAGGGCTCTCAGGAAGAGGCTATACTCTGTTTCTCAGTTCCAGTCTCTAGCCCAGTCTACAGAAAAATAAACAGGGCAGGAATCCTAGACTAAAGGGAAGCCTGTAGTTGTGTTACTCTGAACTAACAGAGCTTCCTGACTGGCTGATAGGGGCTGAGTTCAGCAGCATTCTAATGTTGCTTAGACTAAAACACAGGTCAGGAACTTGTGTTGAGAAGCCAATAGCAGCAGGGTGACTCAGATCCCGTATTCAGAGAAGAGTCTCACACCCAGCTTCTAGACCAGTGTGCAGAGGCATAACCAAGGAAGAAATCTCAGATCAAAGGGAAGCCTACAATTCTGCCGCTCTGAACCAACAGAGCTTTCCAGCGGGCTGATAGGGGCTGAGTCCAGCAGCAGTCTGCTGTTGCCCAAGCAATAAACTTCCTGAAAATTAGACTAGACCAAATACAAGCCAATGACTCCAGGAGACAATAAGAAATATTAACATTTTGTCTGATGACAGTTAATGAAACCACACCAAGCCCCTAACTTACCAACAGTGGATCATAAATAGCATAATAGTAGAGTCTAGATCCTAGTAGAGGGCTATGGGCACTATCTAAATATATTTATAGGACAGCTAGATGGAAGAGTGCATAGAGTGCATGGCCTGGAACCAGGAAGACGCATTTTCCTGAGCTCAAATCTGGCCTCAGATACCTATGAGCTATGTGACCCTGGGTAAATCGCTTAACCCTGTTTGCCTCAGTTTCCTCATCAGTAAAATGAGCTGGAAAAGGAAATGGCAAACCACTCCAGTATTTTTGCCAAGAAAACCTCAAATGGGGTCATGAAGAGTTAGACCCTACTGAAACAACTCAACAACAAAACCTACCTCATGGGATTGTTTAGGGAAAATTATGCATAGAAAGAGGGGTTTATGGTGGCAATTCAGGATCAGTCCATTGCCTCCAGAAATTATAGGATAGTTTTTCATAAGAAGTCTATATCTATGAATCAATGTAGACTATGCAAGAAAATGGTAGAAACTGTGTAAGATACCCCTTCAGGTTGTAAAAATTTTTGTATCCACCAAATACCTAGCAAGCTGTTAGCTACTGGCCAGAATTGAACGAATTTAAGAAGCTTTCTGTGACAAATCCCAAATGCTATGAATATAGACCTTAAAATATACTAATAAACTGTACTAGAATTGATGATTATCACTGACCAAACTGTTGCCCACAATCACCCGGACATAGCAGTGAACCATAAAAATTTACCGTAAGAACGATGTTATTAATAGACATTGTCATACCAAATGCTCATAATCTCTAAGTTATGCAGAATGAACAACTTTCAAAATAAAGGGACCTAGTCTAAGAAATCAAAACCATGTGGGAACAGGATGAGGTACCTATCATCCCTATCATCCTGGCTGCTTTGGAATTTGTCCCAAATATGCTTTCAGACCTTAGATTTCAAGGCTTTTTTTCAGTTACAAAAGCAGGTATTTTATCCAGTTATACGATAATCCACAGAACATTAAATACAAAAGAACAACAGTGGGATGGTGATTTGTCCCAGATTTTTCTCTTAGCTCCATCAAAAAAGATGAGCATGACGGGAATAATAATGAAGATGATGATGGCAACAATAATATTCTTGCATTTATGTCGTGCTTTAAAGTATATAAAAGAACATTTTATTTTATAGCCTTTTGTTCCAAAATCATTTCCAGATATAACATCCCACCCACCCAAAGAGCCTTTCCTTATAACAGAGAAGCATAGATATATGCAATCAGCCTATTCAGAGATTAGTCTGACAGTGGATGCAACATTCTGTACACAGAATCCCCCACCTCCCCAAAGAAGAGTGAATGGTGCATATCCTCATCTCTTCTCTGGAGAGTGGTCATTTACAATTACCTAGCATTCAGCTTTGTTTTAATGTTCTTTTCATTTTCCTTATTGCAAATATTCTTTTTGGGTGTGTGCTTACTATATTCTCACATGCTCTTACCTTTAGAGCCGGGAGGAACCTCAGAGGCCATCTAGTCCAAGAAATTTTTATTTTGCAGTTGAAGAAAATGAGCCCAGGGAGGATAAAGTCATATAGTATTAAGTGTCAGAGGTAGGATTTGAACCCAGGTCCATGGATTGTAGTGCTAGTGATCTTTATATTTGATCATACCACCACCACAAACACTCTGCATTAATTCATGTAAGTATTTCTATTTTTCTCTGATTTCCTTGTATTTGCTATTTCTTGCAGCACAGTGATGTTCCATTAAAATCAGATACCCATATTTACTTAACTAGTGCTTCAAAATTTGGAAAATATTTTGCCTTCAATATCTCATTTGAGCCTTACAATAAGAGATAAATATTCTTATTATCCCAACATTCATTCATTCAATCCATTCATTCATTTATTTATACCAGACCTGTGATTTCCCAGTGAGGCTCTTCTTTAATAATGCTTTCTTTAAACTTTATAATTTATACATAATATTTATATTTATATAATTAATTTACAATTTATAAAATTTGTAATGCTAGGGATTTGCCTAGGGTACTGAGTGGTTGAATAACTTGTCTAAGGTCACATAGTCAGTATGTATGGCAGTCTGGAACAGTGGAAAGGGAACTGGTCTTGGAATCATGAAAACCTCTGCTCAGGTCCTGATAAGTCCCCATTTTGTAGTGGAGGAAACTGAGTTGCCTGGAATGCATAGCTCACAGTGAGTATTTGAGGAATGAATAGAATCTAGGTCTTTCTGACACCAACTGCCACCCTTCTTCAAGGTCCAGGTGCCACCTGCCCATGAAGTCTTCCAGATCCCCACCTGGTCATTAGTGAACTCTTCTTCCTTAAATTATCTTATGTTTTCTCAGGTGCTTCCATGTCAAATCTCTTGGCAAAATGTTACCTGCTTAGGATTCCTTCATTTTGATTTTTGTATCCCTGCACCTAGCACAATGGCTGTGCTTAATAAGAAGGGAGAAAGGAAGGAAGCAAGGACACAAGCATTTATTAGGCACCTACTATGTGTAAGACAGTGTGCTAAGTGCTTTTACTGCTTTCTGAATTTAATTGCTATTTCAATGTGGCTGGAAAGCAAGATAGCCATTACTTTCCCTCCTAGCAACTGTTTAAATCCTTAAAAAAAAATTTATACTTTAAATCCGTTGTCCTTGTTCTTCTTAATGTGTCTTCAGGAGCTGTTCTAAAGTCACTGGCTCTGCAGGCTCTCATGCCTCCCCTGTCTGGTTTGATTTGACCTCTCAAGAGGGGTGAGAATGACAAAAAGGACGGCAATGTGACACCCAGAGATGGCTGCATCAGACAGTACAAGACCCCTGTGGGAGCCACAATGGCTTGGAAACCAATACTTGGCCATTTTGAATTTTGGTGTAATTCCTAGTACTATTTAAACCTTCCAGTGAACTCTGATCAAGTGTGTGCTTATGATCACTGCCCCTCTCCCTGACCCATCTTCCCCTTCCCCACCTCCCACTCCTCCCCACCCCAGTTCCACCATGCTATTTGGCACCTGAGGATTGGCCATGAGAAAGGGGGAGGAGATGGAAAATTGGCATGCTGTGAGCTGAGAGGACATGACTTTTTTTTCATTAAAACAAACTCCAAATTGTTGGCAAACCCATAAAAGAGACCAGTTAAAATTGTCTAGGGGCAGCTTTGCTTTGTGTTTGAGTTATTAATATACGGTTTTACATGACTTTTTATTAAGAAACACATGATACATCAGTCCTTTTAGCACTCTCGGAAAAAAAAAAAACTTCAAGAAGAAACATTCCAAGAGCTAATATAATGTAAACTTGTGCTACATTTTACAGGAACAGATTACCAGAATATTGCTTATGTTCATTGACAGAATGTTTTTTCTTCAATTAGAAAAGAACTGGCCTTTTCAAGGGGAAAAATCACCCAGAGAATCTCTCAGTGAAGAAATGTATAAATTAGGATATTTGATACTATATTTTTAAAGTGTTTACTGTCTCATCAAATGAGATATTTGTAAAGTGCTTAGTAGTCTGCCTGGTATGCAGTAGGTGCTTAATAAATGCTTGTTCTCTTTCCCCTTTCGCTCATGGAGTTTTAAAAAATGATTATAGTTACTACAGATGTCTGTCTTCTCCAATTCATTTCTACAGAGAAATGAAGACTAATTAAATGTGGAATTTATTTTTAATTATTTAGGGGTCACCATTCGGTACCTCTCCTAGTGGCATAGATTGTATAATGATGCTAAAGGATGGCCAATTTAAGAGCAAGAAAAGATGTCAGTAACAGAGTCCTTGGAAGCAAACAAAGCATCTTTCTCAGATATGAGCTGTGCTACTGTAATGGTAATGCAAATTTGAAGATCTTTCCCACCCATTAATAGGTCCATGTGACCGGCTTATATCACAAGAAGCCTAAGTCACATATGGTGGGAGGAGCTTGCTGAATGAGAGAAACTGGAAGGGTAGAACAGGAAATTTGCAGAGCAGTTAGAGCTGGGGGAGAGAGCAGACATGTCCTAGCTGTGCTGTGTGTTTGTTAGTGGCAAGACCCCAGCAGAAGGTAGGGAGGTTATGAAATGGAATCATTCTCTGCTATGATAATCTGTATTAATTTCCTTGCCTCTATGATGGATTGGGCTTATTGGTTTCGGGATCTGGCTCTCTGGTGTCTGGATAAATGGTTTACATCTACCTTCTATACAGAGAGTCTTATATTTTGCGATACAGAACTACATAGGCGTATTGACAATTATCATCTATATTGTGATTATTGCCTTGCTAATACGCATACCCACTCTAGTGTCTTACTCCTGTGAGGATGCTGCTGATTGCTTGGGACATACTTCCCTAATTAATAGACATTGTATATCATCCTAGAGGTAATCATTTAGAAATGGTTGAAAACTAAGGATTGTACTCAGAAAGTGTCCCATAAAGAAGACTTTCAGTTGATGAGGGGCAGAACCAGCATGGTAGGGTAAAGGGAACATTTCTATTAAGTGCTCCTGCCATTCTTCTCTATTTTAAAAGAGCTTCAAATCAAATTATAAGTGGCATGAACAACAAAAAAGCAAGAGAGAATAATTTTTCAGGCCCACAACAACTTAGAAGGACAGAAAGAGAGGTCTGCAGTGCTGAGGTGGGGATGGGCATGGAGTGCAGTGTGGTAGAAGCAGCACCAGATGTGGTGCTTGGAGACAAGTAGCAGCAGCAGCAACAGCAGCAGTAATGGGAGTGCTTAATGCCCAGGGATGGTAAGGAGATTGAGCAACTGGCCAGAAGAGTGCCTGTGTAGCACCGGGCATAGATCCAGAAGCCATTTGCCAGCTCTCAGTTTCAGGTCACAGTTCCAGGGCAGAGAGGAGCTCTTGCAGTAGCAAGAAAGCAAGACACCTATCTAGGTAAGAACCAGAGCACAGACCATGAGAGGAGTGAATGCGTCTCTTCCTGGATCAAACCACCTTTAAAGCATCAAGAACTTATAGGCCCCAGAATTAGTTGTGAAAACAGCAGGATATAAAAGCCTAAAGCTTGGGATGATCACCAAATATAACATCATGTCCAAAGTCAAGGAGGAGGCTGGAAAAAATGAGCAAACCACAACAAAAAGAACCTGACCGTAAAAACCTACTATGGTGACATGGAGGCTTAAGACACAAACTCAGAAGAAGCACACAGAAGCAAAGCCTCAAAACAAAAAACAAATTAGATATAAGCCCAACAAGAATTTCTCAAGGAGCTAAAGAAAGAAAAAAAATTTAAAAGAACAAAAATTATGAACTCTTTTGCCTTCTAGAAGATAATTCGTTTGGTTTGGGACACATTGAATTGTAGATGCAGGTGGGATAACCAGGTGAAGACAGATGGGGAACAATTAGGTACAAGCCTGGAAATCAGGGAAGAGTTTAGTTTGACTACTGAGATTAGGAAGTAATCTACACAGAGGCGATAACCAAATCTGTGTGAGCAGATGAAAGAATTTTTAAAAAGAGAAGAGATGAGTGTACAGGGCAGATGACTGATGAGCTATCAAAGGAGACTGAGAAAAGGTAATAGAGGTATAGAAGGACAACCAGGTGACAGTGTCATCCTGAAAGTAAAGGGAAGAGAGAATATCGAGGAGGAGAGGGTTACCCACACTCTCCATGAAGTATTCTTAAAATAATGATTCCTGTCAAGGGAGGAGATACATCATAATAGAAAGAATACTGAGTCTGGAATCAGGTGACGGGGTTTTGGATCTCACCTTTAATGTTTGCTATCTGTGCAACTTTGGGCACATAACCTCCCTGAGGCTTAGTTTTCTCATCAATAAAATGAGAAGATTGTTCTAGATGGCTTCTGAGGTCCTTTCCAGATCTAGATTTTTGGTCCTAGGGCATTTCACAAGTACTGAAGTGTTGCTTTTTGTTATATCACTGGGTGTCACATTTTAAGATAGACATGTACAAATAGGAGTATATCTAGAGGAGGATGACCAGGATGGTAAAAAGCTTTTAGATAACTTTATATTGGAATTGAAGGAATCATAGATAATAAACCTGGAGAAGAGAAGACTTAAGGTAAGTAGGATAGGTGTTTCCAAATATATCTAGAAGAAGGGTTGACCCTAGAGAGGAAAACTAAGACCAGTAGATACAAGTTATAAGGAAACAGATTTCATCTTAATATAAGGGAGAACTTTCTAACAACTTAAACTGTATAAAAGTAGAATGAGCTATCTTCAGTAGTGGTGAGTCCCATGTTACTGGAGTTGCTCAAACAATTGTTGGAATACTTAATTTGGGATGTAGTAAAAAGGATTCCTGAGTTGGATAAGGGGTTGAATTAACTGGCTTCTAAGGGCACTTCCAACTTTTGTTGCTGTTCAGTTGTATCTGACTCTTCATGACCTCATTTGGGGTTTTCTTGGCAAAGATACTGGAGTGGTTTGCCATTTCCTTCTCCAGCTCATTTTACAGATCAGGAAACTGAGGCAAATGGGGTTAAGTGACTTGCCCAGGGAAACACAGCTAGTATGAGTCCAGATTTGAACTCATGTCTTTCTGACTCCAAGCTTGGCACTCTATCTACTGAGCCACCTAGTTGCCCACTTTCATCTTTAGAATTTTATTATTCCATGATCATGTGAATTCTACTGCTTGTGATCTGTTCGGGGAGTAGATAAACAACTGAAACCTGGGGCAATTCTAGTTTACAGAGACTTTTGAGCATCCCACCTATGTTAACTAATTTTTTTTCTCATCCACAATTTTGATAAGCATGACATTAAAGATTAAGGGTAAAAGCATTCTCTAGGAGATGGTTAGTACTTTCAGCTATCAGTCATATATATCTATCTATCATATCATATCATATCTATCTATCTATCTATCTATCTATCTATCTATCTATCTATCTATCTATCTATCTGTGTGAATCCAAAATCTGAAAGAAGTTTAAAAGTGTGATTGGTGGAGATGAAGACAAATAGTCTTGGTTGCATTATTTTGCCTATGATTTGGCTCTGCTTTTATAATCAATGTGCATATGTGTGATACCTTGGACACCTCTCTCACATGTAGCAGATACACTGGTCTCTCACATGTAGCACAACATGGCAGAATAGGTATTGCATATGGTAAGTCCACATCTAACTCAAACTGTAGCTCATGAACTCCCCCACCTTCACCATATGTTTACTTTTTAGCTAGTCAGTTAGTGGTCACAATTACTGTAATTCGAAACAAAATTAATTAATAAAATAGTAAGAAAAGTAACAATCAGTTATCATTCCCTTCTTCCCCAACTTGTGAATCTGTGGCACACTCTCCCATAAATATACATGCCATCAATGGGGAGAGTGGGAACATACAATGATGAACGTATAATGATGATGTATGAGTTCACACATAGGAAACACATAGAGAACTCGTGTACTCAAAGCACACACGCATGCCTTGTTGGGCAATTAATTCTTCTGATACTATATGAAAACCAGCGTCTTTTGGTGATATTGTGTTACTATTGCCAGGCCTCTTTCCTTCATTGGACATGCTACTCTGCTGGTCCCTAATGGTCTCATTGTAATTGGCACATAGTCTTAGATGAACATAGCTCTTTTCTTCATCAGGCAGCTAGAGATTGGTGGTTACTGGGTATAGAATCTTTGCTGGGTATTGCTCCCTGCTACCAGTTTCTGAACTCATTTCCTTAGGGCTAATTGCTGGCCATTTCATCTTCGGTCTGTTAGGGTATAGAAGCTAAAACGTTTCCTTGATTAAGGTAGGTTGAGAGTTCTTTAGTCGTGGCCATCACACAGAGCTAACAAAAACCAGATAGAGGAGGACCATGAGGACATGCAAGGACATGAGGACATGGGAGATGGAAGTCCTCTGTTACAGACAGATAACTAACTTAGGGTTAGATATTACAAAGCTTTCTCCAGCTTAACATGCAGATGAATTTGAACATAACAAAAGGTAAACAAAGGAAACAAAGTCAGTTCTCTGCCTAACTAACCCCCAATCCTAACTTTATTGTGAATATCTATTAGCAGCCAAATTCTTGTTGAATTGATGCTACATTTTGTCAATGGGATAATCTCCCCATCTCTTTACCTATATATAGATACATAATAGCTTTGGAGCAGAAAACAAATCTTTTGCCAAGAAGTTTATCATGCCCTGATCAGTGACTTTGTGAATCTCTAAGTGAGGGGCAGGTAGCTAGAACTAGGGAAGCTGCAGCCAGGTATGGAGGGGCCAATGGAGAGGGGGGAGGGGAGTGGGGGTTGGGAATTACAGTCAGGCTGAGGGCTAGTACCAGCCAGCTGATAAGGCAGTCAAAGCTGTAGTGAATTCAGCAACGAGGCCAGGGGTTAAAGTGAGGGGGCAGGCAAGGAGCAAGGTAAGGTGTCATATTTATCGGTCAGTTGTTTAAACTCCTTTAGGGCAAATACCCTTTCCCAGAAAAAAGGTCAAGTGTGGGAAATAGTAGCTGGCATTTATTGAGAGCTTTAATGTTTTCAAAGCACTTTACATGCAGGATCTCATTTGATCTTCATAACAACCTTGTGGGGGAAGTTACCATAGGTATTTTTATCCCAGGTTTACAATGAGGAGTCTGAGACGCAGAGAGGTTAAGCAATTTGCCTATGGCCACACAGTGACAGAAATGGTATTTAAACTTCTCTCTTCCCAGTTCTAAGCCCAGTATTCTATTATAAACATCAGAGGCAGTTTTTAAACTCAGATCTTTCTATTTCCAAGCCCAGAATTGTTTCTACTACACCACACTGCCTCTCAAAGGCAAGAAAAAGTAGAGCAGGAGCTGTAGAAAGAAATGTATAAGACATCAGACTCAAATCTGGGCCACGCCTCTAACCCTTCAACACCTTCTCACCCTCTTGACATTGCTAACACCACCAGTCCTCCCAAGCATAGATTTGAAGTTGAAGAGGACCTCAGAGGTCATTGTGGATAACCGTAGGATTATAGATTTGAGCTGGAAGGGACCTTCAAGGCCACCTAGCCCAAATGACCTAATTGACAGATGAGAAAACTAAGGCTCAAAGATGGGAAGTTCACTTGTTCATGATCCCAAGTGTCTGAGGCATAATTTGAACCTGGGTCTTCAGAGTCCAGCATTTCATCAACTATGCCATGCTGTCTCTAGTCCAACTTCTTCATTTTGCAAATGAGGAAACTGAGTTCTAGAGGGGCTAAGTGATCTGCCCAAATTCATACAGGTGGTAACAAAGCCAGGCCTCAAACTGAGGTCTTTCGACTTTAAATCCATTACTCTTTCCACTGTGTTTTGCTGGCTCCTTCAAAATCCAGCTCAACTCTGCTATAAAACTTCCCTGGCCTTTCTCTACTCTTTCTTTTTGAATTTCTGTAGTGCTTTGTACCTCTTTTATAAACTTTTTATTTGTACACAGTAGGTGCTTAATAGAGGAACTCAATGATGTCATAGATAGAGAGCCAATCTAGAAGTCTAGAACACCTGGGTTCTAGTCCTGCCTCTGACATGTGCTGTGCATGTGGCCCTGTGTAGGTCACTAATCCACTCTACTCCCAGCCAGTTCTCTGAGACTGCATGTATTGATACATATTTATACCTGATGGTACATGATAATAATTGATACATAATGATACATAATACATGATGCAGAATTGTCACTGCAGCAAAGGAGGGAATTTTCATATCCAGAATTTTCAAGGCAATCATAGATCTGGATTTTTAAAATAAAACACAAAACGACAACAAAAAAACCAGTAGCCCTTAATGAATGTTAGTTGACTTTAATTATGTTATTCATATTTGTGCATAACTCTCTCTTATGTTCTGCCCTCTGAGGAGCAGTGAGATAGCATGGGATAATGCTGATAATAAAATCAGAAGACTTAGATTCGAGTTCTTGACCTGCTACATCCTAGCTGTGTGACTTTAGACAAGTCCCTTTACTTTTGGGCCTCCATTTCTTCATCTGCAAAATGAGGAATTGGGCTAGATCAGGGGCAGGGAACCTGCAACCTCTAGGCCACATGTGGCCCTCTAGGTCCTCAAGTACAACCCTTTGACTGAGCAAAGGACCTAAAGGGCCATGTGTGGCCTCAAGTCTGCAGGTTCCCCACCCCTGGGCTAGATGGTCCTTTTCAACTTTAAATCTTATTTGCATTTTATTTATCTTCTTAACTCTCATAGTAGCTACCACAGTGCCATGTTCAAAAGAGGATAAATTCACCGCTGGCAGGGTCCTCAGAAGCCACCGAATTGAACTATTTCATTTTACAGATGAGGAAACGGGACCACAGAAAAGATTCAATAGAATTACTCAGGGCCATACAGCTTGTAAGTGCCATAGGTAAGATTTGAACCCAAGTCTTTCTGGGTCCAAGTCTAGTACCCTGTGCATTATGTCACACTGATACTCTCAGATAGGCACCAAAAATGGTTGTTTGTAGGAACCAATAAATTTAAAAAGCTGTATTTGAGGCAGTTTATTGTTTCTATTGGAGCTGCCTTTGTTTCCTTTTGTGGTCTAGGACCAGCTTTTTGCCTTGCAGATGAAGGCAATTGAAAACAGCTAGCTGGGTGAGGAGTATGAGGGCAGGGAGCAAACACAGTTCCTAACACATGCAGTTCCTGACAGGGTGAGTCAGCCCAGCCCGAATGTGGAAAAACACTGAGGGACATTTAAAACCGACGGAAATGCCAACACGCTTTGAAGAGGTCTATTGGCAGTGCAAATGTGAGGCTATCTTCCCCTGGGATGAGTGCAATGAAGGGAACAATGGACTTGTCTTTGAGGAGTTAGAAAGGTAGACAGCAGAACAAACACCCTTTTAAAAAGTCCCTCTTATCTGAGATCAGAGCCAACTGTCCTGATAGTTTTGAATGACCCTAAATGTTTCTCCTCAGTTGGGCAAGGCCAATTGGCCTGTTTGCAGATAGATTTGTCTTTCTATGTGTGTGTGCCTCTTTGTGCTCTGTGCAGACACTCACCTACTCTCTATCTCTGTCCTCTCCATCTCTGTCTCTGTGTCTCTCTGTCTCTGTCTCTGTCTCCATCTCTGTCTCTCCAGAATTGTTGTGAAGATCAAAATTTGTAAAATGCCTTGTCAAGCTTGAAGTGCTAATTAGTACTGTCATTATTGGTGGGTGGCAGTGTTACTGTTATTAATGGCAGTTACCCACACTTAAAAAATCAGCAAATGAAAAATCTTTCACCCTGGCCAAAAAACAGTGTGTGTGTGTGTGTGTGTGTGTGTGTGTGTGTGTGTGTGTGTCTGTGTGTGTGTGTCTGTGTGTGTGTGTCTGTGTGTGTGTGCGTGTGTGTCTCTGTGTGTGCTCATATATTATAGTGGTTATTGTTGGGAGCTTGTTGGGGAAATATTGCTGGTTATCATAAATTTTGGTAGGCTTTTAAGTTCAGAAAATCTATTTCAAGACTGAGTTAAGCTTTCCTGGTTCTGCCTTTCATATGTTGGCTAGATGTGAAACTTTCCATTGTCTGTAACAATGGATGTGCAAGTTGACCTATAGAACTACTGCAAGGTCCATATTCTTGCCTAGCTTTAATGCTTGAATGAAATCTGCATCAAGAAGGAGGTAGTGAGTTCCCTGTTTATGTACATGCTCAAGGAGAGGCCAGATGGCTACATGTCAGGAATGACGTAGAAGCCATCACTCAAATATAGCATAGAGAGAGATGAATGTGATTATTTCTAAGATTCTTTCCAACTCTAAGGTTCTCTGATTATAACTGTCTTATAACTGATTATAACTGTCAACCTATCAAAAGGCATTTTGATCAGTCATTTTTCAGTCATGTGTGATTCTTCATGACCCCATTTTGGGTTTTCTTGGCAAAGATACTGGAATGGTTTGCCATTTCCTTCTCTAGCTCATTTTACCAATGAGGAAACTGAGGCAAACAGGGTTAAGTGATTTGCCCAGAGTCAGACAGCTATTAAGTGCCTGAGGCTAGGTTTGAACTCAGGTCTTCCTTACCTAGTCCTCAAAGCATCAGGTACCATTTCTTCCTTTTACCTTTCCTGCCAGGTTCTCACAGAGAAGTTCATGGGCTTGGCTGAATTGCACAATGCTGTGTATTGGTTTTCCCTGGGGCAGGACACCAGAGGACTACATGAGGCATCAGAGGATGAAAGAGTTTTTGTAGAATGACACTGGATACCCTGAACACCCTCATGTCCTTTGGCTTTCAAAACTGGAGTTCTTCTTGGATCCTATTTTATATTTGAATCTTTTGAACCTAAGGCATTTAGGCCAGGATGACATTCTGCTCACAACTTGACACGCTTTGAGAAAAGAACAACAACACATATTTTCTCTCTCTCTCTCTCTCTCTCTCTCTCTCTCTCTCTCTCTCTCTCTCTCTCTCTCTCTCTGATGGGGGAGGAGGAGAGAATGCCTGAGAAAGGAGATTGGGGGCTGGGTGGAGAGAACTCTTCCAAACGCTTGGTAAGGGGGCTTGTTGTGCTCTGGATTCTATGTAACCTTGACTTTACACTGCTCATCAGCCACACTCTTATGAATCCGTAGCTAATTCAAAAAATAATTCATCTTATTCTATTTAAGATGATCCATGGCTTACGGATTTTAGTGATTTCAGTTGAAGCATCTCCATTTTCCCTTTGGTGATTTAAGGAAACATTAGGACAATTTTAGAATTTAGGGACTGTTCTTAGTTGGCCAAAGCACTGAATTAAAAGTAGTTTTAGTTGTTGATGTTGGTTTGTTCATCTCATTTATTAAACTCAGTCCTACACAATCCACTGGAGAGAAAGTCTGCCTACAGATTTGCTCCATTTTTTTTTCTGTTTTGTTTTTCAAAGAATGCATGATATGGCTACAACTTCCAGCCCTGCTCTCCACAGTGAGGTCTTTTATTGATATTATTAATAAACATGTTCTGTGTGCCAGCAGTCCGCTCCATGTTTGGCTCCCAGCCACTAATCTCCCCCAAACAGTCTAATCAGAGTAGAACTGTCCCAGAAACATGGTCCTGATAGATCACTGGCATTCGGCAGGACACTTGTTGGAAAGCCTGAAGCTTTCCAGATGCTAAGGGCAAACTCTAAAGAGCAGCCGGCTGATCCAAGGACAAAAGTCTTGCTAATTAATAAGTGTTCTTGGACACTGAAGTCTGGTCCGTCCACAAAGAATTTTAAGTTGAGACATGCATGTTTCTGTTTTTCACTTAAATCCATAAATAACTTTTTCCATTCACCTGTGTTCATTTTAAGCACAATACAGTTTCCAGATGAATCTAAAAGCGGGCATGCTTATATATGTAATGTCTGCAGAGGATTGAGGAGTCTTGGGTCATTTTTTATTTATGTACTAAGCAATGGGCTTTCTGGTCCACTTGCCAGAATGCTTCCCCACTGTTGTTAGATGTTCCCCTTTTTGTAAGATGAGTGACTGTTAACTGATTTTGATGGTTGGCCAAAAGTAGGTCATACTGGTTTGTGAGGCAGATGAGTGGTACAGTGATTAGAGCCCTGGACCTGGAGTCAGGAACACCTGTGTTCAAATCTAGCTCTCCTGGATTTTTCAGCCCCTCTTCCTACACTTTGAAGAGAGTTGCCCAAGAGAGTTGCTCTCTAGCCAGCTGCCGACCCCTGCTGAAAGTCCCCGGGGGATTGGACTCCAGATCCCAGGCCAGCACAGTGTCTGTGGAGCTGATTTGCTATGAGCCCAAATTGCTTCACCTCTTGGGATCTATGGTTGAATTCTGGGCGTGAAGTAGCTAACAAGCTTTGCCAGCCCTTTCCTCTTTCTCCAAGTCCAGTTTTCCTTCCCCCTATCCACCCCACCATTACCTTTGTATCAGATTGACTACAGCATGAGGCAATAATTTGGGCCAACTAGAAACCTATCAATGCCAACATTAGCGACGGAAGCCTTTGGGTTCAAATCCCTTCTCACCTCCCCCTAGTTGTGGTCAAAGGAAAAGATGTGTTCTTGGTCTCTGAAGACCAGAGAGGACCCGTAATGATGATGAGAAGGGAAGGGAGTCTCTCAATTCACCTTAGCTCACCCTTCTAAGAGAAGAGCCAATCACCAACCTGGCGTTTTTGGTGCCTCATCTTGGAGAGGGCTCAGCAATCTCTGGGTACATATGACCAAACTCTAGGCCAATGGAAGCAGACCCAAGTACAATTGACGGTGCCAGCCCTGGTGGAGAAATTAGAAAACTCTTTCTCTAGCAACAGTCCCCTTTCCATATTCCTCCATGTCTTCCATAACATTTATTTAATTAGCAAATTTTTTTTTAAAAAATAGTAGACTGTTTAAAATAACTAGACAGTATAAGGTTAGAATATTGATTGCTGTGGTATAAGAAATGATGAATTGGTGGGCTTAGGAAAATATGGAAAGACTTGGACTCATGGAGAAAGGTGTTATCCATCCTCAAAGAAACAGAGGACAAACAAGTATAACATCTTCTTACTTAGATGCATATGAATATGTATGTCTATATATGAACATGATTATAGATATCTAAGCATAAATATGAGTAAGTGTATCTATATATGTATATGTATGTACACACATGTTTATGTGTATATGTGTATATATGTGTGTGTATATGCATGTGTATCTCTCTCTCTCTCTCTCTCTCTCTCTCTCTCTCTCTCTCTCTCTCTAATTGTAGCCTTCTTCAAGAAAGGAGGAAGAAGAGGGAAAAAAGAAGAAAGTAAAAAGTGCATAGCAGAGAATAAAAGAAAACTCACAAAGAAGCAAAGAAAAGATGGACAACTCTGAACACAATATGTAGTATTTATTATGTAGGCTTTCTTGAAACAGAAATTCATGGCTCCATATTTTGAATCCTCTTTTACGTTCTGCTGTGCACAACAATGCTTTTTTTTCTTTCCTTATTGTACATTTAAGTGTATGCTATGTTTCTTTTTCTTTTTTGTGCATTTAAGTTTAAAATAAATTAATTAAAAATTAAAACCACTTATTGTGTGACACTTTCTTTGTCTATGTCTGCCTCAGTTTCCTCAAAAAAAGGGGATGATAATAGGACCTACATCTCAAGGTTGTCAGGAGGATCAAATGACATAATGTGTATAAACCTGATAGCACCCTATAAATGCTAGCAAGTCATTATTCTTGTAATCACTACCACAGCTCAAAGAGTCAGCCTTGTTTTAAGTCTCCCAATATTTTTACTTACCCACATTTTTTTTAAATGACATTATCTATTACACTTGGAGAGTCGGCATGTCAATAGTACTTTGAATCCTGACTGACACATTGGCTGTGTGACCTTAGGCAAGTTCCCTAATATCTCTGAACCTCAGACAACTCTCCAAGACAATAAATTATATTTGGCATGCAATCTGCATGGGCGGAGGATGTTCCCCTGCTGATGAAAATTCCAGGTCTTCGATGTACTAATGTCTTTGTCAACATTACCTACCGGCTTCCTAGATTCTAGACTCTTTCCCTTGATTCAGGCTCCTCTCTCACACAAAGGAAGCAAAGTCTTTTGTGTAACCAGAGATGTCATCCTTCTAGCAGCTGTTATTTTTATTAATTTGGCTGAAACATTCTACCAGTGTGACCTGCTACGAGCTATATTTGGGCCGTGCTGTTTTCTCACATTAGACAATGATTATTCACCTTATGAGAGAACCCAAGAAAGTCAAATCAAAGCAAGTCACCAAGCATTTACATAGCATCTTCTTGTTAAGTGCTGGAGATATAAAGAAAAGCAAAAGGCATTTCTTATTCTCAAGGAGCTTACAGGAATTGTAGTCATATGTTTCAACAATCCAGCTAGCAGCTGGTGCGGGGGTGAAAGACCAACACAAGCCCAACAACAAGAATGCTGCCAACACAGGTTCTTTTGATCTGCTTTACTAAGGAAAGCAATGTTAAGGGGTTAACAATCTTATTTCAATCCAACATACAAATATCATTCACTTAGTTCAAGGGATAAAGCCAGCACCCTGAACTTCAGAGCAAAATACAAACAAATTACAAACATCGACAGACAGACCCAATACAATTCATAGTTACCAACATCTAAGTTCAGCCTGGGAGCTCATAACAAGGGCTGGGCTAGAGTCACACGTGCCACCACAGCTGTGGGTAAGAGTTCCAAAAAAGAGAAAGCCAACCCCCAGTTTTATATCTTTTTCAGGGTTAAGGGTGAGTAACACAGGTGACTCACCCACATGACCTGAAATCATCACTAAGAGGTGACTTAAACCCATGTGCTGTAAAAAGCCTCTGATGTCTCAAACATGTCACTCAAACCCATGTAAACTAGGCCCTCCCCTGAGGCAAGGAGGTCACCAAGGACTCTCAAATCTAATCAAGGAAACAAAGGCCAAACTCTTCAAGGGCACTTGGTTGAACTGAATGCTAAGAGCCCATTTTGATTGCCAACACGTCATAGAACTAGAAGGGGCTTTATAAGTCTCTAGTCTAGTTCCTTCATTTTACAGATGAGGAAACCGAGGCCCAGAGAAATTAAATGACCTTCCCAAAGTCACACCACTATTAAGTAGCAGAACTGGGATGACTTTCATCTTACTTTTAAGATTTGGCTTAATCTCCAAAAGTTAGATTCACTCACAAATTTTTCAGAAGTATATGTCAATTATATCAGGTAAGGTACTTTGTAACTTTCCAGATAAATCAGAGTCATAGAAACTTGGTACTGTTTGAAGTACTGTAAGAATTTATCCTACTTCAGTCTCTCTTCTCCCAGGTAGGAATCCCTTCTCTTCAGTGTCTCTGACAGGTGTCAGTCTAACCTGGGGGTGGGGAACCTGTGGCCAAAGTTCCCAAGTGCAGCCCTTTGTTTGAATACAAACTTCACAGAACAAATCCCCTTAAAAAGGGGGTTTATTCTATAAAGCTTGAAATCAGTCAAAAGACTGTACCCAAGGACCTGGAAAGCCACATGTAGCCTTGAGGCTGCAGATTCCCCACCCCTGATCTAACCTGTACTTGAATACTTGCATTGATGAGAAGCTCACTCTTTCTAAAGAAGACTCAATACATTATTGGACAGAGCCATTCCCCAATTGATAAATGGCCAGTGGTTTAGACAAGTTTCAGAGGAAAAAAACCCAAGCTATCAATAGCCATACAAAAATGCTCTAAATCACTAATAAATTAGAGAAATGCAAATTCAAACAACTCTGAGGTACCACCTCACACCCATCAGATTGGCTAAAATGATAAAACAGGAAAATGACAAAAGCTAGAGAGAATGTGAGAAAACAAACACATTGTTGAATTGTTCCTAGAGCTGTGAACTAATTCAACCATTCTGGAAAACAATTTGGGACTATTCCATAAAAGCTATTAAATTGTACATACCCTTTGAGCCAGCAACATTGCTATTAGGTCTATAACCCAAAGAGCTCATAATAAAGAGAAAAGGGCCTACATGTACAAAAATATTTATAGCAGCTCTTTTTGTGGTGGCAAATTATTGGAAATTGAGGGATGCCCATCAGTTAGGGAATGGTGGAACAGGTTATAGTACATGAATGTGATGGCATACAATTGTGCTGTAAGAAATGATAAAAGGTATGGTTTCAGAAAAGCCAAGGAAGACTCATACAAACTGATGCAAACTGAAATGAGCAGAACCAGGAGAACAATTTATACAACAACAGTAATGTAACAATAATCGCCTTTGAAGGACTTACTAACTAATCAACACAATGATGTGCCACAATTCCAAAGGAGTCATGATCAAATATGTTGTCCACCTCAAAACAGAAAACTGATGGAATGAAAAATGAAGTATATTTTCTTTTCTTTTCTTTTCTTTCTTTTTTACTGTTTTATTTTTCAACGTGGCTTATGTAAGAATTTGCTTCACACAGCCATATGTATTTGTATGGTATTTGTTTTCTTGCTTTCTCAATGGGTGGGAGAGAGGGAAGGAGAGAATTTAAAACTTAAAAGAAAATTGAATTTAAAAAATTATTGGACAGTTTAATCACTCAGTCAATAAGCATTTATTAAGCACTATGTGCAAAAGTAGAGGCAAAATGGTCCTTGCCACTGAGAGCTTATATTCTAACAGAAGAGACGTCACATGTACATAGATGTATTTACTGATTACAAGATAAACACTCAGAGGGAGAGCAGTAATAACTGGGCTATCAAGAAAGGCTCGATGAAGGAAACAGTAGTGGAACTTAGTCTTGAAGGAAACCATGGCATGCAAGAGATGGAGGTGAGGAAGGAGAGGATTCTAGAAATGGAGTATGGCCAGTACAAATGTACAGAGACAAGAGATGGAGGACAGTGTTTGTGGAACAACAAGGAAAGAGGTATGACAACCATAAAGTACGTGGAATGCAGGCATACGTAAGATGACTGGCAAGGGCAGAAAGGAAAAATTGTGAATGACCTACAAAGACAGTCATAATTGTTAGAAGTTTTTTTCTTTTATGTTGACTCCATTGAAGTCCAGCTGTGCTAGCTCATTATGGAATGAAATAATTAAAAAATAATGTTAGTATTTAATAGTGCTTACTTTGTGCCAGATACTATTCCAAGAACTTTACAAATATTATCTCATTTGATCCTCAGAATAATCCTGGGAGGTAGGAGTTGTTGTTATCCCCACATTATCTTTGAGAAAATTGAGATTAAGCGACTTGCCTAAGGCCACATAGCTAGTAAATGTCAGAGGTGGGATTTGAACTCAGGTCTTTATGACTCTAGGCACTATGCTCTATCCAGTGAACCACCTCAATGCCTAGAAGTAATTCTGGACTTTCGAAGGCTGTATTAGAAGAGCACAAGTTCTGGAAGGTCTTATCAGGTTGGAAGGCCATTTATGATGAGCTTCATAATGGACTGTCAGGCAAGAATGAGCTTCATTGGATTCAGAGAATCTCGGAATCTCATCACCAGAAGGTTGGTAACTAGGTGAAGAAATTTGTCAGCTCAGGGTCAGAACCCCTCATACAATAAATTATTTTAAGTTCTGAGCTAGAATATGCTTCCCTCTAATTGGCACCCATGGGTTCTTGTTCTCTGCTTTGGAGCAATGGAGAATGAGTTTAATTCCAAATGGTAGTCTTTCAAACATTTGGAAATGAATATAAAATCTCTCCGAAGTCCTCTCTTTTCAAAGCAAAAGATCCCCAGGTTCAAGCAGCATCCGTTAGTAATCTAATGATACTTAATGGTAGTACACAGAGGGTACGATAATTCCAGCTACAAGTTCCATTCAATAAGCATTTATTAAGTACATTGTGGTTGTTGGGTTGTTTCAGTCCTGTCCAATTTTTTGTGACCCCCTTTTGGAGTTTTCTTGGCAAAGATACTAGAATGGTTTGCCATTTCCTTCTCCAGCTTATTTTTACAAATGAGGAACTAAGTCGAACAAAGTTAAATTACTTGCCCACAGTCATATGGCTAGTAAGTGTCTGAGGCTGGATTTGAACTCATGAAGATGAATCTTGCTGATTCCAAGCCCAGTGCTCTATCCATTACACTACCTACATGCCCTATTAAGTTCTTATTCTGTGCCAGGCACTGTGCTGGATACAGGAGGTCCATAGACACCCCTCCCCCCAATCTCTTTCCCCAAACACTCAAGTTAGAATAGTCCTTGCTCTCAAGGTGCTTAAAGTCTATTGGGACAAATGACGATAGATAGATAGATAGATAGATAGATAGATAGATAGATAGATAGATAGATAGATAGATATAGATAGACAGATAGACAGACATACACACAAATATAATGTGTGAATGTATGTATATACACATATATATGTATGTGTATATACACACATATGTGTATGTAAATCTGTTCCCAAAGTACATTGGTTTGGGACCCTCTCCTTATTGGTGGAGATGAGTGCCTTGCCCAGTATGAGGAGTAGGATGGAATTATTGAGAGCTAAGAGACAAGCAATCTCTTGAGTAGTCTTTGAGTAACCTCAATTGTTTCTGTCTTTCAGCTTTGAACCACATAAAGATGCCGCCATGCTCCATGTGGGGGACAGTTTATGCCACACTCAAAATTCAAGGTTGGCTTCCTCCATCATCCCACTCACATCCCATCCCCACATCATCCCAAAATTGGCTGGAGCCATTGAAGGGCCCGAAGAACACTGGAAGAATTCTGAAGAGATCTCTTCTCTCTGTTCTCAACTCCTCCCCTTTCCACACACAAGGCAAGACATGCATCTCCGCCAATAAGGGGAGAGTCCCATACCAGTGGGCTTTGGGACAGGGGTTGCATAAGGAAACACAAAATATGTACAAGCTAAACAATAATAATAGCATTTACATAGCACTTTAAGGTTTGCAAAGTGCTTTATACCCATCACCTCATTTGATCCTCACAACAACCTTGGGAAATAGCTGTTACTATTGTCCCATTTTATAGATGAGGCAGAGAGATGTGAAGAAACTCCCAGGGTCATATGGTTAGTGTCTGAGGCCTGATGTGAATTCAAGTTCTCCTGACTCCAGATCCAGTGCTGCCACTAGGCTACACCTAGCTCCCCGTGTCATTCTGAGGGGAGAGATTAGCAGCTCGAGTGATCAGGAAAGAACTCAATTAGGAAGTGACATTGAGCTGAGAATTTAAGGAAGTTAGAGATTCCAAGGGACAGAGGTGAGGATGAGGGTAGTTCAGGCATGGGGAACACCCTTAGGCTTAGAGGCAGGAGATGAGATTGTAAGTCATTTATCAAGAACATAAAGTAGGAGAGCTGGGCTAGGACACACAATACATGAAAGGAGGTGATGTACAATAGGTATAGAAAGGTGCCTACCTGGGCAGAAAGCAAGAATGTAGACGAAAGAGGAAGGCTTCATTTTCAGTCTCTCTTCCCCATAGACTCTTGACCTACTTTATATCTGGAGCCTTGGATATGCCTGAAAGTCAGCTGAGACCAGTTTCCAGCCAAAAGACTGGATTTAGAATCTGAATTTGGTTTAATACCTGGCTTTGTTACTTAGTTCAGTCTACCTACCTGTTGAGAGAGACAGAGACAGAGACAGACAGAGACAGAGAGACATACAGAAAGAGAGAAAGACCCAAAGAAAAATAGAGATAAAGGTAGAGAAACAGAATCAGAGATAAGAGAGACAGGAAAGAGACATGAGAAATAAGAGGAGACAGAGTCAGAGACAGGAGAAACAGGAGAGAGACAGAAAGATAGAGATAGATAGAAGGTTATATACAGAGTGTTAGGAATGCCTTTCATCCACCCTTAACTCCCATGCCACCAAAGCCTGGGTAACTCATAGACTCCTGGGAGTTAGAGCTAGAAGGAATCTAAAAGATTATTAATCCATTGGTTCTCAAACTTTTTGATCTTAGGACACGTTTATACTCTTAAAGTAAAGTGGATGGAGCACTAGACCTGAAGGCAGGATAGACCTGAGGAAAAATCCAGCCTCCTTGTAAAATGAGGGTAATAATAGCACCTACCTCACAGGACTGAATGAGATAACATTTGTAAAGCACTTAGCCTAGTGTCTGGGCACTTAGTAGGCTTTCAATAAATGCTTATTTCATTCCTTCTTTTTTTTTTTATTTGAATTGTCAGAAATTAGACTTTTATTTTTTTAAATTTATTTATTTATTTATTTTTTGTGTTGAATTTTTTTTAAATTTATTTTAATATGTTTAGTTTTCCGCATTGATTTTCACATGTGTTTGAATTACAGATTTTCTCCCCATTTCCACCCCCCCACTCCAAGATGGCGTTCACTCTGGTTGCCCTGTTCCCCAGTCTGCCCTCCCCTCCATCACCCCATTCCCCTCCCATCCCCCTTTCCCTTACTTTCTTGTAGGGCAAGATAAATCTCTACGCCCCATTGCCTGTGCATCTTATTTTCTAGTTGCATGAAAAAAAAAAACACTTTTTTACTTTAGAACAACTATTTTTTAAAAAATCTTTTGTTCCAAATTCTCTCCCTTCTTCCCTTCCCATCCACCCTCCCTGAGAAGTCAAGCAATTCAACATGGGCCACATGCGTATCATTGTGTATAACCTTTCCACAATACTCATGTTGTGAAAGACTATATTTTGCTTCATCCTAACCTATCCCCTTTTATTGGATTTTCTCCCTTGACCCTGTCCCTTTTCGAAAGTGTTTGTTTTTGATTACCTTCATCCCCATCTGCCCTCCCTTCCATCATCCCCACTTTTTTTATCTTCTCCCTCCTTCTTTCCTGTGGGGTAAGATACCCAACTGAGTATGTATGGTATTCCCTCTTCAGGTCAAATCTGATGAGGGCAAGATTCACTCATTCCCCCTCACCTGCCTTCTCTTCTTTTCCTACAGAACTGCTTTTTCTTGACACTTTTATGTGAGTTAATGTACCCCATTCTATCTCTTCCTATCTCCCTCTCTCAATATATTCCTCTCTCATCCCTTATTCATCTTCAGCTACGCTATGCCCACTCTCTCTCTCTCCATATATATATATGTATATATATATATGTACATACACATATACATATATATAAACATATATACATACACATACACATACATAAACATATACATATATACACATACATATACACACATGCATATTCCCTTTAGCTACCCAGATATTGAGGTCTCATGAATCATACACATCATCTTTCCATGTAGGAATATAAACAAAACAGTTCAATTTTAGTAAGTCCCTTGCAATTTCTTTTTCTTGTTCTTTTTCTTGATTATCTTTTCATGCTTCTCTTGATTCTTGTATTTGAAAGTCATATTTTCTATTCAGCTCTGGTCTTTTCACTGAGAAAGCTTGAAAGTCCTCTATTTTATTGAAAATCCATAT
>CM053622.1:134494078-134553421 GCA_028646595.1 Phalanger gymnotis
GTGGGCCTGGGGCCAGAAGCAACTGCAGCTGTAGTTCTAAAGCTGCCCCCCCTCCGCTGTCCCAGGGGAGGTGGCCGAACTGCAAACTCAGTCCCTGCAGCTTTTCCCACTAACCTTCTCTGTTGTCTTTGCTGTTTGTGGGTTGTGAGGTCTGGTAAATGCCACAGCTCAGTAATTCAGGATGCTAGGGCACTCTCTGCTCGACTCCTGGTCTCGTCGGTCCACGGTCTAGTTGGCCTGTGCCGCGCACGCTGGGCTCTGCTTGGCTCAGCTCTGCTCCCCTCAGCTGGGAGCTGGGAGCTCCATGTGGGACAGACCTTACCCAGAGACCATCCAGGCTGTCCTGGGCTGGAGCCCTGCTTCCTTCTGCCACTTTGTGGGTTCTGCAGTTCTAGAATTGGTTCAGAGCCAATTTTTTATAGGTTTTTGGAGGGACTTGGTGGGGAGCTCATGCCAGTCTCTGCTTTCCAGTCGCCATCTTGGCTCTGCCGCCTATTTCATTCCTTCTTAAAAGTTGTGGAGGACACCAAAAAGCTTTGGTTTATGTGGAGTAAAGCTGTCAATATTTACAATAACAGAAATGAAAATATCTTATTATTACGAAAATAGTTTTGACCTTGAGGACCCCCCCCCCCCGAAAGAGTTAAGGTGTTCCCCAGACGACACTTTGAGAATCACTGCCCTAGCCCAACTCTCTCTCTACAGTGAAGAAACTGTTCCAAAGAGTCTCAAGGGCGCCTAAATAGAAGTGGATCTGAATCCAAATCTTATATTCTTTCTACTCCATAGCTTTCACTATTTCCTGTTATGATGATGCTATACTCCTGAGTATCTGGGGAAAATCCTGCAACCATGCTGAGTTCACGTTACCCTTACCTCAATTGGGCTCTCATAACTGCCCAACAATTTCTAAATTTTCTCATTATTGATTGTCTACCACATACCTCATAATGGCTGTCACAAACCTTCTCTTCTTTCTCCAGTCCCTTTGGCCCCTCTCAGTAGACAATCTCATCTTTAGCATGATTTTATGGGAAAAACATAGAATTTAGGATAGGACATTTGTATTGAAATTCTGACTCAGCTGCTTTCTGCCTTCATGATTTTCCTTCATCTCCAGGCTGTACTCTGGACTTTCTCCGCCATCCCTTCTTTGGGTACTCCATTCTCTTTTTTTCAGTCTACTTTACTCTGTTGTATCCTCCTACTAGACTGTAAACTCCTTGAAGGCAGGGATGGTTTTCTGCTTGTATTTGTATTTCCACAGTGCCTGGCACATAGTAAACATTACAAAAATGCTTGTTGATTTGACTTTGGTGAATCATATCTCTGTGTCTCAGTTTACTTATCTATAAAGTGAAGGTGTCAGATTAGATGATCTTTAGCATCACTTCCAGGTCTAGGGCTATAATTCCATGCCTTTATTAAAAAGATCAAGTTTGACTGATGTTAACTCAAAACCTTTCAACATCCTTATCCATCATTTTTCCCTCCTTTCCAGTTTTAGAGGAAAAGATGGCCCTCTTGTAGAGTTTGTCCTTCACATGTACTGAGTTGCGTAGGATGACAAGGTACAGAAGAGGGTGCGTATTTTCCCCCGTTTGGTATATGCCTAATCAGAGTAGTACCTTAAGTCTGAAGGTTTCTAAATAAGTTCCTGGGAAGGTAGGGCTCACTGGAGAGAGAGGAGTTAATTCCCTAGTGACCCTAAAAGCTTTCCTCTTATCTGCACTCAGGAGAGGTTAAGCTTAATGCAATGCATAAAGTTTGGAGTATTACATAAATCCCTAGGAAAGGTGGAATCCCAGGGCAAGGAAAAGAATTGATTGTCTTATGGACTTAGTTGTAAGTCATTTCTGCTTTACATTTTCAAATGAAATCAAACCTGTTTTATGGTCTATGTCTTACTAGCCTTAGTGCTTGCGTAGGACCTAAGGACATTGAATCTTTTCTATAAAGATCTAGAAATGAGCCTTGTGCATAGACCCAGAACCATGGTTCTGGGCCATAAGGAACATTTCCTCTCAGGTTTAAGAATATAACCTGTCTTTCACTATGCCAACAGGGAACAGAGAGACTTGAGGGAGCAGTCTGACCTGTCGGACAGGTATATTTTACTCAGCTTCTCAAGTTTCTGGGTCTGTTGCGACTTTTGATCTTTGAAGAGTTCTGTAGGGAAAAGAAGATGCAAGTCACAGAAGGAGGAAGATGCCACACCCATCTCGGCTCTCTATAAGGGTGGCAGTCCAATCAAAGTCGCATTAAAGGACATATATCTATTTCATTTTTTTGTAGTTAAGATGTTATGGTTTTGGTTTTTTGTTTGCCTGTTTGTATATTATATATAAACATGTGTATACATACATACTTATATAACCACATTTACGCATTTGGAAGTATGGCATAAAATTATCTCATTTGATCTGAGCTATTAATCATCATTTTATATCTACATCCTTCCTTTGCATAGCCAGACTGCTTGAGAAAGTCATCTACATTCTGAGCCTCTGCTTCTTCTCCTCTCACTTGATTTTAAACTCTCTCCAGTTTAGCATCATTACTTAGCTCAAAAGCTTCTCTTTAAAGTTATTGATGATCTACCTACCAAATGCTCTCTATACTCATCCTTTTCTCAGTACTCATCCTTCTTGACTACTCTGCAGGCTTTGACACTGTCAATTGCCTTCTTCTACTGGATACTCTCTCTTCTCTAGATATTTTTTTTGATTTTGTTTTTGACACTCTTTCACCTACCTGTCTGACTTTTTCTTTTCATTCTCCTTTGCTAGCTCTTCATCCAGGTTATGCCCATTAACTATGAGTGTCCTCCAAGAATCCATCCTGCTTCCTCTTCTTTTCCCCCCGACGCTATCTTGATGACCTCATCAATTCCCACGGGTTCAATTTTATCCTATATAGATAATTCCCAGATCTATTTATCCAGTCCTAACTTGTCTCCCGACCTCTAATCTCTCATCACCAATTGACTCTTGGAGATCTAAAACATAACTTCCTGTAGGCATCTTAAACTCATCACATCTAAAAGAGAATACATTATCTTTCCCCTGAAATGCCTTCCTCTTTTAAACTCCCTTATTATTGTTGAGGGCATACCATCATCCTCCAGCCCACCTCAGTTTGCAATCTGAGTGCCATCCTTGACCCCCCTCTCCCCTTCACTCCATGTAATAAATCTATTTGTTGCTTAGTCTAGTTGGTTCAACCTTCATAACATCTCTCCTATATGTGTCCAATTCTGTCCACTCACATAGCCAGTATTCTGGTGTGGCTCCTCAATATTTCATGCAAGGACAATTGTGATGGTCTTCTGGTTGATGTCTCTTCCACGAGTCCCTTTCCATTCTAACCATCACCCTTCTCAGCAGCCAGACTGGTTTTCCCAGAGTGTCAGTTTGACCACCTCACCTTCTCCTTCTCAACAGATTCTACTGGTTCCCTATTATTTCCAGCATCAAATATGAAGTCATCTATTTATCTCATGAAGTCCATCATAACCATCACCCTTCCTACCTTTCTGGTTTATATTTTATTCCCTTCCACTCACTCCACTGCTAGCAACACTGGCCTGGTTGCTATTTCTCATGTACAACACTCCATTTCCAGACTGTGCCTTTTCACTGGTCGTCCTCCATGCCTAGAATTCTCTAGCTTTTGTCCTCTCCTTCCCTAATATTCCTGGCTTCCTTCAGAACTGAACTCAAATTCCATCTTTTGGAGGAGACTTTTTTCTAGTTGTGGTCCCCACCCATTACCTTCCATTTATGCTGAATCTATCTCATATGTGTATTTCACTCATTTATTTATTTATCTATTCATTTATTTGCTTTTGCATTTTGTCTCGCCCATCAGAAAGTAAGCTCCTTAAGAACAGGGACTATGTTTTTACCTTTTATCATTCTTCCTATCCCCAGGGTTTAGGACAGGGCCTGGCACATAGTAAATGATTAATAAAAGCTCAATAACTGACTGATTAGTGGATATAGAGCTGTCTTTGAAACTAAGAAGACCTGGGTTCAAGTCCCATCTCTGACACATAGGTTTTGTGATTGGGTAAAACATTTAATTTTTCAGTGCTCTAGCCCACTTAATAATAATAATAATAAGCATGATTTTAGCTAACATTTATACAGCACTTGCAAAGTACTTTACAAATATCTTATCCTCACCTCAACACTGACAGGTATTGCTATCATTATCATCCCATTTTACAGATGAGGAAACTTAGACAGATAGACATTAAGTAACTCACCTAGGCCTAGTAAGCTAGTAAGTGTTTGAGGCCAAATTTGAACTCTGGTCTTCCTAACTCCAGCATCAGCACTCTATTCACTGTGCCATCTAGCTGCCCCTCAGACTGTAAATTGCAAAGAAAGTGCCAACCTGCATTTGGAGAAGTTCCCTACTTGGAAGTTACCTATGAAATCACAGGTCCATTCCCTATTCCTCTAGGTGGTGGCTTTGTTGTTTAGTCATTCGGTCATGTCTGACTCTTTGTGATCCTGTGGACTGTATCATGCCAATATCGTCTGTGAAGCTTTCTTGGCAAAGATAATGGAGTGGTTTGCCATTTCCTTCTCCAGTGGAATAAGGCATAAGGATAAGGTTAAGTGACTTGCCAAGGGTCACATGGCTAGTACGTGTCTGAGGTTAGATTTGAACTCAGGTCTTCCTAACTCTGGACCTCAGACGTTATTCGCTGAGACACCTAGCTGCCTCCTTCCTCTAGGTACATGTATATAAATGTATATACTACCTTTAGAGTGTAAGCTCCTTGAAGGTAGGTGTTATCTTTTATGTCTTTTTGTATCTCCAGTGCTTGGCACATAGTAGACACTTAATATATGTTTAATGGTTGATTGATTGATTTAGACTATAGCTCTTCAATGCCTTAATAGTCTCCATGAATTTATGTGGACAAAATTCGTCACTCTGAAGCAGAATTGATGATGGGCATCTCTGAAGTTGGATAGCCTGGGTTCATTTGACAGATAAAAAGTCCATCAATGGTCCATCTTTGAAGCCTTTGAGCTCTGCTGGCATAAGCTTTGAGGAACCAGTGCTGCCTCCATCTTTGGCATGAAGAGGCATAGAAATGGGACTTTAGTATAGGATAGTTATGGAAGTAGCTTAGCAGAATGGCCAGAAAGCTGGCTATCTAAAGATATTTATGTATATATAATGAGCTTTTCATGACTATCTTCAGGTAAACAAAGAGCATGTTCCAAAGAAAAAGAAGAAAACATAGAAGCGTGGAATGAACAGTGGAGATGAACAATTTCAAATTCCTTTGGGGGTCAAGGCAGATTTAGCTATGTAAAAGGTAGAAAAGAAAAATGATAGGGATAGAGGAAGGCTGGAGAGAACACATTGGCCCTTCCACTGGATTACCAATGCATTCTTTTTTAAGTAGCTATGCAAATAAAGATTCTGGGAATAGAGAGGTGAGGGTGGTGTTTGTAGAGAATAAGAATTCTATTGTTGGGAATATATTCTGCTTATTTTTTTAAAGGGGCCATCTGCTCAGATAATTTTTATAGCAGCATCGTTTTTTGTAATTGCAAAATGCTGAAAACAACTTCAACATTCCCAAAAGGGGGAAAGGTTAAATAAATTGTGGTACATTAATTCAATGGAATGCTATAATGCAATTAAGATGGACAAGTATGAGGCGTTTAAAGAAATCTGGAGTAACTTTATGGTTAAAAAAAAATGAAAAAAGCAGAACCAGAAAAACAGAATACATATTAACTCTGACCATAGAAAAGGAAGTCAATGAGAATAAATGGACAAGGAACTCTGATGGAGAATTAGAGGCCGTGACTGAAAAGTTGACATTTTATGCACTGAAATTCATTTATTGAAATGTAAATAGTTGCAAAGCAAGTTTAATTGGTTTTTCTGATGTTTAATATTAAGCTTGTAATAAATCATTTACAAATTTTGGCAACCTCAAAGTGCTAGGCATCAAATGCTCAAGTTAACTCACAGAATCATAGATTTAGAGCTGGAAGGGCCCTTTAAGGTCATGTAGTACAACCCCCTCATTTCATAGATCAAGGAAATGAGGTCCAACTATGTTAGATGACTGCCCCAAGATCATGCAGGTAGGAAGTGGCAGAGCCAGGATCGAAATTTGGCTGTTTTACTATAGATTCAGCACTCTTTTTTTTTTTTTTTGGAGGGGGGAAGGCAAGGCAATTGGGGTTAAGTGACTTGCCCAAGGTCACACAGCTAGTAAGTGTCAAGTGTCTGAGATCACATTTGAACTCAGGTCTTCCTGACTCCAGAGCTGATGCTTAGTCATTGCGCCACCTAGTTTCCCTGATTCAGCCCTCTTTCAATTGAAGTTTGGACAAGAGAGTGGAATTATGAATAAGGTCAAATAAAGAGTTGAAGAAGGAATATGACAATTCTGCTTCCAATATGGTAAATCTGAAATATCAATGTCTCCTGGACTTTACTATGCATTTGACTTCCAGACACATACCTTATGCATGCACCGTGCATTCAAAGTAAGTCACTAATCCTCTGGCTAATACACTTAGTATCTTTAGCAGCCCTGATCTACTTCATCCTCCATGGCAAATTGTCAAGAGAGGAACATGTAAACTAGAAAGCATCCTTTAGACTTGAGTTCTCAAACATGCACCCCTGGGTCCCAAGCTCTCCAGATTAAAATGTAATTAGGAAATATTTAACAAAATAAATAAAAATGCAATAAAACATAGATGACATTTGAAAACTAAGCCAGTATGTGGCTACAGAGATGCTGACACATGGATTAGTGGCCCCTATTTGAGTTTGACACAGGCAGCTAGACATTTCACACTAGCTCTATTAATGAGGGTTTTAAGAGTGAATGTGTATAAAATAACTATTAACAAATTCCAAAAATTTACTCTGAAAATGGATTAACTAAGTGCAATATCCAAATTGTGGCAATGTTTCCAAGTTCCAGGCTTTTGATATATAGCACTCCTCCTTTGAATATGAGGTCTACATGACTATATTGAGAAGCAACATGATATGGTGAGTAAGGCACTGGACTTGGAGTCAGAAAAACCTGGGTTCAAATCCCACCTCAGATACTTACTAGCTGTGTTACACTAGCCGTGTAACTTGAAGAAAATCACTTAGCCAATTGATGTCACCATTTCCTCATCTATAAAGTGAGGGATTAGTGTTCAATGGCCTCTGAGAACTCTTTGAAGTCAAAATCCACGGTTCTGTCTCCTGACTTCCACAGATGCTCACCCCTACTGTATCAAGTGGAGATTAATTCATTCAACAGACACCTACTGAACACCTGTTGTTTGTAAGTCCCCAATGTAGGTACTGTGGGAGATTCAAAGATACACAAGACATGGGCCCTGCTCCTACGTCATTTAGAATCTTGGAGAAATCTCTGAGTAAAGGTTGGAAAACTGCTTATTGGTTATGTTGTAGAGATAATTCTTTTCCCAGTTTGGAGGCAGCTAGGTGGTAAAGTAGTTTGATCATTAGAATTGGACTCAGTAGAACCTAGGTTCTAATCCTGCCTCAGAAATTTACTAGCTCTGTGACCTTGGGCAAGTCACCTAATTTTTCCCATTCTCAATTCCCATATATGTAATTGGAGATAATTATAGCACCTACTAACAGAGATCAAATGAGATAACAAATGTATAGTGCTAAGCACAACATAAACGCTAATATGGGCTGGACTAGATGACCACTGAGGACCCTTTCGACTCTGAGACTCTGTGACCCTCTGCTATGCACAACGTGAGACACTCAGTGGTGAGTACCATAAGAGTGAGACAAATGAAGGCCTCTAGAATACGTGTTCCATCAAGAGATGATAGCACAGAATTCCAGCTGCTGTTGACCATGTTCCCCAGGGAAGGTACAAGAAACTGTAGCAACATGGCTGCTCTGAAAATCCAGAATGCTGGCCTATTTACTTGATTTAGGAAAGCTGGACAGGATATGTCTGGGAAGTTGAATGCTACCTAATAGGCTGTAAATAACTTTTGACCACTTGACCCCAGTCATGTTGATGTGACCCCCATCCGTTTTCCTCAACTGCGGCCTCCTTCTGGTGCACACGCACCACTTCATAAATAAAAAGGGGTATTTACCCTAATTGTGGAGAGGGAACATGGTAATGGATGGTGGTGGTAGTCAGGCATTTTATGAACAGTTTGCTTGATTTGATGCCACAGTAAATCACAGCCCAGGCCAGCTCCACTCACTTTCTTATTTTAGCCTGAAAGACCATACACTTGGCTTGGCTTGCTAAGAGGCAATCCAGAGAGTCCCCCTTTCCTTCAATGCTGTGTTCTGGTTTGAGCCACTCTCTGATTCTTTGCGTCTCTCCCACTTGTTCTTAATTTTGTGCCCTTGCTTAAGGCCCACTTTGGTCCCACATGCAACCTTCTTCGACTGACTCCAGTCCATGGTAATAACTTCCCCCTTTCCCTCCTTTATAGCTATACATTCAATGTAGAGCATTTTACCACATACTTCAGAGAGGCAATACTGTTGAAGCTTTGGGGTTAAAGCTTTACAACTCTTGGAGATGACTCAGTGGATGGAATGCTGGATTTGGAGTCAGGAAGCTGAGCTGAAGTTCTGCTTACTAAGTATGTGACTCCAGGCACATCACTTAACCTCTATCAACCTCCATTTCCTCATATAAAATAAATGGTTTGGACTCTACTGGTATTCCCCTCCCTGCTCTCAATCTATGATCCTATAAATTGTGACATGTTTGCATGCCAGTTATGCTACTCAAATCTCTCTAAATTTTTCTCAAATCACTTAAATTTTTTGTGTCTCAGTTTCCTTACCTTGAGATGGGGCTGGACCTTTTATTTCATTGCTAGAGGGAACTCTTGATAAGGAAAAGTCCTCTACCCACGCAGATCAGCATTTGCTCTGCAGCTTGCTTTAGCAGCTGTATGGAGGGCACTGAGAGATGAGCAGTCCCCCAGTGATTATTGAATATCTGCTGTGTACCCAACATCATTTGTCATTGTGGCAAAACCAACAAGTTTAAGAATTAGTACTGGCTCAAACTTTACCCACAGTAAATCCAGTTAATAGGAGATGGAGATGGTCAATGTCCATTCACTCCATTGCTAATTACAGCTCTAGTGTCTATCTGCCCTGAAGATTCACAATAACATGAGTGAAATGAATATCTAACAATAGAAAGTAGTACAAAATAAGATGCTATATTTTTCCAATGATTGTCGCTCTTGTGGATGAGACAGAGAAATCTGGGGTAGATAATAACCAAACAGTTAAATGAATTTAGAGCTGGTCGAGTAGGGATTAATGGATTGAACATGGGATAGGCAGTCCCTAGTAGATTGTCTTGCTAAAATTGTATCAACTCTATCAACTATTTTATCTGCCCCTGACTTCAGGCCCTAGGTCACTGCTAGGGGAAGATGGAGAACCCTCCACATCTGATTCATTATGGGTACATCCTCTTAGCAATAATTTTACCTAACTCACTGACTACCTTGTGGCCTACCCACAGCAGTTATTTTAGACCCACTTCCTTTTGGTCAGGCTCTCGATTCTTCCTTTATGCCCCCCATTCTCAGCATGTCACTTCACTTATCACTTTTTACTGAGAAACTTGCGCCCAACTGACATATTCCCTCTTGTATGATCTAAGAGGGAGGAAGTGTGGTGTAGTCTGGAGCAGAGGGGAAGAATCTCTGGATTACTTGGCTCTTGGAATCCCTGGGGGCATGTCCTCTCTTTACCTCAATATATTTATTGCTATCCCTATCCTTATCCTTACCTTTCCCTCCAGGCTCAGGAAAAGAAATTTTTATTTTTCTCCTCTTTAAGTAAACTTATATCTGCACTATGGACCCTATTCCTTTCCACCATTTCTAGGACCTGACTTTTGAATTTATTTTGTATCTGGCACTTTCAACCTTCTTCTTTTCTGTATCATTGATCCATTCAGCATTAAAAAAACTGCTCAGCTCTCCCTTAACTTTAATTTTGTTGCTTCTACTTAAAGCTATAGTCTAGTCTTTCTTCTCTATTTCTCATCAAGTGTCTAAGCATGTGGATTATAGCTCATCGCCACCATTTTTTTTTACTTCTATCACTCTACTGAAACTTCCCTCCTAGGGGTTACCTACACACCTCTTCTTGTCAAATGCAATGACTTTTTCAGTCTTCACATTCTTTGACTCAAGTAAAAAAATAATGTGCAGTTATATGGCTTGTAGATATCCCAGAAACACTAGACATCAAATAAAATATGAGTTTTAGGAGTCTTGTACTGTCATGTTTTTCTTTAGGTATGTTGTAATATTTTAAAGTTATTGTACAAATTGATTTATTCTCTACTGATTTATTCTGAAAGACTAGAGATGTTTAATGTACTTGGGATGGCTTTGGTTATGATGCCTCCTACATTCAGAAAGGGCTTGATTTATGCTTTCACTTTTGTCTTATAATCCAGGTAGAATTACCATAGAACTCAATAGGAACCTCAGCATTCTGATAATAACAAGGTGAAATTGTGCCAATTCAGGCAGTAATTCTTTTCCTACAACTTCTTTAGGAAATGTTACTTTGCTCAGAAAACCAGGTGAAATGTAATGCCTCTAGGTAGGAGTTTCTCTAATTTGTGGAAACTCTGTGTGTCTGAAGGATACTGTGAATCCACCACATGTAAAGGCTTAAAAAGAAGGTCTAAAATAGTATGTTATAGAGTTGGTTTAATTTCCCGTGTCAGATAAAAAGTATGCTTGAATTTACACTCTGTAAATATTGGCTTCTCTTATGTTTCTGATCTCATGTAATATTTGATACTGTTAATCATCACCTATTTTATTTTGAAACACACCTCTCTTAGTTTCTGTGACACTCCACTTTCCTGGTTCTCTTCTTATCACCTCATGTTATCACCTATGTGATGCTGGCTACATTACTTCACTTTCTTGTGACTCAGTTTCCTCATTCTCCAAATGAGAGGGTTGGGTTACACGGCCTCTGAGATCCCTTCCAGCTGGAGGTATAGGATCCTGTGCCTAACTTACAATATGATCATAGATTTAAGCTTTGAAGAAGCTTAGTGAACCATCTGGTCCAAATACCTCATTTTGAACTTGAACAAAATGTGGCCCAGTAAGTGACTTGACCGATGTCACACACGTCTAGTGAACACTGGAGCCAGCTCATCTGATTCCAAATTCAGCCATCTTTCTATTATGCCATTGCATTCTCCTGTGCTCCTCCAGTCATATCACTTCCTGATAACTATTCTCAAAGCAGTCAATAAACATTTATTAAGCACCTACTGTGTGCCGGTGCTGTGTACTATGCTAAGTAATGGGGATACAAAGAAGGCAAAAGACAGTCCCTAATTTCAAGGTCACAATCTAATGAGCAAAATCTACATTGTGTCATTCTCCTGGCCCCAAATCTATAATGGCTCTCTATTGTCTATATTATTAAGTTGAAACTCCTCCTGCTGATTCTAAAGGCTTTCTATAACCTGGATTGTACAGCCTGTGTTGTTGTTGAGTTATCTGAGTCTTGTCTGACCCTCCCTGCCCCTATTTGGGGTTTTCTTGGCAAAGATACCAGAGTGGTTTGCCATATCCTTCTCCAGCTCATTTTTACACATGAGGAAATTGAGGCAAACAGGGTTAAGTGACCTGCTCAAGGTCACACAGCTAGTAAGTATCTGAGGTCAAATTTGAACTCAGGTCTTCCTGACTCCAGGGCTGGCTCTATATCCACTGTGCCACCTAGCTGCGGGTATAGGGAACTTCCCAAAATATGTATAGCAAGTACTCTTATAGAAAAGGTATTCAAGGTAGACTATAGGTATCAGGTATAGGACAGGTATTTATTTTCTAAACTATAGAAACTATATAAGATGTAAAAGACCGGAAGGTATATATTAACAAGTAAAGATAACAAAATTATCTCCAAAACCCCACTATACTCCCCCAGAAAGTAAAAGTCATTTGCAAGCTTGCTAAACAAATAGGAATTCACTTTCGACCTGCCCTGCCTGAGAAACCTATAAAATAAAATCCATATCATATAGTTAGCCAAGCTTTTTTTTAGTTCTTCTGCCATAGGATGATCCTGGTGGTGGTCTTCTTCTCTTCTAAGAAGTATATTGCTAAGGACATTAAGTTCCTTCTGGTCAACCTATGCCTTGATCCCAAATTCAAGAACTCTCAACCCATTAGATGACTACCATACCTGTAAAAATCCATTTTATATTATTAGTCATTAGCATGTCAAGTCGACAAGCTTTTATTAAATGCCTACTATGTGCGGCCACATGCTAAACAGAGAGGATACAAAAGAAAGCCAAAAACAACAACAACAAAATCTCTGATTTCAAGGAGTCTAATCAGGGAGACAACATGCAGACAAGTGTGTATAAACAAGATATTTATGGGATAAACTATAGGTAATCAAGAGAAGGCATTTGCATTAATGGGGATGAGGAAAGGCTTCTTACAGAAAATGAGATTTTGAGTTTAAATCATTTATTTATTTAATATTTTTAGTTTTCAGCATTAATTTTCACAAGAGTTTGAATTACAAATTTTCTCTCCAATTCTAGCCTCCCCCCACTCCAAGATGTCATATATTCTGATTGCCCCATTCCATAATCAGCCCTCCTTTCTGTCACCCCACTACCCCCCATCCCCTTTTCCCTTACTTTCTTGTAGGGCAGGATAGATGTTTGTGCCCCATTGCCCTAGTTGCATGCAAAAACTTTTTTTTGAACATCTTCTTTTAAAACTTTGAGTTCCAAATTCTCTCCCCTTTTCCCTCCCCACCCACCCTCCCTAAGAAAGCAAGCAATTCAACATAGGCCTGGGGCCAGAAGCAACTGCAGCTGTAGCTCTGTAGCTGCATCACCTCTGCTGCCTTCAGGGCAGTGGAGTGGCCGAACCTCAAACTCCTTTCACTCAGTCCCTGCCACTTTTCCCACTAACCTTCTCTGTTGTCTTTGGTGTTCGTGGGTCGAGAAGTCTGGTAACTGCCACAGCTCACTAATTCAGAGTGCTAGAGCCTGTTCTACCTGGCTCCCGGTCTGGTTGGTGTGGGCTCAGGCCACGCTAGGCTCTGCTTCGTTCCGCTCCCGGCTCTGTGTGTGATAGGCCTTACCCAGAGACCATCCAGGCTGTCCTGGGCTAGCACCCTGCTTTCCTCTGCTATTTCATGGGTTCTGCAGTTCTAGAATTGGTTCAGAGCTATTTTTTATAGGTGTTTGGAGTGTCCTGGGGGAGAGCCCTAGCCAGGTCCTTGCTTTCCAGCCGTCATCTTGGCTTCATCTCCCAGAATATGAGATTTTAACTGAGGCCAGAAGGAAGCTAGAGAAGTCAGGAGTCAGAGGGAAAGTGAGGAGGGAGAGAATTCCAGGCATGAGGGACAGCCGGGGAAAATGCGCTAAGTAGGTAGATAGAATTTCTCATGTGAGGAACAGTAAAGGGGCCATTATCACCTGCCATATGTACTGCATTGGTTGGTTGGTTGTCCTCCTTTGTACACAAAGAGGACCAAAATGACATCACTGTGTTGGGGTCAAGGTACATATAATGTGTCCTACTATGGCTGATCACACCAATACAAACTCTGAAGGCTCTACCACAGGTTAGGCATGAATAGGCTATGTGAACATTTGGAGCAGAGATATCTAAAAATGTTTTATTTGAGCTACTGCAATTCTGCTTCACTTTTAGAATGAAGCCTTCTTTAATGCAGGCATGCCACATTGGGCAGTCCTGTGCCAGCCTCCCATGTCTAACAATCCATTCCAAGGTTCTTCAGAGAGACCTTGAGAATGTCCTTGTATCACTATGTGTAGAGGGGACCAAGTATTCAAGAAATATGTTTGGGTTTTTGGGGGAGGGGCAAGGATCATAGCTAAGGAGTTAGTCAATACATGTTCATAAAAGTAAATGAGACAGCTCAGTCACCATTGTGTAGGACCCAACAAGGCAGGGAAGGGAGCGAATATTCATTACCTACTAGCATACCTTGGAGATATTGCATAAAGGAAACATCACAGTAAAACAAGTCACATGAATTTTTTTGGTTTCCCAGTACATATTAAAGTTATGTTTATACTATATTAAGTGTGGAAGAGTAATATGCCTTAAAATGCCCATACCTTAATTAAAAATATTTTATTGCTAAAAAATGCTAACCCTCATCTGAGTCTTCAGAGAATCCTAATCTTTTTGCTGGTAGAAGGTCTTGACTCAATGTTGACAGTTGCTGACTGAGCAGGGTGGTGGTTGTTGAAGGCTGGGATGGTTGTGGCAATTTTGTAAAATGAGACAATAATGAAGTTTGCCTAATAATTTGACACTTCCTTTCACTTGAACACTTAAAGGCCATTGTAGGGTTAATAATTGGCCTAATTTAATATTGTTGTGTCTCAGAGAACAGGGAGGCTCAGGAGAGGGTGAGATAGAAAATACCTGCTGGAGCAATCAGAACACAGACATTTATTAAGTTTGTGGTCTTGTATGGACGTGGTTTGTAGCACTACAAAATGATTACAATAGTAACAGCAAAGATCACTGATCATGGATCACCATAGCAGATGTAACAATAGTGAGAAAGTTTGAAATATTGTGAGGATGACCAAAATGTGACACAGAGACACAGTGTGAGCACATGCTATTGGAAAAATTGGATACATTTGCTCAATGCAAGATTGCCATAAACTTTCAATTTATAAAAAATACAATATCTGCAAAGCACAATAAGACAAGGTATACCCATACTACATGTCAGGCACTGCGCTACGGGCTTTACAAATATTATTTCATTTGGTCTTTACAATTACCCTGGAAAAGAAGTATCATTGTGTCCCCATTTTAAAGAAGAGGAAACTGGGGCAGACAGAGTTTAATGACTTGCCCAGGGTCCATAGCCAGTAAGTTCCTGAAGCCAAATTTGAACTCAAGTCATACTGACTTCAGCCCTAGAACTCTATCTACTGCACCACCTAGCTGCTCTCCTGCAAGTTTCTTAAAGATTTATCAGGGTCACATTAGCCTGTCCATATACATATATGTGTATATACACATACATACATATACATACACATATACATACACACATACATACACATATACATATATGTGTACATACATATATATGTATATATAATATATCTTTTCTAGAAGCAAGAGGTATGAGTACACTTATAAAAGGTTGTTCATTAGATTTCCACATCAGTTTAACCCCAAAGAATGAACTCATGATTAAGTATATATGATTTGTTGTTTAGTCACTTTTTAGTCATGTCTGACTCTCCATGACCCCATTTAGTATTTTTGGCAGAGATGCTGGAATGGTTTTCCATTTCCTTCTATAGCTCATTTTACAAAGAGGAAACTGAGGCAAACAGGGTTAAGTGACTTGCCCAGGGCCACACAGCTAGTAAGTGTCTGAGGCTGGATTTGAGCTCAGGAAGGTAAGTCTTCTGACTCTGGGCCAGGCACTCCATCCTCTGCAACACCTAGGGGCCCCTAAGCATCAATGATAGTGGTTTACATTTTTTTTCTTTTTCTTTCTTTTGCTCATGGTATTATTCTTTGCTGTGAGGAAAAGGGGCATACTATGGGAGAGACCCCCATGTGCATACAATTACAAAGATAAGTTAGTTCCATGCTATTCAGGACACATCTAGCCAAAATGTGTGCTCTGACAAATAAACTTTTCAAAACCATTGCTCTATGGTGATCACCAAATTGCTGAGGCAGCCTTGTTTCTAATTACCCAAATCCCCCAGTTGTCTCATTCTGGAAGCTTTGGAATATAAATTTGAGTTACCTCTCCAAATTGCTTGAACAAACTACAAATTTTGAATCATTTCCTAGTTTAGGTGTGTAATTATAAGATATTCTTTGTCTCTTCTTCCAAAGGCACCCAGGCCTAGACACTGAGTCATCAATCCTACACCTTGTTACCCCCTCCTCTAAGGGCTGATCATCACCCTTATATAAAATAGAATTGGGGTCAGGTGTGTGCATTTGTGCATGTATTTGAGGTTGTAGGAGAGACAGGGAGGGTGCTCTGATTTCTCTGATGTGCAAGTCTTTTTTTTTTTCATTTCGTCAGTGGTTTTCAAAATATTTCACAACGGGAAAGCAGTAAAATCGGGAAGAGAGATTTTTGAAATGGAGTAAAAAAGACAGGAGGAAGCTGAAGCTATGCTTCTCTTCCCACCTGCGTTTCCTCCACACCAGTTTTAAATAGTTAGGAACGGCACAGTTTAGGAAAGAGGATCCAGACCAGGACAAGTCCAAAGCATGGACAGAATTGGCCTTTTACTCCACAGGGGAAAATAATGGCTTTGCTTTGAAAGCTGCAAGCTGTGTGTTAGCCAAAGGGGTTAAACCACTTCCCAAACAGTTTTTAACTGAACTCTTGCCCCAGGGCATAAGAAATCTCCCTCTCTAATTGATGTCTTTAGTCAATGCCTGCTTGTAATCAGGAAGATTGCACTTAAAAGGTATGGAGGCCAGTATTATTACTTGGCATTAGAGGATTTTACTTTGTAATTATGAGGCCAGGAGTCTCCAAGAGCTCCACAGGCTGTGGAGTTTCAGATATCATACAGAAACCCCTGGCAGCATCTGCAGGAAAGCTTCTGACCTTTGAGAGGGTGCCCGTGCAGCACACAACCCCGGCAAACACTTGTTTGCTGCATGATTTGCTAGCCTGGTGCATGGCAGGTTTTTCAACTCTCAAGCCTTTTATTTACTGCTCAGCCCATATTAGAGTAAATTAGAGAAAAAACTGGGCCGAACAGAGGAGGACAGTTGGCAAAAATGTTCTAGAATTAAAAGCAGTTTGGTATGATAGATGAAATTATGGATTTAGGTGAAACCTCAAGGCAAGGAAATATATTTTGGGAGGGGGTGTCTCTTTTGCTGCAAAGAGTGACTTCCATTTATTCTGTATATATCTTGCATGTATCTTGTTACTTACATATTGGCTCTCCAATTAGATTGGGAGTTCCTTGAGGGCAGGGACCATATGCAAATCCCCATTAGCAAGGTGCCTGACACAGAGTAAATGCGTAATAATGCTTGTTGACTGGTTGACTGACCATTCCAACCCAACTCTCTCTAGAATTCTAATCCAGTTTGTCTGATTACCTATTAGATATCTCGATTTGGATGCCCTCTCAATTCCTGAAAATCTACATGCTAAGAAATGAGTTCTTTCTCCTCTTCCCCTTCTCTTAACTTTTCTATTTCTGAAGCTTAACTTCAGTCACCCAGGTTTGTACTCTCTGAGTCTCCTTTGACTCATCCTTCTTCCTCATTTCCCAAAATCCAGTCAGTTGATGAGTTCTGTTTATTTTACCTTTGTGATAGCTCTTTCTTCTGGTCCTCTCCTTCCCATTTCCACTGCTACCACCCCACCCTAAACCAGGCCTTCATCTTTCCTTGCCTGAATTATTGTAATAGTTTCTTAAGTAATGTTCTTGCCTTTAATGTACTACCTATCCAATCCATTCTTCATACTGCTGCTCTCATGTTACTCTTCTACTTAGAAATCTCCCATGGCCTCCCATGATATATACTGTATACAGTATACATGTATACTGAAATTCAGCATACATTCCTAAACTTGGTTGACATTCAAAGTCCTCCAGCTTATTTTTCGAGCATGGACAGGGTGCACCTACACACTCTGGGAAAGTGTGGTCAGAATTCCCATTTTAAAGTCTTCTGAGAGGAAGCAGAATGGCCAATGAAGATCTTCCTTCAAGGTGTGCTCGCATATCCTGTACACTTTATGCAGGGTTCTACTTTATACACCTACTCCCCTTTATTTCCAGTACATTGGAATCAAACTGAGCTTCTCACTGACCTCCACATTAAACTGCGCACTCTAGTCTGTGGTTTTGTTCATGTTGACCTCCTGCACTCACTACTGATTTCTGTCTCTTGACACCCTCTCTTTACCCAAACCTCTCTTTTGTTCTTAGCATTCTCTCCCTTATATTTAATTATGTTTGATGTTCATCTTCATTTTGAAGAGGACCAATGACATCGTGAGGTGATATGTTGACATGTATGTGAACTGAAGTGAGGTGGAGCTACGCAAAGTTATCAGCCTCACTCTCTCTTCCAGAGTCATTGAAGTCAAGTGGCAAGAAAAAGTTAGGATGACTGGTGATGGCCTGGGACACATTGGATGACTTTGATATCTTCAGTGTCTATCCAAGCTCTACGTGCTCCATAGATTACGTGGCCTGCTTCAGCCACCTTCAAGATCCATTGGAACAAATTGTTCCCCAGGGAAAGTCTTCATATGCTTGGGGTAGAAGTCCATCTAACTCACCAATGGATTTGAGGCCTGTCAGTTACCCTCAACCTATCTGCAGAGATAGATTTATCAGTGTTTGACCACTATGCATGCTACAGCTTCTTGTAGCCACAGGTGAAAGTTGGGTGAAAGTGGACATCAAAGGTTGATGATCAGCCCTGAAAAGGGCTGAGTAAACCCTCATACCAGAGGTGTTGGTTCTCCCCAAATACCCCAGGTATTCCATATAGTGGTGTAGATGTTATATCGTTGATAAAAATAATAGCTAATAGTCACTCCATATATTCAAGCAGTTGACAAATCAAGGCACTTCTATCCCCACAACATCACTGATGTCTGTCTACTTCTTTGTACTTTTGCAGGTATCATTCCAGTTCTTATCCTTTTTCACATCTCTGCCTCTTTGAGGCAGCTAAGAAATGCAGCTGGGCCAGACTGCTGGGCCTGGAGTTAGGGAGATCTGAGTTCAAATCTGGCCTCAGACACCTAGCAGCTGTGTGACCCTGGGCAAGTCACTCACTCTACCTCAGTTTCCTCAACTGCGAAATGAGGGCAATAACAGTACCTCTCTCCTTGGGTTGTTGTGAGTATAAAATGAAAGGCGATAATATTGGTAAAGTGCTCAGCTCAGTGCCTGAGACATAGCAGGCACTTAATAAATGCTTTTTTCCTTCTTTCCATTTCTCCTGGGCTATTCTAGTAGCATCTTAGTTGATATCCTTGCTTCAGGTCTCTCCTCACTCCATTCTATTCTCCAAACAACTGTCAAAGTGATTTTCCTAAAGTGCAAGTCTAATCATATCATCTCCTTAGTAAACTCTAGTGGTTTCCTAGGATCCCAAGGTTCGAATACGGACTTTGCTTTTTGATATTTAAATATCTTCGCAACCTGGCCTTTCCTGTATTTCCAGTCTTCTTATACATTAGCAGCACTCTCCAATGCACTCTTCAACCCTTTCACACTGGCCTATTTATGATTCTTCGTATATTATGCCCTGTCTCCCATCTCTGGGTCTTTGTGTTGGCTGTCCCCTATGCCTAGAGTGCTTTTCCTTCTTTTGTTTCTTCAAGACTCAGCTCAAGCATGACTTTCTGCAGGTCTTTCCTATTTGCCCTAGCTCACAGAGTCTTCATGTTAAAGATTATCTTCTGTCTACTTTGTATGTATCTAATATAGACTTACACGCGTATATGTTTTCTTCCCAATTAGAATATAAGGTTTTAAGTGCTTAAATCACTATTGACTAGAGAGATGCAAATTAAAACAGCTCTGAGGTACCACCTTACAACTATTAGATTGGCTAATATGACAAGAAAAGGAAAATGATAAATGTTGAAGAAGATGTAAGAAAATTGGAACACTGATGCATTGTTGGTGGAGTTGTGAACTGATCCAACCATTCTGGAGAGCAATTTGGAACTATGTCCAAGGGGCAACCAAACTAAGCATATCCTTTGATCCAGCAATACCACTACTAGGTCTGGATCCCAAAGATCATAAAAAATGGAAAAGGACCCACATGTATAAAAATATTTATAGGATCTCTTTTTGTGGTGGTCAAGAATTAGAAACTGAGGGGATGCCCATCAATTGGGGAATGGCTGAACAAGTTGTGGTATATGAATGTAATAGAATACTATTGTTCCATAAGAAATGGTGAACAGGCAGATTTCAGGAAAAAAAACTGGAAAGATTAACATAAACTGATGCTGAGTGAAATGAGCAGAACGAGGAGAACATTGTACACAGTAACAGCAATATTGTACAATGACCAACTTTGATGGACTTAGATCTTCTCAGCAATACAATGATCTAAGGCAGTTCCAAAAGGCTCATGATGGAAGATGCCATCCACATCCTAAGAAAGAACTATGGAGTCTGAATGAAGATCAAAGCATAATACTTTCTCTCATTTTTTTCTTTCTCACGGTTTTCTCTTTTGTTCTGATTCTTCGTGATTCAACATGACTAATGTGAAAATATGTTTAATATGATTATATATGCATAACCTATATCAGTTTGCATGCTGTCTTGGGGAGGGGGAGGAGAGGAAGGGAGAAAAATTTGGAACTCAAAATCTTATAAAAGTGAATGTTGAAAACTATATATATATGTATATATGTGTATATATATATATATATATATATAATTTTTTAAAAAGAATATAAGGTTTTGAGGAAAGGGAGGTTCACACCAGGAAAGTGATGATTTGCCTGTTCATGACCACCACAAGAGCATATATCAAAGACAGAATTTAACCAGGGATTCTGATTTTAAGTCCAGCATGCTTTAATTGCGCAGGCAAGTATTTGACTTTCGACAGATTGTCATATATCTATGACCCAGTATCCCCCCAAGCCTAGGGTGATTCTGCATGTCCCTGAACACGTGGAGGAAGAGGTGACTATGGAGGAAGAGGTTTGAGACTATGCTGAGTGTAACACTGCACACCTGCCATAAGGCACTTATGGGGAGTTGGTTTCAAGACTTTTCAGGACAGATGCATGGAATCAAGACAACAAGCATTTGCTATGCACAACAAGCATTTATTATGCACTAGGCGATATGGGAAAAGTTGAGTATACACATACAAGCGGAAGGAAAGGCAGTGCCCTCAAGGAGCTTACCTTCTAATGAGGAAGGACAATACATAAAAAGTAGATGAAAAAGGGTTGGAGGGTAGGCCCAAGGTACCTGGGAGGCCCAGTAGGGAAAGTGTAGCTATTCTCATACTTAGATGTCCTTGAGTGAGAGTTTCATTGGAGATACTAAATCTTGATATTCTGTGAACGGGACACTATGCTAAATTGTAGAGGACATAGCCACAAATTAATCTCTGCCCTCATATCTGGGGACAAGTAATTTTGCTCCAGTAGAATGAACTCCAGTGTGGGGAGGGGGAGAGGAAGAGAAGAAAACAGGTATTTATATAGCACCTGCTATGTGCTAGGCACTGTGTCAGCATTCTACTAATATTATCTCATTTGAATAGAATGAAAGAAGGAAGTCATACAGAGAGAAAGACTTTGAATGGAAGACTAGAGCCCTCCAAGCCAGGGACACATATGGGAATCAGCCTCATATTTGTTCCTTTACTTCCAGGGCTACAATTCTAGCAACTGCTGAGAATGAGCCTCATACCTCTGAATTAACTCTTCTGTGGAGCCTGTACAGGTTGGTTGCTTCATATGGTAGGGGGGGGTCACTGAGCCAAGCAATTTCTTTTGTAACAGAGCATAATTTACAAATGTTAAAATATTAATCTTATCATGCTAACCCAAAGGGGCTGAATTTATTCTATTTTAAAGTCAATTCATATTTTGATTAAAGAGAGAAAAGGATTTGCGAAAGGCAGGCAGTGGCTGACTTATAAGAGTTCATAGGATTTAGCACTGGAAGGGAAACACACACATGGAATCTCAGAGTTGGAAGGGCCCTCAGAGGCCATTTATCCAAACCATAGCCATATAACAGTCCCTCCTACATCCTACTTGGCAAGTGTTGTCCTGCCTTTGTCTGAATACCTCCAGTGAAGGGGAACCCACTACCCGCTGACTCTTTTCACTTTGTGATAGATCTTACATTTTGGATAGACATGTAGTCTCATGCTCCAAATCTCTCTATGTCCTTCTTTCTACATCTCTTTCTCTTTCCTTTCTCTCTCTTTCTCCTGTCTCTCTTATCTCTATCTCTCTGTCTCCGGGTCAGTCTTTATCTGTCTCTGTCTCTCTCTGTCTCTATCTGCCTTTCTCTCTGTCTCTGTCTCTCTCAACAGGTAAGTAGAATGAATTAAATAGGAAAGCCAGGATTTAAATCAAGTTCGGATTCCAAATTCCATGCTCTTGGTTGAAAACTGGCCTCAGCTGGCTTCCAGGCACATTCAAGGCTCCAGAATAAAGTAGGTCAAGAGTCTATGGAGGAAGAGAGACTGAAAATGAAACTGTCCTCCAGTCTACTTTCTGGGTACCAGCTAATGTCTTGGGAGAGGTAGCTTTACAAATACTGAAGTGTTCATCCTAGCTGTTGGCTAATCTCCAAAGGGGCAGTATTTACTCCAGCTGGGATTGTGCTCTGTCTCATGAACCAAAGCATCAGGCCTTAGTAAACTAGAGATGAAATAGGAGGCGTTTCATTTCATTTCATAACCCAAAGTAAAGTTCTCTCCCTGTTGACTTCTGATCTTTGAAACCAAATAGCTGCTGAGGGGGATAAAGTTTGAAAAGGGGAAATTTAAGCTGGGTTTAAGGGAAGGATTCCCCAGAGATGAGTATTTAAGTTATAGAGGAAAAAATCTTTTCAAACCAAGTGGTGAAGATTTCACCATTTACTACACTTAGTGACCTGGTGAACAGTGGAAGGATATCCCCTAAAGACAAACCACAGTGTCAGCAGTTGCATAGCCCACTTGACAAACTGGAATAATACCAGCTGTATCCCTTTTACTTTCTCACTTTTAAATGTCTTCATCAGCATCATCCAAAACATTTTCTCTTTTTCTGGCTGGAGAGGGCCTCCTTTTGGTTTGGGTCACAAAGCCAGCAACATTCTTAAACTCTTAGGACCTGAAGAAAAGGATCAAGGGAAATCACCACCTATAAATGCAGAGATAAAGTCAAGTGATTACATAACCCTTTGGAATTCCTCATTTTATAGATCTTCCTGGAAATGCTATATTGTCTAGTATGTTCGTGTCCTCTCTTGGCGGTCATTATCTCTTCCCGATCCCTCTTTGCAAACCCCTCCCCCTTCTTTCTTCCTTCTTAAGGACAAGAGTAATATATGGCAAATCCCTGGTAATACTTTTCTGAGGCTTAGTTCCCATACAACATAATTCTCTTCTTGCTGGGTGGGTGTCCCAGGCTTCCCATCAGGCTCTGGGATAAGCTCTGTGTCTGGCACATGGCTCGAATAATTTACTACGCCAAAAGAAAAGTGGTCTCCTGTTCCTGGATTGTCCAAAGATCCTCTTAACTGAAGTCTTAGTATAAGTACAAGAAACAAATGGAAAAAAATGGAGTTTTATCTGAAAAGATTAATCCAGAGCCTTTTTTTTTTTAAAAAAGCTGTTTAATGTTTTCTAATATTTGATTTCTAGAGATGTGTGGAATCTTGACACTTGTCTCCAAGCAAGACTGAGTTATTTCATTAGACTGTGAGTTCCTTGAGAGGAGTCACTACTTTTTGTATTTCCTTTCATCCTTAGCATTTTGCACAGTGCCTGATACATAGTAGGCATTTGATAAATGCCTATTGACTGACCGTCCCCAAGAAAGGAAACTGTCTTAATTGTAAAGACCATCAAGGAAGAAGAATCTGCTAAGTCCCTTCACACTTGGGAAATATTTCCTTCCTTTGGATCTTACAGCCATTTCTTTTAATTTGGACTCTTTTAATTTTAATTTTGACTCTACTGGTAGACAAATCAAAGAACAGATGGTTGTTGTTGTTTGTTCCTTGTTCTTGAAGAGGACCATGACATCAGGGAGTTGATTCCATGACATGCATAATCATGCATGATAATCATGATGTGATAATAGTTGGGGCAGCTAGGTGGCTACAGTGAATAGAGTCAATAAGACTCTTACTGAGTTCAAATCTGACCTCGGAGAGTAGCTATGTGACCCTGGACAAGTCACTTAATCCTGTTTGCCTTAGTTTCCTCACCTGTCAAATGAACTGGAAGGAAATGGCAAACCACTCCAGTATCTTTGCCATGAAAACCCCTAACAGGGTCATAAAGATTCGGACGTGACTGACGACAACTGAACAAAAACACTAATAGTTGAGATAATAGTTGAGAGGATTGATAATAGCTAACTTAATATAGTACTTCAAAATTTATATGTATCATCTTATTTGATTTTCACAATAATCCTGTGAGGCAGATACCATCATTATCCTTTTTTTAATGGATGAAGAAACTGAGGTGAGAAAGGTTATATGACTTGCCCGAGATCATGCAACTAGTACTTATCTGAGGCTGGATTTAAACTCAGGTCTTTCTGACTCTTATTGCTGGTCCCCATCTGCTTTTCCAAGCTACCATAAAGACTCTCTCAGGCAAAGAAGATCATCAGTCACTGTTATTTTTATTTAAAAAGCCATAAGGTACTTTTACTGTTGCAGTTTGTTGTATGGCTGGGGTTTGCTTGTTTTTTGCTTGTAATCTTAATAATAATAATAACAATTGCTAGCATTTATAAGCACTTTAAAGTTTGCAAAATGCCTTACAAATATTATCCCATTTTATCCTCACAATACCCTGGGAAGTAGGTGCTATTGTTATCCCCATTTTACAGATGGGGAAATTGGGCCATACATAGATTAAGTGACTTCCCCAGGGGCACCAGCTAGTAAATGCCCATTAACCCTTACTACACTTTGTTTCTTTAACACTTTCAAGATTTTCCCTGTTATTGTGAATGGAATACTCTTACAAATTGTCTTTTATTTCTTTAAATTAGAAAATAGGATTTATTGCTCTAGGAAAGACAAGATCCAGAAAACCAAGCACTCTGATTTGTCAGCTAAAGACATGAAGTCCATGAAGCACATGGGCCCAAGAAAGATTGAAGCATTATAGTGCAAAATTGCTAGTCTTTGTAATCTGGTGTGTGGGGACTGTCATTTTTTTTCATATTTTCATATGTATAAAAGAAATCAGGATTTCTAGAAAGGATTGCATTTGATGTATGAAAAACAGCCAGCACAAACTCATGGAGAGCTCTGAGAAATGGAGAATGCCGTTTTGGCTAGACTATATAGTGTTCATTAAAGCATGTGTAATAAGTCTAGAAAGGTGAGTTGAGGCCAGGTTGAAGGGTTTTCCATACCACGGGAATTTATTTGCTCCTAGAGGCAATAGGGAGCCATTGGAGTTTATTGATTAGGGTAGTAACTTGGTCATACTTGCCCTGTAGAAACATCACTTTGGTGGCTATGTGGAGGCTAGGTTACAGGGGGGAGAAAGGAGACAGTTGGGAGGCTATAGTAATTCTCTAATTGAGATGGGATAGGGGTTTTAATTAGGTGGTTTTGTGAATGGACAAAAGGGGGATACACACAGGAGATTTGCGAAGGCAGAAATGACATGATTTGTGATTGATTGGATATGTGGAGTGAGAGTGAGGAGTCAAAGATGACGCTGAGGTTGTCAACCTGGGTGACTAGAAGGCTGATGATGCTCTTAAAGAAATAGGAAAAATCAGAAAAAAGTAATATTACAAGGTCAATCAATCAACACTATAACGCGTCAGTCAAAATGTTAGTGTAACTTTATCATTAACAAGAACAGGAGGTGATAGGCCCATTGTACTCTACCCTTATTAGATCACCTCTGGAGCACTGTGATCAGTGCTAGTCACATCATTTTAGAAGAGGCATTGACAAATTGGAGCATATCTGGAGGAATGTAGTAAGTGTGGTGTTGTATAGTCCTATAGCAAGGGTGTGCTAGAATAATTTCCTACCAGGCTAAGAGCTGGTTGTTAAATTTTCATTGTGAGCTTTTTCACCTCTCAAATTGGCAAATTCTATAATTCAGGACTTGATTTATTGTCTAGACCAGTGTTGTAAATTCAAAGAGAAACAGTGCTACTAAACCATACATAAGGATCCCTGAAGCTGCATATTGACTTAGAAAACTATATATTAACATTACCCATGTTCTATTGAATTTTATTTATTTTGTTAAATATTTCCCAATTATGTTTTTATTTGGTTCCTGCCTCACTTGGGAGTGTTGGGTCATAATGTAGCCAGAGGCTACTTGTTTGATACCTCTGGTCTAAATGTCAAAAAGTGATGAAGAAAATGTAAATAATGGAGAATAAACTTAAAAGTATATTGTGTGCACATTCCCCCCTGCCCCAGATTTTTGCTTAACATTTACCAGGACACCCTAGCCTAGAAATATCTAGGGATATCTAGTCTTGAGGAAAGAAAAATTGGACAGAGAGAATGGAAGAGATAGGATAGCTGGCTTTAAATATTTGAAGGGCTGTCATGTGAAAGAGATTAGACTAGTTATACTTGGCTCCAGGGACAAGACTTGAAGAGATGGGTGGGGATTCCAGAAAGTCACATCTTGGCTCAATGTAAGGAAGGTCTATGGCAAAACACAAAGATGGAAGCTTGTGGTCACCCAGCATGAAACGGAAAGAATGATGAATGATTTCTTTCTGTGGCACCATATGACAAATAAAGAACTCTGTAGAAGTTCAAGGGTGACAGATGTATCAGAAGAGGTTGGTCTTGGGGAAAAATACTGGGTGAGTCACATAAGAAGGACAGACCCCCTGATGGTTTGAATCCCCCAGAATCATGCATTGTTGACTTACTGCTGAACTTAATGAGATGAGTCAATGATCTTATTTATTGGGCAAAGATGGGCACATGGACTCATTCTTATTTTCTGTGGAGCTCAGTTTCAATGAGGACAGATTTCAACATGAATATGAAAATGAGTCTCCTATAGACAACATCCATATTAAGTGAGTAATAAATGCTTGTTGATTTAAAATCATCATTATTATTATTAGAGATGTGACAATTGACTGTGGCCTTCAATAGCTTTTTACTTGAATAATCCTGTTCCACTTTCAGCATGGGTTTATGAATCCATCATTATCTCTAACATCTTCATCTACTTTTATAAGGCATTAATAGGCTCTTTTCTTGTGGGATATCCTCTACCTTGCTCAGCGGTAATCATTTCCTTTCCGATCCTCATGTGAGGTATAGTATGGCATAGTAGAAAAGACTATTATTATTTTTAATCAGAAGAGCCCAGATTTACACTCTCTCCATATTCTCTTCTGTCGCTTTCTCTCTATTCACATATAAACCACAGTAGTTCAGGCCCTCATCACTTCTCATCTGCAGTATTTTAGCAGCCTTATAAATGGTTTCGCTGCTTCCAGTCTTCATCTTCTCTAATCTGTGCTCCAACATAGCTGCCAAAGTAACTTTCGTAAAGTACAGGTTTCATGATGTCACTCTTCTGTTCAATGAATCCCAGTGGCTCACTATTTTCACTAGGACCAAATACAAATTGCTGTTGGATATTTAAAGCTCACTCCAATGTACATCTCCAGCTCTGTTACACCTCACTTCCCTTCAAGTCTCCTCCCACTCCAGTCCATCCTTCTCTGTGCTGTCAAATCAATCTTCCTAGAATGCAAGTTTGACCATGTCAACCCCTAAGTCCCATTCATTAAGCTTCAGTGGCTCCCCATTGCCTCTAGGATCAAATATAAAATTCTTTGTTTGGCTTTTAAATTCCTTCACAACCTGGTCCTGGGCTGCCTTTCCAGTCTTCATTGCACCCCAAATGTATTCTGCGATTTAGTGGCACTGGTCTCCTTGATGGTACTCAAACACCAGACTCCATTGGCTGGGGTGTTGTCACTGCCTGTCTCTCACACCTGCAGTTCTCTCCCTCTTCATCTCCACATCCTACCTTCACTAGCTTCTGTCAAGTCTCAGCTAAAGTCTGTCCTTGTACAAGAAGCCTTTCCCAGTCTTCTTTTATTTTAGCGCCTCCTGTATTATCTCCAATTTAACTAGTCATTTGCATATTACCCCCCCATTAGAATGTGAACCCCTTGGAATCAGGGACTGTTTTTGCCTTTCTTTGTAACCCTAGTGCTTGGTAGAGTGCCTGATAAATAATAGGTGGTTAATAAATACTAGTTGACTGACTGATTCACACTTTACTATTCAGCCCAACTTTTCTTCTTGTTCTTCTGCACATACAACATTCCATCTTCTACCTCAGTTCCTTTGCACTGGCTGTTCCCATCACTAGACCACCCTCCCTCTTCCCCTCTGCCTCTCCGAATCCTCAGTTTTCTTCCAAGTTCAGCACAAGTGCTTCTCCCTACATGAGGCCATTGTTCATCTCCTCTCAACTGATGATACTCATTCCATAATCCTTTATTGCTTAGTACTCTCCTTTGTGTGTGGGAATAAAACTGCCTACTTTATGTCCAACTCATATTTGCACTCTGGATAACTTTACTTCCCCATCCCTTGCTGAGGAGAGTCTTTTAGACTAAAGTCAAAAATAGAATTATTCCTTAGGAATCTGAGGTGAGGGTGGAAGTGTAGCCCTGAGAGGCCTATTGAGAAGACAGTCAACTCCAGAACAATGAACTCAAGGCAAAACACAGGGGCAGGTAAAGAAAAAGGTTAAGAAAGGTCTTCAACCCCCAGGTTGTCAGCTTAGTAATATTCGGCTAGCTGATATGCTAGAACTCAATATCAGCCCCCATGTTAATCATTATCCAGGCCATAATATGGTCATTTCATTGATGACACTTACTGGCTGTTTGTTGTATACAGAACTTTGAAATAGATTATGGTGGGAGTTACAAAGATTTCTGTAGGAACTATTTCACAATATCAGGAAACTAAAATTCTGAGAATGATCAGACCCATAACACAAATAATTGGTACAATCCATAACCCATGTTGTTTTGTCCAATCAGTACAAGGGCATCATTTTCTATTCAACCAACTTTTCCAAAGATGACCTACAACAATACACAGTGCTTGCACTCTCATAGATTTATGGCATGCCTCATCCTTACCAGCGAGAGCACTAGTTTTCCTGTTGAGTAGTATAGCAAGCTGTGGCCATATAATGCTTTTTTGGCAGGATGACAGGAGCTGTGGAGAAGAGAGGTTCTGTTCTTATGGAAAAAGTTAGTGATAAGTGAAGCTGGCCTCTTTTCAAATGTGGATGGAAGGTTGGCTTACTGTACTCCCCATGAGGCCTTACACAAACAACTCCAGCTGACTTGCTGTGTGGTGCCCCTTCGTTCTTTGTATCCCATGACAAATTACAAAGTAATAATGTTAGCAGCTCAAGGAGTTATGGATCCACTAGGTCAAAACAAACACTGCAAATTCAGCCTGAAATTTGTGATCGAACCAAGAACCACCAGGAAACTCACAATACCTTCATCTTTTCACCCCACTGCCTTGCTAGTTCTTAGGGAGCAGAGACATCCCCAAGGACTGGGTTGGTGGGGTCAAAGGTGGAGTTGGAACCAAAGCTAAGACTTCTCTGACAGTTGGAATTTTGTCCACTTAGAGCATGAGGTCTTATTATTTTTAGTTTCATGGACCCTTTTCACAGTTTGGTGAAGCCTCTGGATGCCTTTTCACAATGAGGTTTATAAATTAACAAAATGAAATGCATTGAATTACAAAGGAGACCAATTATATTGAAATATAGTTATCAAAATGTAAAGACAACCACAACAAAATGGAGTTCACAAATCCCAGGTTAAGAACACTTGACTTAGAGGGCTATCTTATCCAAGAAATAGTGTGCTTTACTGGAAAGGGTTGTGGGCTTAAGAATCTCCTTTGGTCTACCAGTCACTAGCTGTGTGACCTTGAGTCGATACATCCAGTTTTTTTAGTTCTCAGTTTTACCACTTGTAAAATGGTAATAATGCTTTTCAGTTATTTCTAAAGCCAGTTTGACCATATTATGACCTTCGGACATATACCCCATTATTTTTTACTTGTAGATGTGTATTATTCACTCAGAATCCATTCACTCATGTATTTGATAAACATTGATAAAGTGCCTACAATGTTCAAGACATTGTTCAGGCATTTTCATTCTTACATAAGTTCTTTTATGTTTTTTCACTTCCCAATTAGATTGTAAGCTTTTTGGGCACAGTGACTGTGTTGTATAATGTATACTTTCCCACCACACCTAGGTCGGGGCTTTATACACCCAGTCGATATTTATTTAAAAGGACTGACTTTCACCCACAATATCTATAAAGAACTTGCAGTCTTCTGATTAAAGTTATAATAAACATGTTCAATGAATACATGATTTCATTGGTGCAAGCTGTCTAGAACAATTGAAACTCTTGCATATCTTCTCCTCTTAGGTAATTTTTATTTCTATCTTTTGATAAACCTTCCAAAATAGATCCAATAATGTGGTAAAGGTTTTTCTCTAGTTATTTTTTAAATTATTGGTATCTTTTCTTTTTATGTCACCTATATTTCCCAGCATAGGTAGTTGCTTCCTCATAGGTCTTCAGTGTGGCTAAGCTTGGTTATTATAATTTCACGGCATTCAGTTTTGGTTGTTTTGTTGTTTTTCTTTCCATTTGCATTGCTGTAGTCATTGTGTGTATTGTTTTCATGGATCTCCTTAGTTTAGTCTCTATCTGTTCATATAAGTCTTTCCATGTTTCTTTGTATTCATCATAGATATCATAACTTACATCACAGTCATATTTACATTACATTTATGTAATATAATTTGTTTAACCATTTCCCAGCCAGTGGACATCTGTTTTGTTTCTGGTTCCTTGCTACTACATCCTTTAGTTCTTTTAACATTTGTGGATGCTAGTTTAAGGGCCAGACTGTCCCTCTGTTATTTCTTATTTTATTATATCCTATGAACCTTTAACTCAGATTGCTTCCAGTGTTATGCATACCCTATGATACCAAACGGCAGATGATCATAGTAATACCTAACTCCTGCAATCTTTTCCTGCTTTAATGTTCTTTATTCCACTTCCTTTGAGAAAAGAGGTCTCTGGCCTACTTTGGTTTATGAGTGTCTTTTTTGTTTATTTCTATTGAATTTGTAATGAATAGTAAGTAATTCATTCCCTAAGCCATAGGTCCTACTGATAGACTGAAAAAAAAAGTTCAAAATATGTTTTTAGTCTGTTCCTTTTAAATCTATTCCCTTCTTCCTAGATTTTGCTATCAAGAGATATGGGCATAATGGAAATTAAATTATAATTAGGGTCAAGGATTTAAAAATAATGACCCTCAAGTTGACCCTTGTGTTTGTACTCTTAAGTATCTACTCTCAGGGCACCCTGCTTTTGGTCCAGGCTATTTTAAACCTGTTTCAACAGTTGCCACCTGACACTTTATTCAATACTTTGCCTTAGTAAATCCATCTGTTGTATGGTATGGTCTTAAATGCTTTCCTGAAATCCAGATAAATTATGTCTACCGATTCGGTAATATGCCCCAAGAATTCAATTTAAGCAAATGTATCAGACACGGGCTTTCCGTTATCAATCCATGCTGCCTGACCTTTAATAAATTAGAGAGAAACATATTCCTCATTGGTTGATGCACATACTGAGTGAGAGAGTAATCTACAACAGATCTACAAACATGCCCCTGCCTGATTTCCTCCCCTTAATGTACTCCAGTCGGTGGCTGGGCAGAGCCTTTCTCATTAGAGCTGCTTCATACTCTTAGTAAATCCAATGGGATGTGGAAAGTTTGAAAAAGTGAGGTTATTCCTACTTATGAAGTACATGATGTCATGGGGAAAGTTTTGGACCTAGAATTGAGAGACTAAGATTCTTTCTTGGTTTTGCCACCAACTAGTTACACAAACCTTTACCAAGTACCTTAAGCCCTCTAAGCTTTAAAGCTGTTCTCCAATTGATAAATGGTCAAAAAAGTTGAATAGTCAGTCCTCAAGGGAAAAAATCTGAGCTATCCATAGCCCTATGAAAAAAAAAGTTCTAAATCACTAATAGTTAGATAAATGTAAATTAAAGGAACCCTGAGGCTTCACCCACCAGACTGGCAAAGTTAACAAAAGAGGAGAAATGAAACATGTTGGAGGAGCATCGAGAAAACAGGAACATTATTGCACTGTTGGTGAAACCATGAATTGGTACCATTTTTCTAGAAAACAATTCAGAATTGTGCTCCTCAAATTACTAAATTGTGAACTCGCTTATGTCAGCCATACCACTGCTAGACCTATTCCTCTAAGAGATCAAGGGAAGAAGAGGAGGTCCTATGTATACCAAAATATTTATAGCAGCTTTCTCTCTCTCTCTCTCTCTCTCTCTCTCTCTCTCTCTCTCTCTCTCTCTCTCTCTCTGTGTGTGTGTGTGTGTGTGGTGGCAAAGAACTGGAAACTAAGAGGTGCCCATCAACTGGGGAATGGCTAAACAAATTATGTTATATGAATGTATATGAATGAATGAATGTAATTCTGTGCTGCAAAAAATGACAGAGGGGACGGTTTCAGAGAAACCTGGAAAGACTTCTATGAACAGATGCAAAATGAATTGAGCGGGACTAGAAGAACAGTTATTTATACAATAATATTGTAAAAATGAAAAAAACTATGAAAAAAAAAACCTCACACAATTATCAACCATGGTTCCAGAGGACTGATAATGAAGAATGTTACTCACCTTCTGAAAGAGTGATGATTGAATAAATATGCAGAATAAGAAAAACATTTTTGGTCAGAGCCAATATGGGAATTTGTTTTTCATGACTGTGCATATTTGTTACAAGGGTTTTATTTTTGTTTTTTCCAGTGGTGGTGGGGAGAGCGAATAAGAGAGAAAATTAATGCTCATTAATTTTTTTAAAAAAATTAATCTTAAAAATTTAATCAAATGAATTTCTCTTTAATCTCTCAACACTTCATTTTTTTATTTATTAATTGAAGAGATTGGATAGGTATGGATTACAATAGAACAAAGCACAGCAGTGAAAGTGTATAGTAATTTCACTGGAGAAAATAGCAAAGAAGGAAAGAAATAATCCTCAACTAAATTCAACGCAATTAAATTTAATAGATATTGTTTCCTACTATTGCAGAACACTATTTTGTGGACAAAGGAAGTAAAAAGATAAACAAGAAAATGGTTCCTGTGTTCAAATACTTTATATTGAGGGGGTATTTTGTATTTTTAAAAAACTTATAAAAATAGACCAGATTTACATAATAAGCAAAGTACTATGCCAAATCCAAGAAATGAAAGATAATTTATTTATGGCCTTGAAATCTAGAGAATGATGGTAAATGAAGTGAGCTTGAAACATTAATGCAAGGTGATAAAGAAAAGCTTATAGGTATCACAGAGACTGGCTAGAATGGGGCATATGCCTGTAAGATGGCAATAGAATGTATTATTTATTCGAGAGGAATAAAAATCAGATGGAAGGGGTGGTCTGTTATCAAGAAGGCAAATGCCTGTGGAAATCCATTAAGTATGGTGGAGAGCATTTAGGTGAGGATCAAAGAAAAGCAGAACAGCAGTAATATAGGTACGAAGAGGAACTTTAGATTGCCTGGCCAAGTGGAAGAAATGATTGTTCTACCTTCTCTCCTTCTCCTCACCTCATGTCCTTCTGACTAGAGGCAGCTAGGTGACACAGTGAATAAAATCTGAGACTTAGAGTCAGGAAGACCTGAATCCAAATCCAGTCTCAGACACTTACTATCTGTATGACTCTGGGCAAGTTACTCAACTTCCGTCTGCCTCAATTTCCTTATTTGTAAAATAGAGATAATAATAGAACCTATCTCACCTAGTTGTTCGAGGGGAAAAGATTATTTATACAGGGCTTTATGTACATAAATGCTAGCAATTATTATTTCGGGGCACCTGAGTGGTGTAGTGGATACAGCACTGGACCTGGAGTTAAAATCTAGCCTCAGACATGAACTACCTGTGTGACCCTGGGCAAGTCACTTAACCCTGTTTGCCTCAGTTTCTTTGTCTGTAAAATGACCTGGAGGAAGAAATGGCAATCCACTCCAGTTTCTGTGTCAAGAAAACCCCAAATGTTGTCACAAGGAATCAGACACAACTGGAGAACATGAAGAACAACAAAAAACAACATTATTATTGTGCACTTGGCACAGTGTGTGGCACATGATAGGTGTTTAATAAATATTTATTGACTAATAATGTTTATTATTCTATTATTATTCTCATTTGCCATTATCTCTTTTTTTCACTTTAGTCTCTAAAGAAGTGATCTTTCTTCAACCCTCTACATCCAGCCTAAATCTCATCTCTTCTTAAATTCTACACCAAATTCCCCTGCCCTCCCCTCATTTTCTCTCTAATTTTAAATTTCTTCCTATCTACTGACTCATTTCTTGCTGCCTACAAAAATGCTAATGCCTACCCATCCTCAAAAACCAAAGTGAAATAATAACAAAACCCTCGCTTGATTCTGCCACCCCTGCTAGCTATCATTCTGGATCCCTCTTCCCCCTCTCAGCTAAACTGCGCTGCCCAACTGGAACTGGCCACTACTACTCACAGATCATTGTTTGTCCTTCATTCTCAATGACTGTGCTATACTCCTAGTCTTCTAGCCTAGATCACTGTTTTGATTCCTAGGAATAGAAAAGGTTATCTTATAATTGGATGCTCTATTTCCTCTGCTTTTGCTCTCTTTTAGAGAAATCTGAAATCTGTCATAAATAAGGCTTCTCTTTCCAAAGTTATAAATGACCCTCTAATGGGCAAATCTAATGACCTCTTCCTTGTCCTCATCCTTCTTGACCTCTCTGCAGCCTCTGACCCTACTGACCACTTTCTCTTGGAAACTCTCTCCTCCCTTGATTTTCATGGCACTGCTCTCTCTAGGATCTCCTTATCCTTGTCTGACCTCCTTAATCTCCTTTGCTTATTCTTCATCCATGTCATGTCCATTCATTGTGGGTGTTTCCCAAGGTTCTGTCCTGGTCCTTCTTTTCTTTTTTACACTATCTCACTTGGTAAACTCAATAGCTCCTGTGGGTTCAATTTTCATCTCCATGCCGATGATTCCCAGATCTCTATGCTCAACTCTAATGTCCTCTAAATTCCAATCCCATATTATTAGCAGTTTATAGGATACTTCAAACAAGATATCCTGGAGGCATCTGAAACTAAACCTGTGCCAAACAGAGATTTAGTTTTCCCCTAAAACCTTCCCTTCTTCCATACTTTCTTATTATCCACCATCCTCCCAGTCGTACAGGTTTGCATCCTTGGCTTCATCCTGGACTCATCACTCTCACATGCCTCATGCCTGTTGCCATATCTCTTCATTTGTACCTTCACAACATCTCTCCTATATGTCCCCTTGTTGATTCACACAGCTACTTCTTTAGTTTAGACTCTCATCACCTCTCACTTGGACAACCGCAATAGCCTTGTAACTGATCTCCCTGCCTCAGGTCGTTCAGCTCCAATTCATCTTCAACACAGCTACCAAAGTCATTTTCCTAAAATGTAAGTCTGGTCACCTCTTTCTCCTATTCACTAACATCTAAAGGCTTTCTAGAAATTAAATGTGAATCTCTTTGGCTTTTAAAACCCTTTATAACCTGGCCCCACCCTAATTGTAGAGTTTGCCTACATTTTTGTCCCCTCCTGCACTCTATTATAGACTGGACTTCTTTGTACTTCACACATCATGCTCCATCTTCCATCTCCACATCTTCACATTGACTTTCTCCCATGCCTGGAATGCTCTTCCTCCTCTGCTTCATTGCATAGCTAGCTTTTTTCAAAACAGCTTAAACACCAGGAGGTGTTAGGAAGCCTTTCCCATTTCCCTGGCCGCTAGTACTTATAAGGTTACTTTCCATCCTCCCCATTTTTATCTTTTATATATGTATTCCATGCATTAGAATGTAAACTCCTCCAAGGCAGAGACTGTTTTTGCTTTTCTTTCTATCTCCATTGCTCAGCACAGTGTGTATCAGTTTGTAAATATTTTTATTTTTAATATTTTAATTAAACTTAATTTAATTAAATAACAAATAATTAAATATTTGATAAGTTAGATTTAATTAATTAAAAAATCTTTAATATTTTAAATAAATGTTTCTTTATTGCCAGATAGCAAGTAACAAAGTAGAAATCTGAATTCAACTCCCAATTGAGTTCTCTTGTGATTCTAAGGACTCCTTTACTCAAAGAGTAGCAAGCATAGGTTAGCATACAATGTGGGTCCAGGGTACTGGAATACTCAGCCTAGGCTCTGTGGTTGTGAGGAATATGAAGAAATTATGAATCAGAATTTGTCTTTGTTTTAATAGGGCTTACCACTGTCTGATAGGATGTGGGAATAAATTGATAGAATGGAACTGTTTCCAAATGTTCCAAGCAAATAGGGCCCATGAACAGCCAGGAAGATGATGGAGAAACCAGCTTCAAAAGAAAGGAATGAGTCTTGCCAGGGATGAAGATGGACAGGAGTGATTAGATCTGCAAATTTCTGAGATGCTGTCATTCATGTAGGAAGGCAGATTGGGTAGCTACTGACTGTAGGAGACAACGTAAGACCGCTTTCCAGGTCTGTGAAGGATTTTGGCTACTGTACTCTGAGCTCACATCTTTCTCATTTCCTACCAACTTGATTTAGGAGAGTTGGAAGCAAGCCCCAAAGATACAAACATTTTGATTTACAATGAGAAACACACACACACCCAGTATGATTTCCATATTCCTACCTGATGACTGGGGAGAATGAGTGGCAGGGCTGCTAATGTGGCTTGGTTGGGCCAGAAGGCAGTAAGGAAATAGCCCCTTAGGGGAAGCATATCCTACCCAAATGATGGCAAGGTGAAAAAGTAGCTGTATTGGAGTGGGACTCAGTTAACTGTAAATGCAAATACTATTTGTCCTGGGGAGGTTCACAAATGTGGGGGAGGGATACACCAAGGGGTATCTCCAGTCTAGGAAGAGCACTATTAAGAACTGTTCCCTCTCCTTTACCTTCTAAAGATTCCAAAGGATGCATGCCCCATTCTGACAAGTGAGAGCATTTATTAAGTAGCTACCCTATGCCAGGCTCCATGCTAAGTAATGAAGACACAGAGAAACACAAAAACATGGTCAATGTCTCAAGGAGCTCTAATGAAGGAGATAATATATAATATATAAATATTATATATGTAATATATAATATATTATATAAATATAAATTATATATAATATATAAATATAATAGATAATACATAAATATGTATATAAATATATACGGGCAGCTAGGTGGCGCATTGGATAGAACATCGAGCTTTGAACCAGAAAGACTCAACTTTGTGAGTTTGAATCCAGCCTCAGACAATGACTACCTGCGTGACCTTGGGCAAGTCACTTAACCCTGTTCGCCTCAGTTTCCTCATCTGTAAAATGAGCTGGAGAAGGAAATAGCAAACCACTCTAATATACCTGCCAAGAAAACTCCAAGTAGGGTTACAGAGAGTTGGACATGACTAAAAAATGACTAAACAACAAAAACAAGATACATGCAGTGGAAATGGAAAGTGATGTCAAAGAGAAGGAATTGTGCTGGGGAAGGGCTAAAGAACAGGAAAATCCTCTTGAAGAAGTGAGATTTCAGCTGAGTTTTGAAGGAAGCCAGAGGCATATGAGTGCTTCCTTCCTCTCTGCCCCTTCAAGACTAAGCTGTACCATCTTTTTTTTTCTTTCTTTACCCTCTATTGTAGTGATTTCCCTAGATCCCATGGGTTCAGTCATTATTTCTGTGTAGACCACTCCCAAATCCAAATATCCAGCCCTGAATTATCTCCTGACCTCTATTCCCACATCTCTGGTTTCCAGCTGGACAGTTACACTTGGATATCCTATAAGTGTCTTAGATTCAACATAGAAGAGGTGACTTGCTGTAATAAATACAGCTGAATTCAAATCCTGACTCAGAGGTTTACAAGATATATGAACCTGAGCAGGTCACTTAAACTCTGTTCACTTCAGTTTTCTCATCTGTTAAGTGGGGATAATAATAGCTCCTACCTCACAGTGTTTTTGTGAAGATCAGATGGGATAATGTACGTAAAGCACTTTAGAAACTTTGAAATACCAAATAGATGCTGGTTATTCCCAAGTAGAACTCATTATCTTCCCATTCAAACCTACCCCTCTTCCAAAATTTTCTCCTTTTGTTGAGAGACCCTCATTCTTCTGACCATTTAAGTTCACAATGACCTGGAAGTCATCCTTGAGGTTTTTCTCTCCCTTACCTGGCCCGTATATAATCACTATATAATCAGTTGTCAAGTCTTGTTACTTCTGCCTCCAAAATAATCTTCCTAAAGAACAGGTCTACCCATGACACTCTGCTGTTCATACAGCAGCTCCCTGTTGGTGCTTTCTCTCTCTTTAATTCTATCTAATTTTATCCCTTAATAGAATACAAATGTAAGCATAAATACATAACTGTTAAGGGCAGAGACTACATTTGGTTTTGCCTTGCTACACTAGAACAGTATAATCGCTTAATAAATGTTTGCTGGATGAAAGAGAGGCTCTTTGAAGTTCCCTTTATACCATAGTTTCTCTGGGTACTCTAAGACTAACAGACACTGACATATCTACCTAATGGTCAGGCCAGAAGGCAGAGCCAGGAGGAGAATATTGCTGAGAGAAACAAAGAAGGGATTTCCAGCTATGGACAATAGAAGAGCAGGAAAGAAGAGGACACTGTAGCTCTCTAATCCCCAAAGCAAACATCTTTGGAGAACGTTGGCAGACTCTCATGATTGCTGAAGGGCCCTAGGATGAGATTCACCGAGGACATAATCCTCATTGTCTAATGGCAGCACTGAGTATTCCACATTAGGTTGTGTGGGACTTGAGATTAGAATCATGGAGGATATCAAGTTTCCTGATTCTTCCTTCCTTTATATAAAAACTTTCTTTTTATGTATTTTGGCTGGTGGACTTGTAGGTGGGAGTTGGTTTCAGATGAATGAGCTATCCCAAGGGATTTTCCCACATTTCTGGTTAGTCCAACATAGAAGAGAAAGAATCCCTTTTCCTATCACCAAGTGACTAGCACCTTTGTTCCACAGGTGTACAAGATGGGGGAGGCATGAAAAGACAACAGTTTGTCTGAGGAAGATCTGGCAGTGTAGTACAAGGTCAGTATGAGTCACCATCATAATACTGTATCCAAGAATACTTCTTTGATCTAAAGCCGAGAGAGATAAAATGCCCAGGACTAAGGAAGCAGTATTTCCACTATACTCTACACTCAGAACAGATATGGAGTATTGCACCCAATTATAGAGGCCACACTTTAATGAGGATATGAATAATCTGGAAAGTATCCAGAGGATAGAATCAACATGGTTCCATGAAACCATGGCAAAGCTCATGCCATATGATGATCAATTTGAAGTAACTGGAAGAGAAGCCTGATACAGGTTTCATATGAAAGGCTGACACATGAAAGAACAATATTTGTTCTTCATGGTCCCAGAGGCCAAGACTGGGAACAATGAACACAAGTTGCAGAGCAAATTTAGATTTGATGAAGGGAAATGCTTCTTAACAATTAGAATAGCATAGAAGTGGAATGGACTGCTTTGGCAAGTACTGGTTTTCCCTCCAACTGGATATTTCAAGCAATGATTGGATGACTATTTGACAAGAGTGATTCAGAGAGAATAATTCCCTGATGGGGTAGATCAGATGACTTCTAAAGTCTTTCCCAACTTAGAGATTTTGATCACTTAGACAAAGGTTATACTTTAAGGACAAGGCCGTCCACATAAGTAAGCATTTTTTCCCCTCTGTTCTGATCTTCTGGTGGCACGCTATGATTACAAACTATTTAGAAATTTGTGCTTTCTGAAGAATTAAAAATATAGACAATGGAGAGAAATAAGATGGACTTAACTGGGCTTCAGTGCATGATGAATGATGACTTTCATTCAAGAAGTGTTATGAAAGATGTTATCAAGGAAACATGGTTGGAAAAGGGAAAAGAAACTTGACTTATCATTCAGGCAATAAGGATTTATAAAATTCCTCCTATGGATCAGACACTGTGCTAAGCACTGGTGATACAAAGAAAGGCAAAAAACAGTCCCAGCCCTTTAGAAGCTCACAGTTTTATGTTAGAGACCACATGTACAAACAAGCTATAGGCAGGATGATAGACAATAATCAACAGAAGGCAGGCACTAGAATTAAGAGGAATTGGGAAAAGCTTCCTGTAGAAGGTGGGATATAAGTTCAGATTTGTAGGAATCCAAGAAAACAAGGAGTTGGAGATGAGGATGGAGAGCATTCCAGGCATGGAGGAAAGCCAATAAAAATGCCCAAAGCCAAGAGATGAAAATAATAGGAAATAATGAAGAGGAAGGGCACTAGAATTAAGAGGTGTTAAGAAAGGCTTCCTGTAAAACATAGGGTTGTAGTCAGGACTTAAAGTAAGTCAGAGAAGTCAATGGGTGAAGTCGAAAAGGCAGATAAGGGAGAACATTCCAAGCATGTATACACTATGGACATGTGTGTGACATACATACACACACACACACACACACACATATATATATATACACACACGTGTATGTGCAAATCTACAAATATGTGGGCATATGCACACTTATGTACATGTAACTTGGACAGCCAATGCAAATGGAAAATTAACTGGATCTTCAACTATAAAATGAGAGGGTTGGATAAGATGACTTTTGAGGTCTCTTCCAACTCTCCAGATTTATGATCCTCTAAGTTTCTTTACCTCTCTAAAATACATTTATTTCATCTGTAAAATGAAGTAACTGTACTTGATAACCTCTAAGTTCCTTTCAAGTTCTTGATTTGTGATATTAGAATTGTAATTGCTGAGGACTTGTGGCTCAATAGCCAAAAGGGGACCCACCTTTGGACTGAGCTGATGCTGATTTGGAGAACTAGTCACTAAGAGCTTCTCATAATATGCTTGCTTAAGGATTGGGTTGGTTCTAGAACCCAGGGCAAGATAAATGTTATAGGTGGGAATTAAGTGGTCCAGACTTCCAAGGTTAGAGGACTATAAGGACAAGAATTTCAACAAGTCACCACTATCCCCTTTGTCCCAGAAAATTTAGAAGAAGAAGCATTTGAACTAGGTACCAAAGAGAACATGCTATAAGTAACACCTTTATCATACTCTTGGCTGCTTTCCCTTATTTAAAAATATGTGCCCAGACAAATTTGCCAATTATGTCCTTTGTTATGTGTAAGAAAAAAAAAGCACTACCAATGACGACATCTGAAAATACCAGCAGCTTTATTTCCTGGCTTGTTACCTTTCTCAAGTCACCTTCCTCAGAGAGCATTGCCAATCAGCCAAGCTCAAAGGCTTCCTCACCAGCTACTTTTCAATTGCACAAGAGCAAAAATAATTGGAGATACTTCATAGGCCAGGGATTTTTTTTTCATACCCTTTCCTAAAGGGTCTAAATACTTTTAACCTTAGAGGGGATAAATCAATCTTGTTCAAAGTTTTCTCCTAAAATTTCCATTCCCACATTTTGGACCCCAACTCAGATTTGAGTATTTAAACAAATCAGTAAATCCTTAGCTTTTGTTTAGTACCTTTTTATCTTATAAATACTTGAGCAACCATTATCTAGTAGAATAGAGGTTCCTTGAGAAAGAAGGAAGAAAGGAAGGATGAAAGGAAGGAAAGAAAGAAGGAAGGAAGGAAGGAAAGGAGGAATGAAGAGAGGGAGGAGGAAGGGAATAGGGAAGGGGGAAAAGAAGGGGAAAAGGAAGGGAGGGAAGAAGGGAGGGAAGGAAAGAAAGAGATGGAAGGGAAAAAAGAAGGAAGGAAGAAAGCATTTATTAAAGCATATGCATACATACATGTATTCATGCATATATATGCATATCTGTTTATAGATCTCCATTTATATGTTTATATCATATTTGTACATAGTTATTTGCATGTTGTTTCCTCCATTAGCTTCTTGATAACAAAGATTTTTTTCCCTTTCCTAAGAAGGTGCTTAAGCATTGAAGTATAACCCTCACAAGTATTTCAAATCAGACTCAGCAATTTGGTCATTTTGAAGAGCAGGGGGAATTTTGTAGACCTTTGTACTGAATCTACAACATTTGTATTTTTGTGATTCCAAGTGTAGGATGCCTCCCTCCTAGAAGAGAAGGTGAGGGGGCTAGAGGAGCACTTTTCCATGCTCCAGATTACTAGACACAGTCAAATTCTCCTTAGGAAAAAAAGCAGTACATCATGGAGAAACAGATTTGAGTAGACAGAGGGAAAACTTGACCTTTGTCAGGAGATTGGTGAGTGGAAGAATTCAAAATTAGTGAGAAGGGCAGAAAGAAAAAATACAACTTTACGCTTACAATTTAAAAATAAAATTGGTGCTCTTCTTGGGGATGAGAGACCTAGGTGTTCTCAGAAGGAAGCAGCTGCTTGTCCTCCAAGGAATGATAAAGTAGAGCCTCAGGAGAGATCAGGTAAGACATTATCCAGTAAAGTCAGAAAAAGGGCTGGGTAATTGCCCTTAGTGACTCCCTACTCAGAGGGATTGAGACAGGGACTTGGCTATCCTGATAATAACAAAGAGAAGTCTATTATTTTCCTGGGGCATGAATCAAAGATAACAAGGCTTATCAAATTAGATGACACCCTCCCCCCCCCCCAGTAACTTCTGGTGATTCAGATGAGCACAAATGCTGCTGCCACAAAGAACCAAGAAAATATTAACAAATATCATGAGGTCTTGGGCAAGTAATGGAAAGGCATAAGATATAGGCTGTTTTCATTGCTGCTTTTCATTGGAGACAAAGGATGCAGAAGAGCAAAAAAAGTTATCTGAGAATTGAAGAGTGGGCTAAGAAAATGTCTGACAAAGGGATTTGGATTTTTGGACCATAGCTTAAAACATAGGGATAACAGACTTCTGGCTAGGATTACAGTGATCAAAAAGGCTTTAAAATAATCATTTTTACAAGATGATCAAATATAAAGTCCTCTTTTTGGTATTTTAAGCCCCTAATAACCTTATATCTTCATACCTTGCCACTCTTCTTCCTCCCTCTTGCCTGGAACTTCTTTGCTTCCTCACCTCTACTTCCTGGCTTCTCTTGTCTCCTTCAGGACCCAGCTCACATCCTACTTTGTGCAAGACACCTTTCTTGATGCTCCCAGCTGCTAATGCCTTTCTTTTCATCTACTCTGTATTTAATTTCCATGCACTTAATAGTTTATATACCATCTCCTGCACTAGAATTTAAGCTCCTAGAGGGCAGGGACTTTTTTTCCCCTCCTTCCTTTGTACCCCCAGAACTTAACACAGTGCTTAATATATAGTAAATGCTTTAATAAATGCATGTTGACTGACATTAATTTTTTAATTTTATTTTTTATTTGATATATGTATATATATAATTGATTTATTCATTTATTTTTAGTTTTCCACATTTACTTCCATAAAACTTTGAGTTTTAAATTTTCTCCGCCTTCCTCTCCTCCCCTCTCCCCAAGAAGGTGTGCAATCTGATATAGGCTCTACTTATACATTCATATTGACTTATTATTATTAAGAACCATGGAAAAGGAGTTCTGGTAGCCTAGATTTCCCTCAGGATAGCAGGATAGGATACTCTGAGGTACGAAGGGACCTTTCAAAAACTGGATGGACAATTTGTAAAATAGGCCTTGATCTGATGTGAGCCAGTCCAGCTTTATGTATGATTGTTTCTGAAGAATGGAAATCCAACAGCAAAGTGTCACCATGAATAGAGTTCTGGAGTTACCAAGACCTGAATTCAAATGCATCCTCGCATATTAGCTGTGTTACCCTGGGCAAGTCACTTGATCTCTGTCTGCCTTGCTTTCCTTAATTGTAAAGTGGGGATAATAATAGCCCTACCTCCTAGGATTGGTAAAGTTGGGCACAGGGGGTGGTGAAGGAAGGGAATAAGCATTTATTAAACATCTATTATGTGCCAGGAACTTTGCTAATTTGCTTTAAAATATCTGTAAAGTGTTTTGCAAAACTTAAAGCACCACATAAATGCTAGTTGCCATTTTAAACTCGAGGGGCAGCTAGGTGGTACAGTGAATTGAGGACTGGGCCTGGAGTCAGGAAGACTCATCTTCAGCTCAAATCTGGCCTCAGACACTTACTAGCTGTGTGATCCCGGACAGAACGCTTAACCCTATTTGCCTCAGTTTCCTCATCTGTAAAATGAGCTGGAGAAGGAAATGGCAAACTACTCCAGCTTCTTTACCAAGAAAACCTCAAACAGGGTCATGCAGAACTGGACACAACTGAAATGAGTGAGCAACAAGAACAACAACAAATCTTAGATTCAATCGGGTCACTGCCTCTGGTCGGCTGAAGGGTGCTCTGGTCTGAGACTTTGATTGGGGTATAGCGACGGAACTAGAAGCAAATGGTGGAAGAGGAGCAAGCTGGCATTGGCAAAGACAGTAATTATTAACAGATTTCATGTCTATTTCATTTCTTCTGTTCCTTTTCCCCCAACCCCCATCCCCATTCCTAACATGTTACCAGCATGCTTTATTTTTGAGTTATTAAAAATTGCATCCTTCTTTTATTGATTCTTGACAGTTGCCAGCCAGTTTCTAATTGTTTCCAGCTCTGGAGTTCCAAAATTACTGATTTCCTTTTAGATGTTTTAATCATTGCTCGATCCTTTGCCCCTTCACTCCGCCCCCTTTGATTTGCCTTGGCTTGAGAGTTTCTCAGAGGACCTGTCAGTATTCCCAGCTTAAATCTTTCTTGTTAAATAGCTCCTTCTACTCAAAGGAAAAAAAGTCAACCAGGTAGACATGCACTACAGGGCCTAGATTTCTTTAATCTATTTTGAACAACTCTTGTTTACAGCAGTACAATAGGACCGTGAACCATTTCCAGTCTATAATTGTATTCATCCTACTATTCTGGGTTTGATTCCCCCTGGAATGCACTAGGGGTGTGACTGTGGGTCTATTGTTCCCACATGATGCTCGAGCAATGTTAAGAACTTAACATTTAAGCCACAAGCAGAGCACAGGTTACCATGATAAATTATAAAAATTTATGAGTGCTGTAAATTTCATTTTGAGTAATTTGAAAGAAGTGGGATTGAGATAGGTTTGTGGCTAGTGAATTAGACTCAGGCGAGCGACAAGGTTTGAAATAAAAAAATGGCATTTTTCTTCCTGTCCACAAAGCTAATCTTTAATGAGCGTGTGGGACGAATTTAGTATAAGGAATTATAAAAGGAAGTCTTGACATTGCCTAGGAAGGAATTTCATTCTGTTCTGAGCCCTCTCAGCTCATTGCTTATTCTGAAAAAAAAAAAAACACTCCCTTTCAAATACTGGTCCCTAAAACAAGCACATTATTAGAAAAAATATCCCTTTAGGTTTCCTAGTCCTGGGAATATGGTAGGCACATGCTTAATCAATAATCGTGTCTATTCCTAATACAGACATTTCTCTGTTTTTCTGTTTGTGCTTTGTTTCACCAAGATCTAGTCTAATACTATGCACGTGATAGCTGTTTAATAAATGCTTGTTGTATTGGATCTCAAAAAATGTGTAGAATTGCAGTGTTAAAAGAAACCTCAGTAGTCACTTAATCCAACCTCCCGTCAAAGTATAATCCCTGTCTACATCATCATTAACAGTGGTACACCTGATCATACAACTTTTGCTTAAAGACCTCCAACACTGGAGAGCTCGACATGTCAAGAGCCATTTTGAGTCAGCTCTAATGGTTAGAAAATTTATCTTTGTATTATGATATTCTGACAGATCTACAATCTCACTTATTCGGGCACTCATTCCAATGTTTCAGATCACAATCCATTTATGTCTTTTCATCCTATGGAACTCTTACCTATCTCTTCCAATAATCGTTTAACGTTGCACAATGCCAGTGGAGTGTATGGGCTGCCTCCCTGTAACTTTGAACCACTGACCCCTAGTTCTTTTCTCTAGGGCCTAGCAGAACATAGCTAGTCTCTCATATATCATCTTGTCAAATATTAGAAGACATTCTCCTGTCTTCCAGTGTGCTTTCTTCTCTAAGTCAATCATCCTCCAATTCACCTGTTTAGTGAAAATGTGTGCATACGTACATGTGAGCCCACACGTGTGTGCCCATACACACACACAAACACACACACACAAATTCATTGGCATCAGCTAGCTTCAGGACAATGTTTCCTCTCTCTTCTCCTTTTGAATTAAGAAAAGAGAGGATTGCTGAAATAAAGGAATAAAGAAAGAAAGTCGAACTGTGAAAGAGTGAATATTTTCAGTTCCACCTCTGATACTTCTTACGTGTGTGACACTGGGCAAGTCGCTTAAATTCCTTTTGCCTCAGTCTTCTCATCTAAAAGATGAGAGTTGGACCAAATGGCCTAAGATCATTGAGTGCTATGTAGGAATAGCTCCCGGGACTTTGAGAGTGAGTCAGTCAATAGGCATTTATTATGTGCCAGGCAAAGAGATAATGGGATCATGAGTGTGAAAGCACTTTATAAATGGAAGGAAAATTGGGAATCTTAAAAAGCTGCTGTGATTTTAACTGAATCTTATCCCCCAAAGTGTGTTTTTGTTTTTTAAACCACCTAAGAGACTTTTAGGAGGCTTTGAGGGAGAAACACTGAAGAGAAATGTAAATGAATGAGCAATACAGGGAGAAGTAGGGTCAGGAACTTGGAATGAAGGCAATGGGGTTTTGCAACACTTAGAGCAATCAAAATAAACAGTTAATTTTTTTTTCTTTTAAGTCAACCACCAACACAGTGGTGGGCTGTGGGACTGTTTCAGCTTCGGTACATTTAATCTAGCGCATTAACACAGATTTTAGCGATATAGTCCTTCACAAGGATTTGGACTCCAATTTTGTTGCACTTGCCAGGGTCTAAAGCTGTCAATTAGAAAACCATTTACCCAAGCAAAACCCTCCAGTGGCTGTCAGGTTAAACTTATGACACCCAACCTTGATTTTGGCCCTTCCCTTAAATGCAGGTCCAAACTCTCCCAAATGTACATCACAGTCCAAAGCACATTTTCAGAGCCTTTTCTTAGGAAGGAATGCACTTTGAAACAGTTTGCTGCTTTGTGAAAGGTTAGTTCTCATGGCCTCGTTTTAGAGAAGGTGCAGTTCTGTGATTTTTAGTGCTGACAAACTGAGTGAACCTGTACTGGTTCTCCTCTCTCTCTCTCTCTCTCTCTCTCTCTCTCTCTCTCTCTCTCTCTCCCTACTCCTCCTTCATCATCATCATCTTCTTCCTCCTCTTCTTCTTCTTCCCTCTCTCTCCCTCCTTCCCTCTTTCTTCTTCTTTTTTCTTTCTTTTCATTCACCTTCTGTTGACATTATTTAATCATCAGGGAGCTCTTAGCTCTGCTCCTTACTAGGTATATGACTTTGGCAAGTCATTTAAAATTTCTGGGACTCAGTTTCCTCACCTGTAAATGATGGTGTTGAATTAGGTAAGCTCTAAAACCTATGACCTAAAATGGGTCTATGGAAATCTCCTTCTTATAAAGAATCTAAACTCCATACCTGCTTCCTTTATTTTTTTGTTATTGAAAAGGAATAAAAGAGTTGAGTGACTTCCAAATTGCCACTTTTTAAGGTGTTGGAAAATGACCTCTTGTCAGAGATGCTATTGAGGGAATTATAATGTTAGATAGAGGGTTAGACTAGATGGTTTCTAAATTATCTTCTAACTCCGAGACTACATTTCTCTAATTCCTAGGCTAAAGGATTTGGTCAAGAAGAATGTCATTCACCTCACTACCAATCTATGGAAGAAAAAAAAGAGTTAGCTTCACTTCCAAAATATTCATGAAGATCAAGGAAATCTAGAGAAGCAAGTATTAAAGTTCTCATTCCTAGTGAAAACTGCATCTCAGGATACACTGGATCAAATTATAACTAACCCTTTGGTTTTAGATCACGATCTCTGATATTACACACAGCATTTATGCTCCTTTATAGTAGATATACCTAACACTCTAGAAACCTTTCATTGGGACTTTAAAAAATATTGTGTGGCTGCCAGTGCAACACTTAGGCTATCCATCTGTTATTCCTTGCTTTTAATATGTGCCTGGCTCATCTCCTAGGTTCTGGTCATACATGCCCTCGACCACGTCTCTTACACCACTTCTAGCACACAAATCATAATTGGTAACGTGTTGTAACCTGCTTGGTCCACCCCACCCCCTGCCCCACTTCTTTCCATTACTGTGGGCCATCTGAAGTGTTTCTTCTGAGATAGTGGTGTTTAGTGATTCATAGTCATATGGCACCAGTGGTTTTTAAAAGATGGGATTTGACAGCAGGCAGCAGCTTGAGATCATCTAAAGCACGGAGAAGTTTTCAAATTCAGTCCAGTCCATTCTCTATTGAATTCTCGACCCAATTCATTTTGCTTCTGAACTCTTTCCAAGATAAGCATCCTGATAAATTAGATATAGATGGCCCATGCAACCACATATCATAAACTGAGCAACATGCAGTCTTCATCCACTTGGTTTTTCCTCTTTGGATGACTGGAAAAATATCTTTTTCTTTGGTAATAGATCTCACTAAGGAGGCCTTGTTATGTTCCATGGCTCATTATAGGCAGCAGAATACAATTTAAAAACATTATTTAACCTCTGTCATATAACCAACATGTGTTCTTTGTTTATGAGTCACCTGGCTGTCATTGATTTTTAGATTTTGGCTCTCTAGAGGAAAAGAAATGTGGCCATCTGAAAGTCCCTGTTCAATTCTCAGTCCAACTTTCCACACAATAGGTACATAAGAAAGGCAATATGCATACTTTCTAATAATAACTTTGCTAGTCCAACTAGAAAGCCATCCTTGAGGTTAATGATAAAATGTGTTTTGTGTAAAGGAGTGAATTAATTGTTGATGCACCCAAAAGTTCAAAATTCTTCTACCTCTGATAATCAGGGGATTATTTATGGCTAGGAAATTTCCCCAGGAGATTCATAATGAATGAGTCACGAAGTATTGAGGGTGTGAGATCAATGGTGTGATTTTGAGTGTTGAGAGTGGGTAGTAACAAGCATCTGCGACAAGAGAGAGAATGAATAAGAGTGATGTGGCTCATATGAGAGGGATGTGGAAGCTAAGCAAGTCTTAGCTAGTGAGTGGGAAAGGTTTGTGGGTATCAGAGAGATGGATATACTGATAGGGCAAACCTTGATTTAAGGGTCCTGGGGAGAGTGAAGTATTAGGATTACTTATTGATTCTCACACATAAGACTCCGTCTCCCATCTCTCACTTCCCATCTTTGTGCCTTTGCATCCACTATCACTCATGCCTGGAATATTCTTCTTCCCCGCCTTAGTCTCTTGGTTTCCTTCAAGATTCAGCTCATGTCACCTTCCATATGACACCTTTTCTGGTCCTCCCATCAGTTGGTACCTTTTCTTCTAAGGTTACCTTGTAACTACTTTGTACATATCTTATACATTTGTTATTCAGTGGTTCAGTTGTGTTCAACTCTTCATAATTCCATGGACCATACTGCCCATGGGGTACTCTTGGCAAAGACACTGGAGTGGTTTGCCATTCCCTTCTCCAGTGGATTAAGGCAAACAGAGGTTAAGTGATTTGCCCAGAGTCACACAGCTAGTAAATATCTGGAGCTGCATTTGAACTCAGGTCTTCCTGGCTCCAGGCCCTGTGTTCTATCTACTGTGCCACCTAGCTACCTCTATCTTCTATATACATACATACACACACATGCATACACATGTACACACATGCATACATACTCAATGAGGGCAGGGGATGTTTTGTTTTTCTCTTTGTATACTAGGCATTTAATAAATGCTTGTTGATTGGTTGATTATAGAGGCAAGTATCTTCATATTTGCATCTACATTTACTAGTAGCTAACAAGATTTGTACTGGTTCTTGTACCCTCCCTATGATGCCATCTCAGCATTCTAGGGACAGTGATAAATGATCTCTGATAAGTAGGACAGTTCTGAGACTGCAGTAATTTCCACCTAGTAAAAGATAATTTGGGGAATAGGGCTAGAGAAGGAGTAGGGTATTACAAGTGGACTGGGAGTGTGGAGAAAGAATTGAGAGCTACTGAACATGGGTTCATAACCTGAATTATTTTCCTGTTGTCTATTTCCAGAGTTGTTTATCGATTCAACTCTCCCTCCCTTTCTTATTGGAATTTTCTATTTGTGTCTTTAGACTTTCACTTTGAGAGCTTGGAGAAAAAGAAAAAGCAAAAAAAAAAAACCCTAGGAAAAAAAAATACATAGTCAAGTAAAAATGTGTATCTCATCCTATATATTTAGTTTATTGTTTCTCTGTCAGTTGGTGGGTAGCATTCTTCATCATTAGTTGCCTGCATTCTGACTATAATTTTGTACATGTTTTAGTACTCAGCCTTCCATCTAATTTTAGTATCTTCTTTATTGATTTACCTGCTTATGCTGTAAGTTTAAATTAAATTACCATCTCCCTGAAATCTTTGGTAATTTTAGACTTTTTTTCTTTATATGCCACTTATTACTCACTTTCTGACTCGTCCCCCTTTGATGTTTGACATACGCCCAGGGCTGGACCACAGTATGGTCTCAAACTCCTCTTACATTAGAGAATTTATGTTTTTTCCAGCCTTAGCAACTGTTCCAAGAAACTTCTGGTGGGACAGGATGTCCATAGCTATGTAAATATTTGTAAATCACTTTGAAAACCTTAAAGCACTATGTAAATGCCAGTTAATATTATTATGTCAAGAGAAATTGCAAATAAATATAAAATGACGTAAATACTAAATACATCTTTTATTGATGATAACAATAAAAATTGTCATAAATTCAGGAAGCACAAACAAGAATGTGGACCTAAATAAAGGTTTAATGATGAAATCCTAAATAAACAGCAAGTCAAAAAAAATCATAAAACAATGAATAATTATGTGAGGAACAATTATATTGATGAGAAAACATATCCAAACTTCTGGCATCCATTTACAGTAAGCCTTACAGTGAACATATTAACAAAAGAGAAAAAATATAGAATAAAGAAAAATATAGGAATATGCATTAAAAAAAACCAGAATGCCAACAAATGAAAAAAAAACAACCCTGAATTAGCATAAAGAGGAAACCTTGAAAATTAGGAAAGAGGCATATTGGAAACCAAAAATTTCATAGAACTGATCAACAAAATTAAAATCTAGTTCTCTGAAATTAGTAAAAATCGATAAATATAAAACTTTAAAAAGAAAAAGATTAAAAAGAAGGCAGAAAAACACAATTAAAAATGGACTAGATAAATGCACAATAAGACTAGAAGAAATAAAAAGAATTATTAGAAACTACACAGGTATACGCCAACAAAATTGAAAGCATGAAAGAAATAGATTACTTTTAAAAATGTAATATTACAGGGAGGCTAGGTGGTACAGTACATAGAGCACCATTCCTGGAGTCAGGAGGACCTGAGTTCAAATCCAGCCTCAGACACTTGACACTTACTAGCTGTGTGACCCTGAGCAAGTCACTTAATCTTGATTGCCTCACCAAAAAAAGAAATGTAATATTCCTAAACTAACAGAATATCAGACAAAGATCTAAAGGAACTAGAACTCCTACAATGGAAATATGAAAGAAACAACACTCGTGATCTTGATGATTTTGCGGTAGAATTCTATCAAACTTTTAAAGATCACTTAATAGCAACATTAAACAAATTTTGAGAGTTATAGACTAATATTATTGATAACTGATTCAAAAATTTTAAATATGATCCTGAGGAAAAGACTATAACAGCTTATCTAAAAAGTCATTCACTATGATTAAGTTGGATTTATAACAAGGAATACAAAAATGGCTCAACATTAGGAAAATAATCAACATCTCTCACATTAAAAACAAAATTATCTAAAGCTACAATTATTATAATAAGTCAGAAAAAACTTTGACAAAGAACAACACTAATGCTTAAAAAAAACTCCTACATAGTATAGGCATAGAGGGGTGTCTTTTTAATATTATAAAAAATGTCTGTCTATAACAAAAAGGAAACATCACATGAAATGGAGATAAATTGGTTTTTTCTAATAAACAGAGGAATAAAACAAACATGAGCTATTTCTCCGATATTTTTTGATATAGTTCTAGAAATTAGTGTGTAATCAATTGTAGAAAAAAAAATTAAAGGCGTAATGGCAGGCAAAGTGTCACCAAAATGTCATCAGCATGATGGTTTAGAAAATCATTAAACAAACTAATTGAGACAGCTTCAGCAAAACTGTAAGCTACAAAATAAATCCACCAAAATCAACAGAATTTCTATATAAAAATAACAAAATACTGGAGGCTAGAATAGAAAGGAAAGTCACATCCAGAATAGGTATAAAATGCACAAAATACTTTGAGAGCAAATCTACCAAAATACATTCAGCTTCTCTAAAGACAAATTTTAAAATGTTCCTTAAAGTAAAGACTAACTTACATAGCAGGAGGAACAGTAAATACTTATGGCTAGACCATACCAACATCATAAAAATGACAATATTACCAGAGTTAATTTACAGATTTAGTACTATACCAATCAAACTGTCCAAGAGAAAATTTACAGCGCTATACCAAGTAACAACAACGTTGATTTGGGAAGCAAAAGATAAAAAATTCTAAAGGAAATACTGACAAATGTAGCAGTGAAGAGGAAATAGCACTTCCAGACCTGAAACTGCATAATACTATATGAAAACCAATCGATATTGGTTAAGAAAATAGAAAAAATAAAGCTGAAGCCAAAGTGGTGGACTAAAAGCAGATACTCATCTGAGCTCTTCCAAATTCCCCTCCAAACAACTTAAAATAATATGTCAAATTGGATTCTGGAGTGGCAGAACAAATAACAGGTTGGGATGAAACAATTTTCTAGCAGAAAGGTCAGCAGAAAAAGTTCACACAGAAAAGGCCTGTGTCACCAGGTTGGTGGTCAGGCCTGGAGCACAGAGCAGTACAGGGTGTGCCCCAGGAAGCAAGCAGTGGGCCTTGGGAGTAGTTGCATTAGCTCTGAGCCCACAGATATTAAGGGCGTTGGAAAACTGTTCAGAAGGAAATTACAAGGACCCTTTTCTGACACTGGATGCAAGGTAATTGCATTGCCCTTATGTGTTTCTAGGTCACAGTCCCAGGGCAAGGAGGAGCACTAGCACACTAGTGGTTTTGGCTGCATTGGAGTAGAGACTCTGGTCACAGTTTCAGTTGGAGAGAAATACTTGTGGTCACTCATGGAAAAATAGGGGCCCTAATCTTAGATTCAAGGCAGAAAGGAGCACTGACACTTGTGACTATGGGAGAGCAAAAGACAGAGTCACATTTTCTGGGTAATAAAGAGCAAAACTTCTTGCAGCTTCAGGGGTACAGCAGCCCTAGTTACAGTCCCAGGGCAAAGAAGAGTGCTTATGGTCACTCACAGACCAAAGGATAGGTAAGGAAAGCAGTCACTGCAACACTTGTAAGAACTGAAAACTTACAGATCCCCAGAACTAGTTCTGAAAACAGCAGCACAAAACTCCTGAGGCTTGGGGGAGTGTTCCCTCAACCCCCAGAGTAGATTCCAACTTTAGCATAAAGTTAAAAGTCAAGAAATAGGCTGGGAAAATGAACAAACAACAAAAAAAGAACAGGACCATAGATAGTTACTTTGGTGATGAGGGAGTTCAAAAAACAAACTTAGAAGACAACAGTCGGAACTGCTACATCCACACCCTCAAAGATAAAATGTGAATTGGTCTCAGGCTCAAAAAGAATTTCTGGATGAGCTCAAGAAGGATTTTAAAAATCAAATAAGAGAGGTGGAGGAAAATTGTGAAAGAAATGAGAATGATGCAAGAAAATAATGAAAAAAAGAATCAACAGCTTGGTAGAGGAGGCACAAAAATATAGTAAAGAAACTATCAACTTGAAAAACAGGTTAGACAAAATGGTAAAAGGGACACAAAAATTCACTGAAGAAAAGAATTCTTTTAAAAGCAGCATTGTTCTAATGGAAAAAGAGGTACGAAAATTCATAAAGAAAAGAACTCTTGACTTGGGGGGTGGGGCAGAGCGAAGATGGCAGCTGGAAAGCAGGGACTCACCTAAAGCTCTCCCCCAAGACCCTAAAACACCTATAAAAAATGGCTCTGAACAAATTCTAGAACTGCAGAACCCACGAAATAGCAGAGGAAAGCAGAGCGCCAGCCCAGGACAGCCTGGATGGTCTCTGGGTAAGGTGTATCCCACGGAGCTGGGAAAAGAGGGGAGCAGAGACCAGCGTGAGCCACGTCCAGATCAACCAGACCAGGAGCTGGGTGGAAAAGGCCCTAGCGCCCGGAATCAATGAGTTGTGGCAGTAACCAGACTTCTAAACCAATGAACACCAAAGACAACAGAGAAGGTTAGTGGGAAAAGCTGTGGGATAAGAGCGAAAGAAGTTCCCAGTTTGGCCACTGCCCCAGAGGCAGTGGAGGTGTTGCAGCTCTGAGGACAGAACTACAGCTGCAGTTGCTTCTGGCCCCAGGCCCACCTGGTGGGAGAAATTAAGTGGCAGATAAGAACAGGAGTGCAGAACCTGCTTAAGACCTGAGTCAGGTCCAGGTTGGCAGGTTTTGGAGGAGGAAGAGTGCTGGTGTGGCAGAGCTGGCTGTGTAGGAAAGCTCTGAAAACAACAGCACAGCCCCTCAAGCTTAGGGCAAAGTATGCTCTACTCTACAAGCAGTCATACCCCAACAAAAAACTCAAGGATCAAGTATTTGGCTGGGAACATGGCCAGGCAGTGAAAACAGATTCAGATTCAGACTCAGACTTCAGAATCTTTCTTTGGTGACAAAGAAGACCAAAACATATAGCCAGAAGAAGTCAACAAAGTCAAAGGGCCCACATCAAAAGCCTCAAAGTAAAACATGAATTGGTCTCAGGCCATGGAAGAGCTCAAAAAGGAGTTGGAAAAGCAAGTTAGAGAAGCAGAGGAAAAATTGGGAAGAGGAATGAGAATGATGTGAGAAAACCATGAAAAACAAGTCAATGACTTGCTAATGGAGACCCAAAAAATACTGAAGAAAGCAACACTTTAAAAAATAGACTATCTCAAATGGCAAAAGAGCTCCAAAAAGCCAATGAGGAGAAGAATGCCTTGAAAGGCAGAATTAGCCAAGTAGAAAAAGAGGTCCAAAAGACCACTGAAGAAAATACTGCCTTAGAAATTAGACTGGAACAAGTGGAAGCTAGTGACATTATGAGAAACCAAGATATTATAAAACAGAACCAAATGAATGAAAAAATGGAAGACAATGTGAAATATCTCATTGGAAAAACCACTGACCTGGAACACAGATCCAGGAGAGATAATTTAAGAATTATTGGACTACCTGAAAGACATGACCAAAAAAAAGAGCCTAGATATTATCTTTCAAGAAATTATCAAGGAAAACTGCCCTGATATTCTAGAGCCACAGGGCAAAATAGAAATTGAAAGAATCCATTAATTGCCTCCTCAAAGAGATCCCCAAAAAAAATCTCCTAGGAATATTGTCACCAAATTCCAGAGCTCCCAGATCAAGGAGAAAATACTGCAAGCAGCCAGAAAGAAACAATATAAGCATTGTGTAAACACAATCAGAATAACACAAGATCTAGCAGCTTCTACATAAGAGATCGAAGGGCTTGGAATATGATATTCTGGGGGTCAATGGAGCTAGGATTAAAACCAAGAATCACCTACCCAGCAAAACTGAGTATCATGCTCCAAGGCAAAATATGGATTTTCAATAAAATAGAGGACTTTCAAGCTTTCTCAGTGGAAAGACCAGAGCTGAATAGAAAATTTGACTTTCAAACATAAGAATCAAGAAAAGTATGAAAAGGTAAACAAGAAAGAGAAATCACAAGGGACTTACTAAAGTTGAACTGTTTTGTTTACATTCCTACATGGAAAGATAATGTGTATGATTCATGAGACCTCAGTATTAGGGGAGCTGAAGGGGATATAGATAGATAGATAGATAGATAGATAGATAGATAGATAGATAGATAGATAGATAGATATAGATATAGATATATATAGGCAGAGGGCACAGGGTGAGTTGAATATGAAGGGATGATATCTAAAAAAAATTAAATCAAATTAAGGGATGAGATGAATATATTGAGAGAGGGAGAAAGGGAAAGATAGAATGGGGTAAATTGTTTTTCATAAAAGTGGCAAGAAAAAGCAGTTCTTTAGGAAATAAAGAGGGTACAGGTGAGAGGGAATGAGTAAATCTTGCTCTCATCGGATTTGACCTGAGGAGAGAATAACATAGACATTCAATTGGATATCTTACCCCACAAGAAAGAAGGAGGAAGGAGATAAAAATGAAGGGCTGATAGAAGGGAGGGCAGATGGGGGAAGGAGGTAACCAAAAACAAACACTTTTGAAAAGGAACAAGGTCAAGGGAGAAAATTGGATAAAGGGGGATAGGATAGGAAGGAGCAAAATATAGTTAGTCTTTCACAACATGAGTATTGTGGAAGGGTTTTGCATAATGATACACATGTGGCCTATGTTGAATTGCTTGCCTTCTTAGGCAGGGTGAGTGGGGAGGGAAAAGGGGAGAGAATTTGGAACTCAAAGTTTTAAAAGCAGATGTTCAAAAAAAAGTTTTTGCATGCAACTAGGAAGTAAGATATACAGGCAATGGGGAATAGAAATCTATCTTGCCCTACAAGAAAGTAAGGGAAAAGGGGATAGAGGGGAGTGGGGTGACAGAAGGGAGAGCTGATTGGGAAATGGGGCAACCAGAATATATGCCATCTTGGAATGGGTGGGAAGGTAGAAATGGAGAGAAAATTTGTAATTCAAACTCTTGTGAAAATTAATGCTGAAAACTAAAAATATTAAATAAATGAAACAAAAAAATTCAGTCACAAAAAAAATGAAAAGAAAAGAACTCTTTAATTAGTAGAATTGGCCAGATGGAAAAGGAAGAACAAAAGCTTACTGAAGAAAATAATTCCTTAAAAATTTGAATTGGGCCAGTGGAAGTTAATGACTATCTGAGACATCAAAAAACAATAAAACACCATGAAAAGTATGAAAAAAATAGAAGAAAATGTGAAATATTTCATTGGAAAAACAACTGACCTGGAAAATAGATCCAGGAGAGATAATTTAAGAATTATTGGACTACCTGAAAGATATGATCAAAAAAAAAGAGCCTAGATATCATATTTAATGAAATTATCAAAGAAAACTGTCTTGATATCCTAGAACCAGAGGGTAAAATAGAAACTGAAAGAATCTACTGCTCATCTCCTAAAAGAGATCCCAAAATGAAAACCCCCAGGAACATTAGAGTCAAATTCCAGAGCTCCCAAGTCAAGGAGAAATAACCATAAGCAGCAAGAAAGAAATCATTCAAATATCATGGAACCACAGTAAGAATAATACAAGATTTAGTACCTTCTACATTATAGGATTGGAGGGCTCAGAATGTGATCTAATGGAAAGCGAAAAAGATAGGATTACAACTAAAAATCACCTACCCAGCAAAACTGAGTATAATCTTTCAGGAAAATGAATATTTAATAAAATAGAGGACTTTCAAGCATTCCTGATGAAAAGACCAGAGATGAGTTATAAATTTGACTTTCAAATACAAAATACTCAAGAGAAGCATAAAAAGGTAAAAATAAAAGAGAAGGCGCTCAATAAGGTTAAACCGTTTACATTTCTACATGGGAAGATGATACTTGTAGCTCCTAAGAACTTTGTCATTATTAAGGCAATTAGAAGGAGTATACCACAGACAGAGGTCATGGGTATAAGTTGATTATGATGGGATGATTTCCAAAAAAATTAAGGAATGAGAAAGAAGGATGGCCTGGCAGAAGGGGGAAGGTAAAGGAAGAATGGGGTAAATCATCTCACATGAAAGAGGCATGAAAGAAAGAGATTTTAGAGTAGAAGGAAAGATGGAGTAGGGTTGTCATAAGCTAGAAGCCTACCCAAAGAACAGGGGTGAAGCAAAGACATCAATTATCACCATTATTAGTTAATATTGTTCTAGAAATGCTAACTATAGCACTGAGACAAGAAAAAGAAATTGAAGGAATTAGAATAGGCAATGAGGACACCAAACGACTCTTTGCTGTCAATACTATAGTATACTTGGAGAATCCTAGAGTAACAATTAACAACTTCAATAAAGTTGCAGGATATAAAATAACCCCACACAAATCATCAACATTTCTATATATTACCAATAAAGTCCAGCTGGAAGAGATATAGAAATTCTACTTAAAATAACTGCAGACAATGTAAAATATTTGGAAGTCAACCTGCCAAAACAAACCCAGAAACTATAAGAACAAAATTACAAAACATTTTTCCCGGGGTGGAGCCAAGATCGTGGCTGGAAAGGAGGGGCTAGCTTGAGCTCCCTGCCAAGTCCCTCCAAAAACCTATAAAAAACGTCTCTGAACCAATTCTAGAACTGCAGAACCCACAAAACAGCGGAAGGAAGCAGGGCTCTAGCCCAGGACAGCCTGGATGGTTGCTGGTTAAGGTCTATTCTGCACAGAGCTGGGAGTGGAGGAGAGCGAAGCAGAGCCCAGTGTGGGACGTGCGGACCAACCAGACCAGGAGCTGGGGGGAGTGAGCCCTAGCGCCCTAAATCAGTAAACTGCAGCAGTTACCGGACGTCTCAACCCACAAATACCAAAGACAACAGAGAAGGTTAGTAGGAAAAGCTGCTGGGGACAGAGTGAAAAAAAGGAGTTCCCAGTTTGGCCACTGCCCCAGAGGCAGTGGAGGTGGGGCAGCTACAGAACTACAGCTGCAGTTGCTTCTGGCCCCAGGCCAACCTGGTGGGAGGAATTAAGTCGTGGATCAGAGCAGGAGTGAAGAGCCTGCTGAAGATCTAAGTCCAGTCTGGATTAGGAGTTCTTGGGGAAGGAGGAGTGCTAGTGTGGCAGAGCTGGAGCATCCCCCCAAGCTTGGAACATAGTTCTCTTCACTCTACAAGTAGTCATACCTCACTGAAAAACTCAAGGGTCAAGTAAGTTGGTTGGGAAAATGACCAGGCAGCAAAAATGCACCCAGATTTAGTCTCAGACTTTGGAATCTTTCTTTGGTGACAAAGAAGACCAAAACATACAGCCAGAAGAAGTCAACAAAGTCAAAGAGCCTACAACAAAAACCTCCAAGAAAAACATGAACTGGTCTCAGGCCATGGAAGAGCTCAAAAAGGATTTGAAAAAGCAAGTTAGAGAAGTAGAGGAAAAATTGGGAAGAGAAATGAGAAGGATGAGAGAAAACCATGAAAAACAAGTCAATGACTTGCTAAAGGAGACCAAAAAAAATACTGAAAAATA
>CM053622.1:134554640-134669382 GCA_028646595.1 Phalanger gymnotis
GCCAAATTCCAGGGCTCCCAGATCAAGGAGAAAATACTGCAAGCAGCCAGAAAGAAAGAATTTGAGTATTGTGGAAAAATAATCAGGATAACACAGGATCTAGAAGCTTCCACATTAAGGGACTGAAGGGCTTGGAATACAATATTCCAGAGGTCAATGGGGCTAAGATTAAAACCAAGAATCACTTACCCAGCAAAACTGTGTATCATGCTCCAAGGCAAAATATGGATTTTCAATAAAATAGAGGACTTTCAAGCTTTCTCAATGGAAAGACCAGAGCTGAATAGAAAATTTGACTTTCAAACACAAGAATCAAGAGAAGCATGAAAAAGTAAACAAGAAAGAGAAATCATAAGGGACTTACTAAAGTTGAACTGTTTTGTTTACATTCCTACATGGAAAGATGATGTGTATGATTCCTGAGACCTCAAAATCATAGTAGCTGAAAGGAATCTGCATATATATATATGTATATATATATATATACACATATGTGTGTGTCTATGTATGTATATATGTAGGTGTGTGTATATGTATATAGACAGAGGGTACAGGGTGAGTTGAATATGAAGGGATGATATCTAAAACAATAAAATCAAATTAAGGGACGAGAGAGGAATATATTGAGAGAGGGAGAAAGGGAGAGATAGAATGGGGTAAATTATCTCGCATAAAAGTGGCAAGAAAAAGTAGTTCTCTAGGAAGGGAAGAGGGGGCAGGTGAGGAGGAATGAGTAAATCTTGCTCTCATCGGATTTGATCTGAGGAGGGAATACCATACACACTCAATTGGGTATCTTACCCCACAGGAAAGAAGGAGGAAGAAGATAAAAAAGGGGAGACCATAGAAGGGAGGGCAGACAGGGGGAGGAGGTAATCAAAAATGAACATTTTCAAAAAGGGACAGGGTCAGGGGAGAAAATTCAATAAAGGGGGATAGGTTAGGAAGGAGCAAAACATAGTTAATCTTTCACAACATGAGTATTGTGGAAGGGTTTTACATAATGATACGCATGTGGCCTATGTTGAATTGCTTGACTTCTTAGGGAGGGTAGGTGGGGAGGGAAGAGGGGAGAAAATTTGGAACTCAAAATTTTAAAAATAGATGTTCAAAAACAAAAAAAAAGTTTTTGCATGCAACTAGGAGATAAGATACACAGGCAATGCGGCGTAGAAATTTATCTTGCCCTACAAGAGAAGAATGGAAAGGGGGATGGGAGGGGAGTGGGGTGACAGATGGGGTTGCTGACTGGGGAACAGGGCAACCAGAATATATGCCATCTTGGAGTGGGGGGGAGGGTAGAAATGGGGAAAAAATTTGTAATTCAAACTCTTGCGAAAATCAATGCTGAAAACTAAATATATTAAATAAATTAAATAAAAAAATTTTAAAAAAGGAAATGAAAAATGTTTTAAGGCAATTAACGCATTCTTAAAACCTCACTGATCAAACCCATTGATGCAGCTACTTGAATCCCAAAGGAACAAAATTCGAGCCTGTGAGTAGTTGGCACTCCTGAAGCTTGATGAAAGTTCCAGTTCTTGATTGAAGAATCCTTTTTTAATTTTTCTTTATTTTTCTTGGGGTTTTTTGGTCAGTATTTTCTTTTGTAACATGGCTAATATGGAAATATGTTTTGCATGACTTCACATATATAGCTGATAACAAATTGCATGCCTTCTCAAGGAAGGGAGAAAGAGAATTTGGAAGTCAAAAGTTTTTTTAAAAAATAAATGTTAAAAGAATTTTTTCACTTGTAACTGGAAAACATTTAACCAAGTTAATTAAAATATATTTTAAAAATAAAGAATGCTTCAAGTCACTACTAATAAGAGAAATTTAAATGAAAAAAACTACTTTAGAATCCATCAAATTGGGAAAGATAGCAAAAGATAAGTCGGTATTAGAGTGGTTGCAGGAAGACAGGCACATTAAAACATTGTTGGGTTAGCTGTCAATTTGTAATATTTTGGAAAAGAGTTTGGAATTACAGAAATAAAGTTATTAAAATCCCCATACCTTTTGACCCAGAAATTTCACCACTGGAGACATACCCCAAGTGGGTCAATGACAAAAACGAAAGTTTCATGTACAGCAAAATATTTATAGCAGCACTTTTTTGGGGCAACAAACAGTACATGAATGTTATAGATCGTAACTGTGCTTTTAAAAAAAGACAAGAACATTTAATATAGAGAAATATGGAAAGACTTACATGAAGTAAGGCCAAGTGAAGTAGGCAAAGCCTGGAAAATAATGCACACAACGACTACAACAATATAAATGGAAAGAACAACTACAATACAATGGAAAGACCAGCAGCAACAGTACATAGAAATGGAATACTACAAAAGGCTAAAGATTATGTTTGTCCCTAAAAAGAGATATGAAAAAACACCTCCCTCCATTGTGGAACACTGTATATGTCAGATTTTTTAACATATTGGTTGGTTATGCTGTTATATTTCTTTTTTTCAAAAATGATATGTGACTCTCTGAGTGTCTGAGATGGGGCGAAGAAGGATATGGAGGACATATAGGCAATATAAAAACAAAAGCTGTCAATAAAACAATCTATTAAAGACAAGAATATATTTTCTTGATGTACAATGCTGCACTACTACCCCTTTCATATAATCTCTTTCTCTTAAATTGGGCATACGTTTTTGATATTCCAGTTATGAGTTCCATTCTTCTAATATTCTGTTTATGAGGTTAAATTCAAACTTCTTATATTAAAACCTATGGTCCACAGACCCATTGTGCTGACCTTATGTTATATGCCCGTGAAACCTGGACAGTCTACCAGCACCATGCCAGGAAGCTGAATTGCTTCCATTTGAATTGTCTTAGGAAGATTCTGAAGATCACGTGGCAGGATAAGGTACCAGATACGGAGGTCCTTACTCTAACTAAACTGCCAAGCATTCAAACCCTGCTTCAGAAAGTGCTACTTCAATGGGCACTTCACATTTGAATGCAAAACTCAGGTTTGCCAAAATAACTTCTTTGGTGAACTCACATAGGGCAAGCGTTCACACAGTCATCAGAAGAAGTGATACGAGGACGTTCTCAAGGTCTCTCTCAAGAACTTTAGAATTGATTGTGTGACAAGGGAGACTCTGGCACAGCACCACTGAGCATAGTGTGCCCACATCAGAGAAGGTGCTGTGCTCTATGAGCAAAGGGAATTGAAACAGCTCAAAGGAAACACAGGATGCACAAAGTTAGAGTATCCAACCCAAATGTTCACGTGGACAATTTGTGCCTGACCTATGGTAGAGCATTCTGAGATCATATTGGCCAGAGAGCCACAGATGGCCACATTGAATCTTGGCTCTAGCATGGTGATGTGATTTTGGTCCTCTTCGAGGACGAAGGACAACAACCAACCAACAAACCAATAGTTATTTTTGAAGGTACCTTTATTCTGCACACTTGTTTACAGACATAGGACCTTGAAAACCAAGGCCATGAGTTTTATTACTGCCTTTTTTAAATCTTGTCTCCTGTGAATTACTGTGCCTTTCCATTTATATTACTTTCAACTATTCTCTGTTGTATCCTACTTGGCAAATGTGTATGGGCAAATTTCCCATTCACTTTCTCAGCTTTAGTTTAAAGCCCTTTTTATCATGTTGAGTCTCTAGCAAATATATTATTATCAGTTCTTATTAAATATACTCCATTCCTGACCAAGAGCCTGTAAGTCCCCATATATTGAACAGTGAAATGTAAATTACAATCTTATTTTCCAGTACCATATTTTAAACTACTTATTCTTTTTTTTTCTGATACCTTTACCTTCAATCAGCAGCAGTTATAAAAACACTTTCTGTGCCCATAAGCTCTCTTTTTTTTCTTGCCTGAGATTTCATAATTCCAAGCAATGCTTTCTAGATTCCTTTTGGAAGTATCACTTGTCCTTGAATGAATTTCCAGAAGTGGGTAGTTGTTTCCTGTTTATAATCCCATAGGAGACTTTTCAGCAAGTCTTAAGGAAGCAGCATATCTCTCAATTGTTTTTAATAATAACTAGCATTGATATAATGCTTTAAAGTTTATGAGGCATTTTGCATATGTTATCTCCTTTGATCCTTACAACAACCTTGGAAGTAGTTGCTATTAGTTTCTCCCTTTTATAGATGAGGAAACTGAGGCTGAAAAAGGCTGAATGCCTTAACCAGGATCACGTGGTTAAAGCTAAGTAAGTGTTTGAAGCAATATTTGAACTTGGGTGTTTCAGACTCAAAGTCCAGCACTGTATCCACTTGACCACCTAGCTGTCTACCATAGCCATCTAGGTATCAGAAAAACATAAGGCCTTCTTGCTAATTCTCAGCAGGGATTTATCAACCCTCATGATTTCCCCCCAAAGCCTTTTTTCCTTTGGATCATTCTCTGAATAACAATGATAAGCCTATCTCCTGGAACCTATACCTTATTATTTTAAAGTTTAGAATGCGAGATGCTATTTCTTCATAAAAGTTTAAGCCAAGATTTGAACACATGGGTTCTAACTCTAAGTACTATGCTTTTGGTTTGACAGCAGCTTTCAGTAATGGCTTTTGTTGTACTTCCAGAGTTTCAAAGAATCAGATTTAGAGTTGGAAGGGCGCTAATAGATTCTTTGGTCCATCAGTCCAAACCCTATCATCTTGTTCTATTATTCTGGACTGATTTTATTTTCTTTTTTTGAGATTAGGTTTCCCTCTTGCATCCAGGCTGGATGTCTGATCCCAATACCATCAGCTTGAAAATTTTGACTTGCTGTTTCAACCAGGTCCAGGGCCAGTCCACCCTTTTTTAGGCAGCCTGGTGATCTCTCCCTCCTTGGGGCTTATCATATCAGTGTCAGACTTTGAGCAGACACCCGATCATTTTTAGCCTTCTGTATCTCAGTGCTCCCTAGCTCAGATGATCTCCCAACCTTGGCCTCATGGGTAATAAGGTATCACACTGGGCCAAGCTAGGCTGACCTCTATAAAAAGAGATCCTACTAATTCCATAGAGTGTCCCGTGATGTTAGAAAAAACCTCACTTATATTAATTATAGTAAAGATCTATCTATTATGTTGGATACATTATATTGTTCATGAGAACAAATCCCAAAATCTGAAATAGCTTAGAAAGAAATTTATTAGGTCATTTAGTGGAAGAGAACAAGCTGGAAAGCATGTGGTTCCATCTCAAACAGGATCTGGAAGGTTTACGTTGTATATGGTTTAGACAAGGGTATCCACACATGAATCACATGTACAGAGTTAAAGAATTTTGCTAAGAGGGCAACTTGAAAGTGAAGTAGGTTATGACAGCTATGAGTAACTGTAAACGTTCAGTAAAATTTGGGCAAAGCCAAAACATAAGAGAACCTAAAACACAAGTTTGGCTGGACCGAAAACAAGACCCAGGTGTGGAAGCCCCAAATAAGAATGCTTTGGGTAGATTCAGGACCTGGGGGAACCCCAGATACCTGGTAGCTATCTCCATTTTTCCTAGAGAGCTAATGGGGTCAGGTGACATTCTGGGTGTAGACAACCTTTAATCACATAAGGTTAGATTCCAACAATGTAATAAGTTTTCCTGAAGAACATAATAACTCATTTCCCCCACAATTACAATGATGTAATTTGGCCACACAATGTTCTTTTCTATTTTAACATGCGCGTGCGCACGGGCGCGCGCGCACACACACACACACACACACACACATACACACACACACACACACACACACACACACACACACAAAACCAAATTTACCATCTAATCCAACAACCCCAACTATTTTTGAAATTACAAATAATAGATATTCCTAGACTAATCTCAGGGGTGTTTTGGTCATAACTCCTTTCTAGTTGGAATGGTTAGTTAGGTCTTGGAATCGGGGACAAAGATGGGGGAGGGGGAAAGCTCAGGTAAGCAACTGAAAGGAGCTAGAAAGCTAGAATCTATACCTTAGATTATTTTAAAATTTAGAGTTAGGAAACTATGTGTTCAAATCTTGGCTCAGACTTTTATGAAGAAGAAACATCTTGTGTTCTAAACTTTAAAATAATCTAAGGTATAGATTCTAGTTTTCTAGCTCCTTTCAGTGGCTTTCCTGAGCTTTTTTTCCCCATCTTTGTCCCTGATTCTAAGGCCTTACTAACCATTTCTGAGATGTTACCAAAGCACATTTTTTTATTCCATGTATATGTCTTTCTTTCTGTTCTCACCATAGCAACAATATCGCTGGAAATATCTAGTCACTTAGTTATGATCTACCTTTTGTGAAACAATACTGGCTATTTTTATTGCAGTTAAACTCTAAAAATTGTCCCTTACTAAAATCTTTGAAGCCATTTATGTTAGCATTCTCACCGCCACTGTCTAAGAAATCGATCCAACAAATCTACCACTTCATTTCTAATTTTCTATTTCTATTTTTCAGGGATAATCAACTCTCAGTTTTGGTAATGAAAAGTGAAAACAGCTTGGCAAGAGAAAAATCCATAAATCATTTTTAAAAACCCACTGTCAATCTCTTTTTCCCCATCAGACTTTCATCAGAGCTGCTAAGCTGTCATTACACTTGGCAAACTTTTGTTTTCTCTCCTTTCCATTAGAAAGTTCACTCTTTGGTGAAAGTGTTTACTAATGGAAAAATAGCAAAGATTGGCATTAGGAGAAAGGTGGTAAGAAGGCAGGCAAAAGATATAAATAAGTTACAAAACCATGTATTAATCAGTCTCTGGAGAACTATGTATTGCTTGAAATTCACTTTCAGCCTCCAGTATATTATAGGGCATATGCTTGCTAGAGGACTTGGAGGTGACCATGGAGAAGAAATGAGTGAGGCAGAAGAAGGCATTAATGGGTCATACTCTTCATCATTTTGGGGGTTCATACATTAATGGGATCAAATACAGAGGTTCCATTTCAAGATCTATGTTATATGTTGTTACTTGTTATATATATTGTATGTCGTTATATGTTATATATGTTGTGCGTTATATGTTATATGTGTTGTATGTTGTTATGTGTTGATGTTATATCTCGAATCCTGGTACCTACAGCTGGAAGACAACTTAACCGTCACCTAGTACAGCCTCCTCGTTTTATAGATGAGGACATGGTTTGGACAGTCTAATGGGGGAAACAATGTGCAAACAACTATATACAAATAAGACCTATTCAAACTGCATTGGAAATAGTCTCAGAGGGAAGATACTAAGATGATGGACCAGGAAATGCTTCTTGCAGAAGATAAGACTTTGGCCGATACTTGAAGGAAACTAGGAGGGCCAGGAGACAGAGACCAGGAAGGAGTATTACTGCAGGAACAGGAGACAGCCAGTGAAAATGGCAGGAGTTTTTGGAGATGGAATATCATGTGCAAGAAACATCAGGGAGGTCAGTGTCACTGGATCACAGAGTATGGGGAGAGGAGTCAAGGTATAAAAAGACTGGGAATGTAGGAGGGGGCCATATCATGAAGGGCTCTGACAGTTAAACAGAGGATTTTATATTTGATCCTAAAGGCAATAGGGGGGCTGATAAGGTCAAACTTGAGTTTTAGGAAGATCACTCCAACAGCTGAGTGGAGGACGGACTGGAGTGAGGAGACACTTGAGTCCGGAAGACCAAGCATCAGGCTATTGCCATAGTCCAGGTGTGAGGTGCTGAGAACCTGAACAGGGTAGTGTCAGTGTCAGAAGAGATAAGGCAGCATATGTGAGAGATGTTATGTAAGTAGAAACAAGAGCACTTGACAACTGATTAGCTATGAAGGATGACTGAGAGTGAGCAGTTGAGGATGACACCCACATTGAGAGTTTAGATGACTTGGGAGGATGATGAAAATAGGCAACATGTCCAACATGCTGCCTGCAACACCCCTGAGTGTGACCCAAACCGGATTAATATGTAAATGGGAAATATTTAAGAGAACAAATAACAATATTATTGTAGTAAGGCTGTCTCCTACATGTAGCATGGGGAGTGTCATTGTGTGGCTCAAAGGGAAGCAAAATAGACATCTCTAGACTTTTCTCCCTCCATTCTTCTCCAAGGGACACTTCGATTTCAGGCAGGATGGGTAGGAGGAGGTTGAAGTCAGAAGCTAAGCCACTCTGATTTCCTCAGAGAGAGTGGATACTGGGATAGAATTATAACTACCTGCTTTCTTGAATTTGAGTAGTCTAGGAGGTGCAGTTTTCAGGTTCAAGCTAATCTCCTGATTGCTGTTCATTAATGGGAAAAGGATGATCCCAAGCCTTATATCCAAGACTTGACCCCTTTCCCACCAAATACCAATTCTACAATGAGCATTCATAGCTATTAGCAAAGAAATCTATTTATATGAGTCTATAGCAAAGAAAAATCAGAGAAAGTATACATAGGAAAATATATACCAGAAATTGCAGAATAAAGGAGTTCTCTCATTGGGAGTAAAGTAACTCAGCTTAATCGAGAGAGAAATTCCCAGACCTCATCCAAAAGTTTTGGCATCTTCCATCTACTCTCTAAGTCAGAAGCCAGAAGCGCCTAAAGAGATTTGAAAAGACCTGGGGGGATGAACTCTTTGCTCTCCTCTCTCTAGCTCCACATTGCACCTCATCCAGGTATTAATTAATCTCCACCAATGAGAAGACAGTCCCATACCAATGGGGTTCAGGACTCAGGTTATACAATAAAACAGAGATAACATTACATTTCGAAAACAAATCATTATGTCACCCACAGGGATCCTTATTTATGAATTAGTGGTCCCATTTCTATTTTGGGAAGGGGAAACACACTAGCAGTTGGGGAAACAGGAAAACCTTCATGTAGGTGTAGGGAAAATAGTTATTATTATTTATAAATATTGGTTGAATGTAGCTTTATATGACTAGAAATTATCTAGCCAAAAGCTTATCGTAGAGATCTAGCTGACCTCAGAGATGTTCCAGGAAGTTGGAGATGTAGGAAAGGAATGCTTCTGCTCACCCAAATCTTGTTTTGGGTTGTGGTTTAGGTTTCCTAATAGCTTTTGTTTTGGCTTTGCCTTAATTTTATTGAATGTTTATATCTACCTGAAAGTTTCTATGTACCTGATATGCAAACTGCTTATGTATAGCAGTTCATGTGCTGGTACCTTTATTTGAACTCTATATAATGTGACACGACAGAATCAGGAGCCTTTTCCTGGCTCTCTCTCCTTTGTTAAATCTACTAATAAAATTCTTTCAGAAAACCATTTTAGCTTTGGAGGCATGTTCTCCACTGATATAAGTATCACCTGGATTCCAAAGGGCAGAGAGGTTGAGGTAAAAAGGTGAGAGAAATAGAATTGGCCAGCATCACGTAGTATCTTGAATGAAACAATGGACTAAGAATCACAGAAGAGCAGGGTCTAATTTCAGGTGTCCTATGATATAATTGTGTGGCATTTAATATCTCTGGATACCTTGAATTTAGGAAAGCTTTTCCTTACGTTAAGCCTAAATCTGTCTTTTCGTATTTTTTGTCCATGCTCCTAGGTCTGCCCTAAGGGGCTAAACAGAACAAATCTAATCCCCCTCCCCCAATGTAGCTGCATAAATATATAAAGTTTGTTATCATCTGCTCCTTCTTCTCCTGTCCCATAAGGATGTCTTCTCTTCTTTTAGTGTGCCCATCAAATTAAAAATAAACAAAATATTTCATTTGGATTAATTCTCTATCAATATTGTAACTTCAACCACTGTGAGAATAAACAGAAGTTGAAAGTTTGCCTTCTTATTCACTTCAGCCACAGTTGAGGATCCACAGCTTCTGGAATAGCCCATGTGGAAGGAAGCCTTAAAACAAATCAGGACTTTACTACCAGTTCATTCTTCCAGCTGTGTGAAGCCTCCAAGAGGCAATAAGAATGATATTAGGATTATCTCTTACACTCAGACATGTTGCCAGCAGGGGTGAGTGTCTGACAGTTTGTATTTTTCAGTCCTACTGTTCTCAGGAAAACAGAATAGGAAACACCAGATAAGCCATCTGAAAGAAAGAAGACAGCAACAGCCAAATACTTTCTAGAAGCATAAATTAGGAAGGTTACACATTTTCAAACCACTCAGGTAAATTGTTTTTTTTAAAAAAAGCAACAATAATGTAGCAATTTGAACAATTATCTAGATATTTCTAATAGAAGTATCTATAAATATTTTGTTAATTATTTTTCGGTGTTTCAGTAAATACTTTGAAAACATGTAACTTAATCCTAGGGAAGATGAAATTATGAGAGATTTGAATCTTCTGCATTGTGGTGTTAGGTGGTTCATGCAATGAAGTCAGGACTCATGGGCTTCTGCACAGGTAAAGGAAACTTTCTCATCACATAATCTAGATGTCAGTTAATATGATTCTAGGCAAGGAAATAGCTTCTTAGGATTTGAGGCTGTCCAACAGTGCTCAAAAACAATGTACCAAGCGGGGTCAAACCTAGTTAAGTCATAACTGATCTCTTTTCCTGCTCATCCTCTCAGAATTTCTTGTTTCTTTTAAGACACAGCTCAAGTGTTGCCTTCTACATGAAGCCTTTCCTGACTATAATATCAATTGAGTTGTGTGTCTTTGATTGAGCCTTACTAGGTGCTAAACCCCAGGCCCCAAATCCCTATCTATTAGGTGCTAAGCCTATGTGGGTGTGAATTGGTAACTAAGGTGGGGCTCCAGGTGGGACCAATGAAGGGAGGTGCTAACTCCAGAGCCAATAGTAAGAGCCTAAGTTCTGGTCACTCAGATGACGTTTGATGATGTCTGAAACTGTATAAAAAGAGAGAACAGAGTTATTTGCTTAAGGCTCTCACTCCTGGAGGTGCGGGACTCTGAGCAGCTGTTGTAAGGGCCTTCCGGGGGCCTTCCGGCTGAACTCAGATGTTGATGGTTCTCTTGGTAACTACAAATTGCATTTGGTCTGTTGATGTTTGTAATTTGTTTGTATTTTCTCTGAAGATCAGGGTGCTGGCTTTTCTCCCTGAACTAAGTGAATGATATTGATATCCTGGATTAAATTGAGATTGTTAACCCCTTAACATTGCTTTCCTTAGTAAAGCAGATCAAAAGAACCTGGGCTTGCAGCGTTCTGTGAGCTGGTTGTTGTTGGTTTTACACCCTCCACGTTAGCTGCTAGCCAGATTGTTGAAACGCTGACCCACCTCCAGCTACTAGTGCACACCTTCCCAAAATTATCTGTATCATATATATATATATATATATGTGTGTGTATATATATATGTACATATATATGTATATACATATATATTTAAATACTTATACACATAAACATTTTATCTCTCCCATTAGGATGTAAGTTCCTTACAAATAGAGATTTTCACTTGTCTTTGCATCTCCATAAAGTGATAGACACAGAGGAAGTGCTGAATAAATATTTCTTGATTAATTGATTGATCTCTCATTATGTTTATAGATGATATTATCAGAGTATTTCCAGAGTGAAGAGACAACTAACAACAGTACTTCTCTGCTACTTTCCAAACAAACTCAATCCCAATTTTAAAAGCCCAGATCTAAGATTACTTCCTGCAGACTTGGTTATATTTTAATCTAAACTCTCTCAAAAAAAAAGTCATCACTCAAGGAAATGTGGGTGGGTTCTGGCAAAAAGTAGTCCTTCCACAACTCATGTCAGGGTCTGTCTACTTTCCCTGTGAATGATCCCTCATTTTAAAGAGAGGGAAGACATCACATAGACATCTTTAGAAATATGCTGAAAGAGTAGAGACTGGAGCCAGATATGAAAAAAGGCTGATTCTTGGTAGGAATTGACCATTCCTGGTCATATCACCAGTTTAACGCTTACTACCTGTGTACAAAAATCAATGATATCTCTCCTAAGAGCTTGAAACTCTCCTAGAAATACATTAAAAAGGGGCAGCTAGGTGGAGCAGTGAGTAGAGCACTGGCCCTGGAGTCAGGAGGACCTGAGGTCAAATTTGACCTCAGACACTTGACACTCTTCCTAGCTATGTGACCTTGGACAAGTAGCTTAACCCTAATTGCCCTGCCTTCCCCCCAAAAAAAATACAAAAAAGAAATACATTAAAAATCCCCCAAGTCCATGGGTGAGATATTTAGTAATTCAAGTCAAGTCAACAAGCAGTTATTAAGTACTGCTATATGACAGGCACCATGCTAAGCACTGGGAATACAAAGAATGGGAGAAAAAAACACCCTACCAGTCTCTGTTTTCAAGGACCTCAGTCTAATAGGGGAGACAATATGCAAACAGCTATGTACAGGCAAGACATATATGGAAAAATACTGGAGATGACCTTGGAAGGAAGATGCTAGCATCAAGGGAGATCAGAAAAGCTTCTTACAGAAGATGGTATTTTAGCCAGGAAATCAGGAGATGGAGATAATGAGGGAGAGAATTTCAGTCATTCAGTAAAAATGCTTCATAGGAGACAGAATGTCTTGTTCAGGGAACAACAAGAAGTCTCGTGTAACTGGATTGCAGGATATGTGAAGGGGAATAATATGTGAGGAGAATGGAAAGGTAGAAAGGGGCCGGAAGGGTAGCCAGGTAGTGCAACAGATAGAGATAGAGAACTGGGCTTGGAATCAGGAAGACTCATCTTTGTGAGTTCAAATCTGGTCTCAAACACTTACTCGCTATATGACCCTGCGCGAGTCACTGATTCCTGTTTGCCTCAGTTCTTCATTTGTAAAATGAGCTAAAGAAGGACATGGCAAACTATTCCAATATCTTTGCTGAGAAAACCCCAAACGGGGTCCTGAAGACATGACTGAAACAACAACAACAACAAGGAAGGGACCAAGTTATGAAGTACTTTAAAAACCAGAATATTTTATATTTTATTTTAGAGGCAATAGGAACCGTTGGACTTCATTCAATAAGCCAGCAGTGTGGAGGGTCAGAGTGGAGGTTGACATGGTCAGACATTGACCAAAAAAGAGAAAATGCAAGAACAGCAACCCCTTAGCACAATGTGTACAAGAGATTTCTTCCTTAGTCCTCTATCTTGTCTCCATCTGTGATCTACTAAATGTACCTCAACGATATCTCACATTTTTACGCAACTGGTTAGTCTTTTTAAATTTTTTTTGTTCAATTGTTTTATTATTTAATATTTTTAGTTTTCAACATTGATTCCCACAAGATTTTGAGGTACAAATTTTCTACCCATTTCTACCCTCTCCTACCCCAAGATGGCATATAATTCTGATTGCCCCTTTCCCCAGTCTGCCCTCCCTTCTGTCACCCCACTCCCCACCCCATCCCCTTTCCCCTTACTTTCTTGTAAGGCAGGATAGATTTCTATACCCCATTGCTTGTATATCTTATTTCCCAGTTGCATATAAAAACAACTTTTTTTGGGCATTTGTTTTTAGAACTTTGAGTTCCAAATTCTCTCCCTTCTTCCCTCCCCACCTACCCTCCTTGAGAAGGCAAGCAATTCAACATAGGCCACACATGTATCATTATGCAAAACACTTCCATAACAGTCATGATGTGAAAGACTATATTTCCCTCCCTCCTATCCTGTCCCCCTTATTCAATTTTTTCCCTTGACCCTGTCCCTTTTCAAAAGTGTTTGCTTTTGATTACCTCTTCCTTTGATCTGCCCTCCCTTTTATCACCCCCCTTCTCTTATCCCCTTACCCCCTACTTTCCTGTAGGGTAAGATACCCAATTGAGTGTGTTTGTTATTCTCTCCTTATGTCAAATCCGATGAGAGCAAAATTCACTCATTCCGTTTCACCTGCCCCCTCTTCCCTTCCAATAGAACTGCTTTTTCTTGCCACTTTTATGTAGAATAATCTCCTTCTCCCAATACATTCCTCTCTCACTCCTTAATTGTATTTATTTATTTGTTTTTAGATATCATCCCTTCATATTCAACTCACTCTGTGCCGTTTGTCTGTGTGTGTGTGTGTGTGTGTGTGTGTGTGTGTGTGTGCGCGTGTGTGTTCCCTTCAACTACCTTAATACTGAGAAAGGTTTCATCAGTTATAATTATAATCTTTCCAGGTAGGAATGTAAACAAAACACCAACTGGTTAGTCTTTCACCAACCACCAGCATCAGGGAGTACCCTAGTACTGTCTTTTACATGGTTGCTCTTAGTTACTGCCCTTGTGGCAGTGATTGGGAGCAGCAAACTGTGGCTTTGCCAGAGCTTCTGCACATTTGCTTATTTGCTTCTTGTGTTGATAGTTTGCTATGCTGCTGTGTTTATATGGAGGGGAGGGCAACACAATTACTCTTGTTCTCTGTGGCTAACTTCCACCCCTACCCTCCCACCTAACCACCCCCCTACCCCAGCCAAGTTACTGACATATAGTGGCCAGAATAAATAAAGAGGAATCTTATTGAGCAATAGAATGTTTGAAATGTTGGAGTTTTTTTGTTGTTGTTGAGTTGTTTCTGTCATATCCAATTCCTTGTGACCCCAGGTAGGGTTTTCTTGGCAAAAATACTGAAGCAGTTTGTCACTTCCTTCTCCATCTCATTTGACATATGAGGAAACTGAGGCAAATAGGGTTAAGTGACTTGCCAAGAGTCACATAGCTAGTAGGTGTTGGAGGCCAGATTTGAACTCAGGAAAGTGAGTCTTCCTAACTTGAGGTCTGGCACTCTATCCATTGAGCCACTTAGATTCCCAAAATACGAAATATGTAGATATTGAACCTTTTATTCCTTGGTACTGAAATCTCAAATCCAAGAACTAAAGGGATTATAAAGTTGGTTTCATACTAGATGAGCAATGTGAATTTAATGAATTCAAACTTTCCATGAAGCTTTATACACCTGTTCCTAGTGATCTGTCCTTTCTCTATACATGTATAACATTTATGGTCATAATCACACAATATAGCATTTAATTACTCTTTGTTTCATGTGAGTTAGCTCTATCTGTTCAATTAAATTGCAAGTTGCTGGAATCTGGGGACTATGTTAGTAATTTGGTATCCATTATAGACCTTCATGCAATGCTCAAGGTAAGATGGGGTCCTTAGAGCATGCATAGTATGTAGAAATCCTCCACAAGGAGGATGGCAAGCTTATTTAGGAAAATTCATGTTGAAGAGGTCTTTTCCTTCCCTATTGAGAACATGGACAGATATTTTTACTGTTTCCTATTGGCTCACTGAGTGGTGATGAGAAGCTTTTTAATTGTCTACCTAGCTAGAATTGAGCATGCAAAGGCATAGAACAGATAGAAGAACTCCTTCTCTCTAGTGGCTTTTGAGTGAGGAAGAAGAAATGTTTTGGTTTTGTGGGTGTGAGGAGATGTAGAAACAGTGGTAGCTACAAGTGTTGCTACTGCCACTGCCTTGTACCTCCACCCTGGCCAACATGTAACTATAAAAATATGGTGCTATCAGTCAATCAACAAAGATTTATTAAGTGCTTACTATATGCCAAGAATTATGCTAAGTTCTAGGGATACAAAGAAAGACAACACAATCCTTGCCCTCAAGAAGCACACAAAAGGAAACTGATGTTCTATCTCATGGTTTTTTTTTTCCTTTCTTGAAGTTGGGCAAATAAGTATTGGAATTGGAATGGATAGCTTAAGACTTTATGTTTATAGATACTGGAGCATTTTTCAGGGTGAAGAGTCAAGTTATTTTAGAACCCATATCACACTATTTTTTATGCCTCATGAGCTTTCTTAGGTTGGAAGAGAAACCAGACATCCAACAAATGGAATATATTATATACCAGTCTGCTGGTAGCCATAGAGACTCACTTCAGGAAGGAATTTTCCTTTCAAAATGACCTTTAGGATTCATCCCAGTAGTATTACTCAACTCAGAAGCCAAATAAGGTACCTTGAAATCAAAGGAATAATTTTACCATAGTCTATGCCACACTCAGAGGTAAACTTAGTGGAGGGAATGTTTAGTAGTACGAAAATGGGACTCTACTAATTTACCCCACTATTTAAAGCTATTACTTTGTTTAGGTAAAAAACTCATTTAAAAATCAGTCAATCAGAACCAAGTGTGAACAGGGCCTGTACACCTCCTTGAATTACTCAAAGTCACTGTATAAGAGATTTGGTGGCATCTTAAGGAACTGGCATAAATGGAAGGAGTAAAGTAAAAACACACAGAGAAATATAGAGGTTCTGGAAACAAAGAATTTGAAGCAAGATGTGATGGTGTTTCATGATATCTCTAAGGAGCAAAGATAAGAATAAGCTGTGGAAGAGTTGGGAGATATTAAGGAAGCTCTATAAGAATCTAAGCACAGAAGAACTGGACTGAGGGAATTCCCAAGGCTGTCTATACACAGATATTCTGATTTCATAGGCTTTTTGTATTTTGGTTGTTGCTATATCTTCTTAGTAAATATCAATTTGTAAAAAGGTAATTGATGTTAATTGGTTAATTATATTGAAGAGAAACTAACTGGTCAAACTGATATTAGGGATGTGTTAATTGGTCATTTGATTTCAAAGGGAACATATCATAGGGGCCTCATGAGTAATGTTAGAAAATTACCCTCCTAGAGCCCTGAGAGGAATAACTAGTTAAATCTCTTGAAACCTGACCTGTACACACAAATATGAGTTAGGAGAATGATCTCATACCTATGTGCTATATAGATACTTCATAAATACTTGATAACTGAGAGATTCCATGCATTCACCTTGATATTTTTTAAAAAACTTATCATTTTGCTTAATGCTCTTATAAGAGTGGCCCATGAAAGCCTTCTTTTCCCTAAATGCAACTATTTCCTTGCTTTCTCTAGATCAAGTGAGGGCCTAAATTAACAGACCACAAAGTGACTGAGTCACATAAGTCATGGGACCGAGACTAAATCTTCCATGAAATTCGAGGTGACAGACCTTAGTTTTGCCAATAGACATGAGTCTGCCAATAAGGACAAAGCTAAATTTAAACAGATGAACTTCACTCCCTGCCCAGAGCAAGCCAGTGGGATGGGGGTTGGGGGAGGAAGGGAATTCTAGCATGAGTTCCCCACAATTAAGTGTTTATGCTTGGTCTGGCCTTCAATGCTTTCTGCAGTCCATCAGAAAAATGTCCTTCTTCCTGTTTTTTTAGGACTTTTCAGTCTTGGAAAGGGCTTGATTCACTTTACAATTATTTGGTCTTTATTTTAATGTCTTTCCTTTCAGATACATGGGTAGAGAAAAGAAGTCATAATTATAATTCAGTTATGTAATGCTTGAAGGTTTGCAAAATTTTTCTTTACAGCAATCCCATGTGGTCAGTAGTAAAGTTTAGAGAGTTCAATGGATTTACTCAGGATCATCCAGTTACTAAATATTGGAGCCAGGATTCTAGCCCAGCTATTTCTCCTTACTCTGAGGCCATCATTCTTTCTATCCCACCATACTGTAATTCATAGGAAGTTAATCATAGTGATAGCTACCATTTAAGGTTTTCAAAGGGCTTTCTTTACAAATATTATCTTATTTTGTCCTCCCAGCGATCCTAACATGTAGGTGTTCCTATCATTCCCATTTTTTAGAGATTAAAACTGAGGCAGGCAGAGGGTAAATGATTTGCTCAGGGTCACACAGCTAAGCCAGTGTCTGAAGCCACTCAGATTTTCCTAACTCCAGTTCTAGCATTCTGTCTGCTATACAACCCTGCTGCTTATATCTGAAAGGCAACCTATAGGCCATCTGCTTCAAACTCCTTATTTTACAGATAAGGAAATGGAGACCAGAAAAAGACCATGACTTGCCCAAACCTGTGGCACATTATTGGTTAGAAGTGAATGCCTCTGGTTAGTATGCTCTGCTTTCCTTCCAATGCTTTTTACTGGATAGAACTAATTTTTAAGCTATCCTGAGTTGGTAGACATTGATTCAACCATGAGAGAGCTCATAAGAGAATTTCCTTCTATTTCAACCAATTATTAACTTCTGTGTGCTTTAATTGAAGAACACTGCCAAACCCAGCATTCTTTTCAAAAAAAAACAAAAAAGAAATCTATGTTTGAAATCTTCTCTGTAGTCAGATTCTGTCTCACTGGGCCAAACTCTTAACTCCCTTGATTTATGCATCAAATCCTATTTTTCCACACTTAAATAATAAATTTCATCCATTTCTAAATCCCTCTTGAAATATTATATTTATTATGTATATTCTACCACAGGTATTATGTTTTAAAGTCCTCTTCCAAAAGAAATTTGTGATCTCTGTGAACGCAGCTATTTGATACCACCCTCCCTCATACACATCTGCTTATTGCTGAATGGATTGCCTTTGCAGTAACTTTATGCAGGACATGACAAGTTATGAGGATGTTTGTTGTTTGCTGACATTTACAATTGTCGTCTTCTCAAATATGCTGTCTCCTTCAGCCAAAATGATCCACTCGTGTGACATGGAGCCCAAAAGACCACAAAATATTACCACATTGTTTTCCCTTAATTCTCATGCAAAATATGGTGAAATATGGTGGATGCAAATGTTTTTAAATGAAACATCTGTGCTTGTTGAAATCTCATGGTGATGCAACTCACGTGGCTGAGGTTCATTGGGGTAGGAGGTACTGGGCCTTGCTGACGCTCTTGTAAGTCACTGGGAGAGGAAAAGAGGGACGGAAGTCTTGTTGTCCAGGAGTTCTATTTCTGGGAGGTCCTTGTTATTGTCCAAGAAGCCTGTGACCTTTCCCTCTCCCCCACATCTATGTTTATAACCTATTGAGGACCTCTATAAAAGAAACAAAGTATTTTCTTCAGAGAGAATCTAGAAGAAAATCACCATAATGTTGAAGTGATGTATTGCATTTAGAGTCAGAAAACATTGATTTGAAACCTAGCTATACTTTTATTGCTGTTCAGTCATTTTGGTTGTGTCCAACTCTTCATGACCCCATCTCGGGTTTTCTTGGCAAAGACACAGGAGTGGTTTACCAATTAATTCTCCAGCCCATTTTAAAGATGAGAAAAGTGATGTAAACGGCTCAGCGTCACACAACTAGTAAGCGTATACGGTCAGACTTGAACACAGGAAAAGTACATCACCTAGCCACCCCCATCAGATGGTATTAAAAATTCCTTCAAGATCTCAATCCTAATCAGCTTTATTGTTGAAAGAGTGAAGGGTGTTTAGGTTGGACAAGGGAAAATTAAAAGCGTGGAGGCAATGGGTTCAGTCTTTAGAGGTCATCTAGACCAGAGGTGTTAGACACATGTCCCATGGTCAGTATGTGGCCCATAGTACTACCAAGTGAGGCCCAAATGAGATTAAAATGTAGTTAGGAAATCATTAAAATAAATAAAATGTAATAAAACATAGATAATGTTAACATGTGGTTTTCAAAGTCAATATGAGGCCTACAGGGATACTCATATACAGTGGCCCAAGTTTCTATTTGAGTTTGACACTACTGATCTAGACCTATGCTTTTATATTAGAGATGAGAAACTGAGTACCAGAGAGGTTACTTTAAATCACTTTCTTATGGTCACACATAGGAATGTGTGTCATGACTCGAAATCCAGTATTCTTTCCATTATACCTGATGTCCATTTTCAGTAATTTGAAGGGCTGTCGTTTGGAAAAGGGGACAGCTTTATTCTGTGCTTGTTCCACAAGGCAGAAGTAGGATCAGTGAATAGAAATTGTGGGCTGACAGACTTCAGGTGTGATAGACTTCAGGTCAACATAGGTCATTTAGAACAATTAAAATTTTCTTCCCTTCCCCTACCCATACCCAAGGGAATGAACTGCTTACTAAGGTGATGGGCTCCCCATCAGTGGAAATATTTAAGTAGAGACTATGAGACTTTTCATAAAGGATGCTTTAGAAAGAATTTTTACACCAGGTAGTCCCTTGTAACTTGAAGAGTATAGGATCTATGATTCCTCATGTATGGACATGTTTCAAAAGCCTGTGTCTGGGAAGCCCTTTGACAGATATTAGTCAAGTTTCCTTCATGTCTTGAGCAATCCTCTATTCGTGATGGCATAGTGAATAAAGTACCAGCCCTGGAATCAGGAGGACCTGAGTACAAATTCAGTCTCAGAAACTTAATAGCTATGTGACCCTGGTCGACCCTGGTCAACACCTCTCTGTGTCTATGTTTCCTAATTTGTAAACTGGGAATAATTAGCAAGTACCTGTAACAACAGTGTTGCTAGCAGCTGCTGCTGCTGAGGTGTAAGACCCAACAAGACCAGCAACAAGAGCTGTCAGCACAGGTTCTTTGATCTGCTTTTCTAAGGAAAGCAACTGTAAGGGGTTAACAATATCACTTTAATCAAACATACATGTATCATTCACTTAGTTCAGGGGGAAAAGCCAGCACCCTAAACTTCAGAGCAAATACAAACAGAAATTACAAACAGAGAGAATATAAACAGATTGTTTCTGTCTAACCAAATCACAATATAGTTATCAGAGAAGCACCAACATCTGTGTTTTCTCGGTTGGGTGCTCCTTAACAGCTACCCAGAGTCTCCACACCAACACTCTTCCAATGAGTGAGAACCCCAAACAAAATGCTAACCTCTGAATTTATATACCCTTCTTAGGGCCCTGAAGGCTCCATACCTAATCAGCAAAAGGGTGTGGGCCTGAGGCTTTGTACCTAGTAAGACTTAATCAAAGGCATTTGATTACTTTAGCATTATCAAAGAGAAATCAGTAATTAATTAATTAATGTTATATCCTAATTAATTACCTTAATTAATATTACAGTGCCTTCCAGGGTTGCTGTAAGGATAAAATGGGATAATAGTGTAAAGTGTTTTGTAAACCTTAAACCACTATATAAATGCTAGCTGTTGTTATCGTTGCTGTTGTACTCTTATAGACAACCTTGTGGTAATCAAGTTACTCTTTACAATCACCCCTAGTGAAGTGAGTTGGTGGGGTAGGAATGAGGCGGAGTTGAGAAAGGACTAGGTAGAGTCTACTTACTTGGTTTGAGGCTGGCTATTCACATGCTGACATCCATGATGTCTATGAATGAGATGGTTTAGCATTTCCTGGTTGTTCAGGAGTAAGCAACTAGCTGCAAAATTGCTAAGTTGGCCAGCTACCAAGTCCACACATGTATACAGCTGTATACATGGCTAATGCACTGAACAACTGTGGTCTAGGGAAATATAGTGTTTGATCATTTTCAGAGAATGAAAATAACCAAATCAAAACCCAGAAAGAGTGCAATAATTCACTGACTTCTGGTTCCCTAGATTGACACTCCCTTCCCTGGCCTTTGCTCTCCTATTGTGGAAACCCCTATTAGAATATAAACTCCTTGAGTGCAGGCACTGCCTCATTTTTCTATTACAATCCTCTATACCTAGCTCTGCATCTGGCATATAATAAGCACTTAATTGAGCCTGGTTGATTTATGGTTGACTTGGATTGTAATCTGATTATTCCTTGCCAATCTACCTTTCATCTTTGTGCTATAAGATATTTGTCCTATTGGATAGTTCTTTCAGCTAATTGTGGGAGTTAGGAATTCCAGCAATAATAGACAGGAGAATGTACTATAAAAGGAGGCCCAATGACATGGTGTTGGAATGAAAACACCCAAGAGACAATCCGGGCTCAGCTGTGTTTAGAATGCTCTCTGAAAAAAAAAAATCCATTCGCAAAGTTATAGGCCACAGATGACTGAGTGAGTGTGACACCCACATTCTTTCTTGAAAAACATGACTCAGTTGTTTTAGTGAAGCCATGCACATGAAGGAGAGAAGGAATGTGTGTGGGAAGAAATGTTTCTCTCATATAGACACCATGCACAAAGGTCTACTGGGCAATCTTCCAGATGGCTTGCCTTGTTTTGCATGTCTTGTCTGCATCCCATTGAGAAACCACATTAGATGTTATAGGTCTGTAGGGAGTTAAGTGCTGGCTTGCTCTCCCTTGGCATTGAGTCTTTTTGTGAAAACACTTCACCCAGTGAGATATTGATCTCTCTCCATTCACAGAATTGCCCAATGGAAGGACCACCATTAAGAAAGTACCAGCTCCAAGCCCAAATCATCAATTAATCAAAAGTATATATTGATCATCAGGCACTGTTCAATGAGCTAGGGATAACAAAGACAAAGAATGAAACAATTCCTAGGTGCTTATATTCTATTGGAAGCTCAAAGAGCTTATATTCTATTGGAAGAGACAACACTTACACATACACGTTGTAGAGAATAAATATAGAGAGATTAAATACAAGATACAAGATAAAATGGGAAAGGTATTAGCAGGAATCAGGAAAAGCTTCAGGTAGAAGGTGGTGTTGGAGATACACCTTGGAGAAAAAATATCACAGCTAACATGTTTTTTCCACCTTTAAGTACTCAAAGGTTCTCCTGTGAAAGAGGGATAAGATTCCTTCTCTAGATTTCAATGGGCAGAACTAGGAGTGATAGGAAGCTACCAACAAGCAAATTTAATCTTGAAGTAATGCTTAGCAATTTGAACAATCCAAAAATTGCAGTGGGTAGGACTCCTCTCTTTCACTGGAGATCTTTGAAGGATAACCACTTCATATCCCGTGTGATCCTGGACAAGTGACAACTTCTCTGGGTTTTGGTTTCCTCATTTGTAAAATGAAGGGATTGGATTAGATGACTGCTAAGATTCTCTACTAGCCCTAAAATCTATAATCCAACTTGTGGGTTATTGTTGCGGGGGGTCTTTTCAGGAATGAGTGTGAATAGATGGCTGCTAAAGTCCTTTCCAGCTCTTAAATTCTGTGATTTAATGGTCAGGCATGTAGAAAAAAGGCACAGTGTAATTGAAAGGGTGTAGATTTGTAGTCAGATGGCCTGGCCCTGTTACTCAACCACCTGTAGGACCTTGGGAAAATCATTTAACATCTGAGACACTCAATTTCCTCATCTATAAACTATGGTGTTTGGACTAGGTGATGTCTGAGGGCCCTTTCAACTCTAAATCAGTCTTCCTATATGTCATCCAGGTTTCTAAAGATCTCACCAATATGAGGTGGAAGCAAAATGCAATTAACATGTGATTAGCCAAACTGAGCATTCTGGCCTTTTTCCAAAATGTTTCTTTCAGATTGTTGGAAGTCACCTTAGAAGTCATTTAGTTTAACCCATACTCGTGTGAAAAGATAGGCTATATCACACCCCACAAGTCACCATCTAGTCTTTACCTAAAGACCTCCAGTGAGGGTTGGGGGAACCTCTACGCTAGCCAGCCTTTTCCACTTTTTCCATATCCAGCTAATTGCATCTTCCACCTGTTGCTCCTAGTTCCGTTCATGTTAACAACAGACCATGTGGGCCAAGGATGGCTCCAATAATCACAAGTATTAAAGTCTTTCCTTGTGAAATATCACTTCCTCAGGGCAAGTTAAAATCCAAATCTTCTGATTCGGCATGCTTCACCATCTTGTGCAAGAGATGGTATCCTACTGGTTGCCACAGCAAGCATCCCAAGAAAAAGACCTAGTCCTGACATCAAGTATTCGATTTAGCTTTCCCAAGGCAGTGGTATTGTTTGTATATCAACCCAGCTAAGAATCTGAAGGTGGGAATGTGTATTCAGGTAAGTGGAAAGCAGAAGGATCAACAAAATTTAACCAATAACCATTGAATGACTGGGTTTCCCTTTTCTGTGCCACAGCAGGGGAAGAATTAGCCTCACTCTATTTACTTTTATAGTACAGATGTGAACATACTATCTACTATAGAGATATATAAATATATTGCTGTGGTCACTGTAGCTGGAGCTTTTCTTTATAGCTCCGCCTAGATGACGATCTATTTGACCACACCCTGTCTCCTGACTACCAAGGGTCACTGTCAAGTGATGGCTAAGCCTTCCGGTCTTCGGAAGAAGACTGGGCACCAGCTGGATAGAGATTTGCTTGCCAACATGTGTTGCTATTAACTGAGTACATACCCCACTGAGCCCACAAATATGTACATGCAAAATGGGCGGCTGTGCCCCCAAATGCCCTCAGAATGTGTAGTCAGACTATTCTTGTGTTCAGAGAGGAGAAAAACAAAAAGACTGGGCTGGGGGCAAGTATGTGTTTTTCGGAAGTGGAACTATTTGCACAGCGTTCAGTGCGCAGACACAACCCGCTGCATCTCTGCTGAAAATGTGTCTGGAGCAGCTTTCCAAGATGATTAATATCAGAAGCATTTTTCACTAGGGTCTGTCATCCGAGAGAACATGCAAACAAAAGAAACAGACTCAGGCCAGCAGGATCCGAGTGCTGCCTGTGCACCCGAACACACGCGCCCCTTCAGCCAATTTGCGTCAAGGCACTCAGGACTACTTGTGCGGGGAAACTCCCCCCAGAGTCTGGGCCCTTTGAAGGCTCATCTGATGATGTCAAACTCTTGAGCCTTCTGAGGATTTCCTTCCAAAGAGAGGGAATTTGCCTCTCCGGGGAATTTTAAGTCCCGAATGAGTGGATGAGCTTACTGAGTTAGAAGGTTAGATAACTAACCTCTTATCTCTGAATTGATGAGTGAAAAGCTTCATGTTGCAAGTTCTCTCCCTCGCTTAAATCCAATTCATTTGCATGTCATGGCATCACATCTCCGATGTCATTGCCCTCTTCCAGCTGGAGGGACAAACAGCAGCAGCAGCAGCAGCAAGTTACCAATAAACAAATGAATAAAATACCTCAATTTCCATGATGTGAGGGGAAGTAGCGTTTGAGTAGGGAACCGAGGAGCTAAAACTCCACAGGATTGTCGATTTAGAGCTGGAAAGAGGGATTAAGGCAACAAGAAAGGGAAGCAGAATTTGAACCCAAGACCTCCAGGCCTTTTTCATTTTACTGACTTCTACCTCTCCAAAACTTAGTGGAAGTATATATGATTTGTAGAACTATTGAATTATTGAAAATATCGATCATGAATTGATCAGGGTTCAGAAAGGAAGCTATAAAGCATGGAATGTCAGAGCGGAAGTTAGGTTGTAGATAGACTATTTGAGAAAAAATCCTTTCTTTATTATAGTCATTTCTACCTTACTCCACCATTCCCTGGCTCCTCCTTCTTTGCTTCTTGTTTTGGTGTCTGTCTCTGTGATTCAAATGCTACCACTGAGATGTAAAAAGATATTTTTTTTATCTCTCCCAGCAGTGCCTAGCTTAGCATTTTGGGCATAATGGCTGATTAATCACTGTAGAATTGAACTGAATTGAAGAACAGGAGCATCACAAGTCTGATTTATCTCCATTTGCACCCTAAAAGCTTCTGCCAGCCAGAGGCAGTGCAGAATAGAATGACCCAATTCTTCCATGGTACTGACCCATGGAGGGAACCTCTTTTGTGAGTTCCCTTATAAATTCCAGATGTTGATTCCATTCTCCTCCAACCTGCCTTTCTAGCTTTGTTGACTTCTACTCACTATTAAGCATTCCATGATCCCATCCTTCCTTTTTCCAACTCCATGTGTTTGTAGATGATTTCCCTTATTCCTGGAAAGATCTGCACCCATATATCTACATCTTTCCTTTCCTTCAAGGCCTAGCCAAGGTGTCACCTCTTCCATGATCCCCCACAATTGTAAATGAGTTCTACTTTCTCCAAAATCCTGGGATATTTGGTCCTATTTGGACTAGTTCCATGTACTTAGGATATTATAATTTTCATAAGAATTACTTGTGTATTGATAATAGTACTGATAGGAGATCTTAAACTCCTCTAGGGCAGAGATTATGGGTTTTTCCTCTTTAAATCCCCAGGAATTACATAGTATCAAACATTTAAAGCTGGAAGGGACCTTTAATATCATCTAACATAACCTCTTCATTTTACAGATGAGGAAGGTGGCCCAGAGGGGTTGAATGACTTGCCCAAGATCAACAGGATATTAAGTGACAGAACCAGAATTTGAACCCAAGTATGCAGATTCCAAATCTAGCTTTCTGTTTGCTATATCACATAAATCTCATTGAGAGTCTCCTATTTTGAAAATAGGATGGTGAATAATTTTCCCTCAAAACATTTATGCTTCTGGAATTAATTCTTCTTCTGGGTTCAGGCAAGAATGACTTGGCTGGTGTTTAGTGTGCCATTCACAAAAATATATTTAGAAAAAAACCCCACATTTGTTTGATGATACAATATGGCAGGCAAATCAAGCCCCAGGCATCCAGGGCAGGTGGAAGTCTTGCATTCTGTACCATAACTAGACAGTAGGTTGTGCCAGTTAAATGTGCAAATGACCAGGAAAGAGGAGTTTTGACAATCAGAAAAGAAAAACAGCATCTAGCCGCCCACTATATTTCCTCTTGTATACTATAGTCCTATTGCTTTTTCAATGTTTCCCTCTATATTTAACTAAGATTCTGTTTATACTAAAAGCTATTAAAATCCCCAGGACAAAGATGTCTGAAAATTTCTATTTTTTCATGAATTTTAGATATTTAATTATATTCCCACATTTTGAAAAACCTGATGGTATAATGGGAAAGAAAGAATTCTATACTTGGAGTCAGGCGAGATGAATGTTCCAATCTTGTATGATACTCTGTGACATGCCAACTAACCTCTATTTATCATCTGAAAAAATGGTGTAATAACAGGGGTAATAAGGGCTGTAGTAACTACTTCACATAGTTGTTGTGAATGTCATTTGAGATAATGTATGCATACCATGCACTCTTCCATTCAGTGACACTAGCCTCCCGGCTGCTACACAAACAAGATATTTTCTCTCTATGCCAGACATTTCTCTGGCTCTTCCCCATGCCTAGAAAACTCTCTCTTCAACTCCATCCACTAACTTCTTGGCTTCCTTCAAGTCTCAACTAAAATCCCATCTTTTAAAGGAAGCCTTTCTCAAAGCCCCTTAATTATTGTGCCTTCTCTCCATTAATTATTTCCTATTTATCTTATATATAGCTTGTTTGTATATATTTATTTCCATGTTGCCTCCCCTCTTTAGATTGTAAACTCCTTGAGGGAAGCATCCAGTGGTGGCATTCAAATAAATTAACAACCAGTTCTCCACAGAACTGAGCTGAGGCTGACGCCCCTCCCCTGCTAACAACCAGTTTGCCAAACTCAACCTAAAATTAGGTTCTCCAGAACTGGTGCAAACCGGCTGAATCCCACCACTGGAAGGGTCTCTTTTACATTTCTTTGAATCCCCAATGTTTAGCATAGTGCCTGGAACATTGTGGGTGCTTAACAAGTGTTGAATGAATGATTAAATGCACTATACAGGGTGATCAAAAAGTCTTAGTGTAGTTAAACTATTGGGACACCCTGTATAAGTGATCATGTGTATTACCTGCTTCCTTGGCTATTTTGCCCTCTCCCCATCTTCAAATGCATCAACAAAATATACTTAGAATTACAGAATAATAGAGTGTCAGGATTGGAAGGGACTTCATAGATTGTCTCATTTAAGGTCCTCAAATTACAGATGAAGAAACTAGGACTAGGAGAGGTGAAATGACTTACCTGACATCGTATAACTAATAGGAAGATTTTAAAATTATTGGACTTTGGTCCCCTCTTCCACTTTTTATGTCTTTGAACAGTGATGTATTAGATTATGACAGCCTAACCATTTTCTCTTGCTCTATTAGGCCACTGTTCCAAAGTACAGGCCAAAACTGCACCATTCACAGACACTCAAACAATCTCACTGTTATTCCAGATATTAAGATATGGCACAAGTTCAGGAACCCTCCAGTGATAAGGCAGTTATGTCAGACAGAGGACATTTTCCCTCAATTTCATCTGACAAAAAAGTTGGATGTCTAATTCTTAAATCAACAATATTAACTTCCAATGGGGATACAGAAAATCAAATAAGAGATACTTGTTCTCAGCATAAAATTATGTATTTGAGAATTAACTTATCATATTTCACAGTATACTGTAAGCTTAGAGGAGAAGAGAAGAAAGAGTCATGGGCCACTCTAATTACTCTCATTTCAGTATGCAGGATGAAATGGGGGCTTTCCAGGGTAATTAATCAAGTCAGGGTGAAAGGAAATGTTCTTTGGACACTTGATTTGGTGAAGCATGTGGGGAACTCGCTACTGCCCCGAGCAGGGTCATCTCATCAGTCTCACAGAAAAGTTCTCGCTTAGGAATTAATGGAATCACAAGGTCAGTTATCCAAAATAAAAGACTTAAGGAAAACTGCAGGATTTATCTGGCTTTGTATTCCCCAAGTTTTGGCCTGGATTCTTACGGGTAACAAGACACTTGCTAGTTTGTCCAGTGTGTTGTGCATAAATTGTCTAAGTCTGGTGTTTTTCACAGACTAATATGTTTCTCTTCCCAGACACAAGATTCCACCACTTAGGCTCCATCCATATCGCCACCAGTTTCAAAGGAACTGGTGTAATGCAGTCCTCACTATCTGAGCTCATATCTATTACAAAAATCAGGCTGCATGTTTTTCCAGGTGCTACCATCTTGGAAACAAGGCACAAGGGGACCAAAAAATGTGCTTCAGAACTAAATGTGAAAACCTCCAATTAGTTTTTTTTTTAAATTCCAGTTATTGCAAGCTGCTTTGGCTAAAACGTCAGTGTGCTTTAAGTGCCTTCCAACCCTGTATAGTCGCTGCTCCAGCATTAGTGCCCGTGTGTCATTTTGAAAATATTCAAAAAAAGCTCATCAAATTAAATTTCTAGTTGGCATTGTCATCTCCCCTCCTCTTTCTTTTTTCCCTCATTTGAGTGTTAAATTAGGCAATGGCTGCTGATGGTCAGTGAAATGAATCCAGCAAAAAAAAATGGCGAATATTCCAACTGTCCCTGTGCTTCTGAAACTTGACCAGGAAAAACAACCCAGAATGAAACACCACTTGGTGACTGATTCCAGGTCTATCTGCCCTCTTTGGTATGCATTGCATCTCTCACCAATTCCACTCCTTCACCCCTATCCCCCTACCCTAAACAAGCGGGAGAAAAAAAGAATAACTCTCCTACTGCTGCTGCTGAACATGGTGTTATTCCGATTTTTTTTAAACCATTTTTGCCGAGTTAGTCATATGTCTGAAAATGCATACAGTATCCACTTGAGCAAGAGTGTGACTCAAACATCTCCCTACATATTTGCAAAAGAACTTTGGCATCCACTGTCTCTGAGGAGGCTGGTGGGATTGAGGCAAGACCAAATAGTGACAAGATGCCTCCATGACCATGGAGGCCACTCCTTAGGGTCAAGGCTGAGCAGATCTGGAGGGAGGGGTGGACCATGAAATACGAGATAAAGTGAAAGCACACTGAAATTTTGGCTCTTTTAGCTGATGGAAAAATAAAGCAAAACTAACAGAGTCAAATCAGGGACACTGCCAAGGCTTGCCTCCTCTTCTTTCACAGAAACTATTGGATCTGCCCCATCTCTTCATTCCCCACAGCCAAATCCATACTCTGTGAGTCTGTAGTCATCCTCTCTCTAGAATACTGAAACCTTGTTATCAGTCACCTCCCTTGATTTAGGATGGCATCTCTGTTCCAAATACTGCCATTCTTCTCACAATGCTTATTTCTGTGCCCCTCCTATCATGTGGCACACACCTGTGTCATGGTATGCTCTTCAGTTTTCTCCTAAATTTAGCTGCCCAGAAGTCATCATGAAGTTTCTTGAACTCTATCTGTCTCTGTCTCTCTGTTTCTGTCCGTCTGTCTGTCTCTCTTTTTGGAGGGGGGAAGGTAAGGCAATTGGGGTTAAGTAACTTGCCCAAGAAATCACACAGCTGGTAAGCATCAAGTGCTTGAGGTCAGATTTGAACTCAGGTCCTCCTGACTCTAGGGCCGGTGCTCTATTCACTTCACCACCTAGCTGCCTGCCTCTCTCTCTCTCTCTCCCTTCCTCCTTCCCTCCCTCCTCCTCCTACTTCATTATCTTCATCTTCTTCTTCCTCCTCCTCTTCCTTTTCTTCCCTGTCTCTCCTTCCTTCCCCCTTTCTTCTTTCTTTTCATTCACATTTTCATTTCTCTCATTCTACCCATTTATATAATCATAGGATCTTTGACCTAGAACTTAGAAGGGACTTCAGAGGCCATTAAGTCCAATCCCCTCATTTTACAGATGAGAAAACTGGGGTCCGGAGGTGTTTCATTTTAGTTGGACAGAGACATTAATCCTAGTCACATTAGCCACTCACTTCAGATCTTCCACCACCAAATAAGAGAGAAGGTCACAGGATGGTGCTTGACTCCCATGATGGTTATAAACCGCAGATTAACCCTACCCTAGAGAGAATGTGGCAGAAAGAATGTGGCACAGGATCTGGACTCTGAAGACCTAGATTCAAGTCTCACCTCTGGCACTTAACTACCTGTGTGACCTTGAGCAAGTCACTTAGCCATTCCAGACCTCAGCTTCTTTATGCATACAATGAGGGGGCAGGACTCTTTGACTCTACAATCTTAAAATTCAATTTACTGGAAGGTTCTCTGAAGTTACTACTACCGAGTTGTTTCCTCAAAAGAGCGCATTATACAGGGTATCCCTAAAGTCTGGACCCATAGGAAAATTGATGGCAATGTGGAGTTATTGCATCAAGTTCACGAGAATCTTTGCAAAGCGCATCAACTTTTGCATCACAAATGATGGAAATCATACTGAAGATGTTATTTGTTAATATTCCAATTAAATAAAATGTTGTCGAAATTTTCATTCATTTCATTTCTTGAAAATATGCATTTTTGCCTGTGTGTCCAGACTTTAGGCACACCCTATACGTCAACTGATACACTGCAGTACTGAAAAGATTATTTTTTAATCATTTCTCCCCAATACATCCATTTAACTTTCCCCTTATTTTTTGTCTAGGTTGACTTCCAATGTAGACCCTACTTAAATATTGAGCTATCTGGAACAGAACAGAGTTTGCAGCTTAGAAACACTCCATATTAGATTTAAATTTCTCTTTGGAGCATAGATTTAGCACTGGAATGTCACAGTCTGTCTTTATAGCCCTTTATGACCCTTCCCTTAGCACAGAGCCTTGCATACTCATGATGCTTAATGAATATTTGTTGTGAATGAATCTGAACCACCAGTCTCCTTCCTGAGAGTTCTAGGAAAGAACAAGTACCCCAGGAGCATGGGCCCTAGGGTGAATGGTCCAAAACAGTGGAAGAAACTAGGGTGAAGAATTGGGGAGTAAAGAATAGATCCGAGGTAAAAGAAGAGTTTGAAGCAATGGCTCAGTGCTCGTTGCTAACCCAGTAGTCCTCCTCTCCACGTGCCTTGGTGGGTGGAGTTATGATAACCAAACAGTTTACAATCTTTAGGGAAACCCCTTGATCTTGCCCAGGACACAATTAGGTGCATTCAGGTGTGAACAAGAAGGAAGATGGCTAGAATTTGGGGACTAGAACTGTGGATACCTAAAATGGATATCAATAGTTGGTGCTACATTGGGAGAGGCCAACAGTGCATTAACTCCAAGTTCTTACATTTGTAAGGAAGATCTACAGTTAGAGAGGCCTACTGGTGGTGAGGCTCAAAGGGAGGCAGAATAGACGTGTCTAACCTCTTCATCCCCTACCCTTCTCCAAGGGAGACTTTCATTCCTACCAGGAGAGGAAGCAGAAAGTTAGGGCCAGAGGCCTCTCTGCTCTCCTCAGAGAGAGAAGGGGTGCTGGGTAGAATTGTATCTGTCTTCTCCTTTCAATATTATTAGTCCAGGGCATATGATCAGGTACAATCGAATTTTTGATTGCTATGTCATTATTGTTATTATTGAGGAAAAGAGCGGCCTTGCACTCTACATCCAAAGCTTGACCACTTTCCTGCCAAATACCAGTTCCACAATGAATGCACACAGCAAATAGCAAAGAAAATCCATTTATCCAAATCGCTAGCCAAGCAGAAATCAGAAAAGGCACACATAGCAGAATATATTTTAGATAATACATCATGAAGGAGTTATCTTATTGGAAAAGAGGTAACTCACCTCAACCAAGAGAGAGGGTTTCGGATCTTACCCAAGGGGAAACTCCCCAAATCTTTAGTGTAGCAAACTGGGAATAGGGACGTGATGGAGACTGCCAGCTCCTCTCATGTTCCCCTAGAGTCCATTGTTTCCATGACCTGAAATGGGGTTGGTCTCTTCCATCTTCTCTCTCAAAGCTAGAAACCAGAAGTGTCCAAAGTGACAAGCACTTGAAGAGTGCTAAGGGGACAAGAAGCTAGTTGAGTCCCAAAGGAGACTGGCTGAGAAATGAAGCTCTCTCAGCTCTGGACAACTCTGTCCCATTCCCTACACAGAACTGGGTCATCACCACCAATCAGGAGAAAAAGTCCTATGCCAATGGGCTCTGGGACAGGAGTTACACATTGGATCAATAGAATTCTATCTGGCGCAGAAGATTTTGAGTGGAAAAAGCCAGAGCAAAAGCCCTACGCATATCTAGCTATGAGTGACAAGAAACTGACCTTCAGGTTTCTGTCCTGTCTGTAGGTTGAGGGGTTGATTCTGGAAATTGGAAGTCACCAGCTTAGAATGCACACATTCAGTGCATAAATACTAATGTACTGTGATTTATTTTTTACCATTCCAGTTAAAGTCTTTAATAATATACTTCTGAATAACCTTCAGTGAAACACTAAGGGATAAATGAGAGGAGCCAGTGGTCTTATCAGAGGCTATCATGGCATCCTAAACATCAGAAGTCTTCCAAAACATCCCTTTTCTCCCCTTTCTACCTGACTCATTCATAGATTTATTAGATTGAAGATATAGAAATGGGACCTCAGAGGCCGTCTGACCCAACCCCTTCCATTTACAGAAAAAAACTAAAGTTCAAGGAGGTCTCACTCCAAAGCCACAAGCTTTGATTGGATGATGCAGTCACAATCCCTAAACTAGTAGAAGAACATACCACCATCTTTGAAGGGATGAAGCTAAGGAATCTGTGACAACCAGTTACATGGAGAACTTGAGGTAGACACAGAGAGTTTGGTAGTTACCCCAGAGTGCCTTGTAGTGCTGGGAAGTACATATTATAAATGAATTAATGAATATGGTGTTATCCATACCAAAAAACAGCACACAAACCTGACACTATGTCTAACTGATACTGTAAATACAATGGTTGTTTCTTTGTCACATTGCAAGCCTGTTTCTAACATGGCTAATCCCAGGAATATTTTTCATGTATTGTATTTCCTTTCTACTTAATTGTATGCAATTGGGGTTATTTTCCTCTGCAGTATATTATTTTACATTTCCCAAATTGAATCTCATTTGATATTTCCATCATGAACTTCTGACCTCTTCTGTTATATTCCTTTGAGGCAGTGGCGTGCTGGGGCCAGCTCAAATTGACTCAGGAGAGCTGATTGTTAAATTTCGAGTGTGAGAATTTACACCTTAGAAATCAGTGGATGCTACAATTTGATTTTTGTTTTGTTGATTGTCTAGACTCGATAAAATTATAGAGAAAATAATGTTAATGCAAATTAAACTTAAAAGTATATTTTGTTTGCATTTTTTCCCCAGAAAGCCATTGTTAATCATTTTCGGCATACCTCTGTGTCAGTGTTTCAATTCATTTTAGATTACTGAGAAGCTAGGCACTTCAAATGAGCATGCCCAATAAAAACTTGTGAGGTGTTGCCTTTCCAAATACAGAATTAACCTGCATCTAATCCATTTCCTTAATTTCTTTTCCTGGGCTTATTTTCTAATTTCATTAAAGAAGTGTGGCATAAAAATTAGAGAACTAGCCTTCAAGCTAGGAAGACCTGGGTTCAAGTTCTGTCTCTGACGCATACTATGTGACTGAGCAAATTCCTTAACCTCTCAGGCATGATTGTATTATTACATGGATTTATTGGGTCCATAGCATTGGCCCATAGAATGGTCAGTGGTGTGGGAATCCGAGGGCCTGGGTTCAAGTTCCTACTCTGATGCTTACTGCTTATGGGACTTCTGACCAATTGTTTATCCTTTCTTGCTCTCAGTCTTTTCATCTGTAAAATGGGGAAGGGAGATGGTTGGACTAGATAACCTTCCAGGTACCCTCTTGTTCTAAATCTATGAACTGGCATTTTATTCACATTACTTAGTTCATCCTGGGAGAGTGAATATTGTCCTGCATTGGAACAGAAATTTAAACGATAGCCTCCTCACTATATTGCTTACCTCATTAAGGTGACCTTGGTGATATCACTTGATATCTCTGAATCTTCTCCAACCTTCTTCTCTTTGTCACTTTTAGCATCTCCTCCCACCCCCACCATATCCTTGCCTCAGCCACATAAGAGTAAGAATTCCTCCCTCCCTGCTTCATGTGGATGGATTAATGAGGTTATGTCTCCAAAGAACTTTGAGTTTCTTGGAAGAAAGGCATCAACATGCGGAGCAGTAGTTGTAATTGCCATTACTTCACTGAGTAGGGTTTCACAGCTGCCCCGACAGAAAAGGGGCCAACAAAGCCGAATGCCAGTTTCCCCTACCAAAGGAGCAGCTGGAATGGATTATAAATGAGACCTGTGTGCCTAATTCTCTTTTTCCTCAAAGCTTATCGACCTTTCTCAATGTACAGATTTCCCTCTGACAGCCAAGGGAGGTCCCTGAGCCAGACAGGTGTGGACAAGGGACACCATTTGAGCCCTGTGTGGGTAAGTCTGCCTGGCAGGGACGACAAAAAAAATTAAAAAATAAAACCTTCATTCTGTAAGAGGATCAGACAATTACCAAAACTCAATGAAGGGTCTGGGCTCTACCACTGCAGTGCAGTTCAGTATGTAAAACATTCTCCAAATCTCTCCTGGCTATGGGAAGGAGGGAAAGGATGTTGAGAGGGAAAGGAAAAGGCTCAGTCCAATATACACTGGCATACTACAATAATCTATTACCTTTACATGTGTGTGCAGATAGAGAGATGATAGACAGGTAGATGGGTTGATATATATAATAAGTAGGGAGGTAGATGGATGGGCAGATAAATAGATAGATAGATAGATAGATAGATAGATAGATAGATAGATAGATAGATAGATAGATAGATAGATAAAAATGGACTCCCATGATTGAATTCATGGGAAATAAGTTAATTTCTTAATGTCTGATTCTTTCCCTTGTAATGGAGAATGTGTTTTTTCCTTAATCATTGAGTTCTTACCACGACTTGCTACTAAGGACACAGAAACATAAAGCATGGTTCACTAATGAGAGATATATCAAATCCCTTTGACAATAAAAATATATAAAAAGAAACAAGGCAAAAGCAAGACTTTAATAATAGTTATTATAGAACACATTTCTGCGAACTTCAGTTCATTTTTATACATGCCATTTAGTCATTTGCAATGTCTTAAATGCTCCACCTGCGATTAACCTATGATCCTGACTGTCAACAAAGTTAAGAAGTTAAGGTATAAAAAGTACAGTACAAATGGCACTTAAGAATGTTGGAATACTAAATAAGGGAGTGACAAGTGTCCAGGAGTTTAATTAAGGAAATCTTTGCTATCACATTTTTTTTAAAATCTGCACTCACTGACAAGGGAATATATATTTTCATAAGAACACCCATAAACAGATCAAGCTGTAGCTCCACTTTCCAAGATGTCTTCCCTGACTAATATATTCAGTTCTATTTCATTAAATTCAACCATTAAGTAGCCATTCACTTGTATATATGGTCAGTTTGTATGTTTCTATTCAAAGCTTGTTTCTAAAGTCCCGTTAAAATCAGAAGCCCAAGACTAGGCAAACTTAACTTCCAATGCTCATTAACTATGTGATCATAACTAAAGTCCCATAAGCTTTCTGAGCTTCTATTTCCTCCTCATCTTTAGAATGAAGATAATAACTATATTACTTACCTCACAGGGTAGTTCTGAGGAAGGCACTTTTGTACACCACAAAGCACTTTAAAGTATGATCCTATGATTCACTCCATAAATGTTAAATTTTTGTCATCAATTTCTTTGCTTTACACGTGAGGAAACTGAGGCGCAAGAGAATTTAAATGACTTGGTTATCTTATCCCCTCCCTATTGAAAGTCTTCGTGAGAACAGAGACCTTGTTTTGTGTTTTTTTTTGTTTTTTTTTGTTTGTTTCATAGATTTTGAACTGGAAGAGATCTTAGAAGTCATCTAGTTTAACCTAGTTAACAATCATCTAGTCCAAAAACTTGACGGCGACTACTAGATTGGAAAAAATCAGCTTACATCCCAATCCCAAAGAAGGGCAATGCCAAAGAATATTCAAATTGTTGAATAAGTGTGCTCATTATACAAATTGGCAAGGTTATGCTTAAGATTCTGCAAGAGAGATTTCAGCAATACGTGAATGGAAAATTACCATAAGAGTAGGCTAGGTTTTGAAGAGGCAAAGGAACTAGAGACCAAATTGCCAACATTTACTAGATTATGGAGAAGGCAAGGGAGTTCCAGAAAAAGAAAAAAAAAGAGCATCTTCTTCTGCTTCATTGATTACGCTGAAGTCTTTGACTATGAGGATCACAACAAAATGTGGCAAGTCTTCAAAGAAATGGGAATACCAGATCATCTTACTTGTCTCCCGAGGAACCTATCTGAAACAACATTAAGCAACTGTAAGAAGCAACAATTAGAACCAAACATGGAACAACTTATTGGTTTAAGATTAGAGAAGGAATATGACAAAGTTGTATAGTGTCACCCTATTTTTTTAAACTTATTTGCAGAGTACAGCACATGAAATGCTAGACTGGATGAATCAAAAGTCAGAATTAAGGTTAATGGAAGAAATATCAACTGTCTCAGATACACAGACAATACTATTCTGATGGCAGAAAATGAAGAAGAATTAAGAAGCTTCTTGATGAGGGTGAAAGAGGAGAGTATAAAAGCTAACTTGAAGCATACCATCAAAAAAACCCTAATATCTTGGCAACTGGTCTCATCATTTCCTGGCAAATAGAGGGAGAAGAAATTAAAGCAGTGTCAGATTTTATATCATTGAGTTCAAAGTTCATTGCAAAGAACAACTGCAGCCATGAAATTAAAAGATGTTTTCTCCTTGGAAGGAAAGCTAATCTGGACAACAATACTAAAAAGCAGAGATGTCACCTTGCCAACAAAGGTCCATATAGTCAAAGCTCTGGTTTTTCCAGTAGCAATGTATGGCTATGAGAGTGGAACTATAAGGAAAGGTAAGCATCACAGAATTTATGCTTTCAAATTGTGCTGCTGGAGAAGACTTTTGAGAGTCCCCTTGGGCAACAAGTAGATCAAATCATTCAATACTTAAAGAAATTACTTCAGGCTGTTCACTGGAAGGTCCAACACTGAAGCTGAAGCTTAAATACTTTGACCACATAATGAGAAGATGGGACTCATTGGAAAAGACCTTGATGTTGGGAAAGATTGAAAGTAAAAGAAAAAAAGGATGGCAGAAGATGACATGAATCAACAGTGTCATGGAAAGAACAAACATGAGCTTGGACAGACTTCGTGAGATAGTGGTCCATGGGGTCACAAAAAGTCAGACGCGACTAAATGACTGAACAATAACAAACAGCAACAATCCCGCCTTCTCATTTGACAGATGAGAAAATGAAGATCACAAAAAATAAAGTCACATGCCTGAAGTCAGAAAATCTAAGACTTGAACATGGGTCCTCTGAAACCACATCAATCCATTGTACCATGTTTCATGAAGGTGCCTAGTCCAAAGCAAGGCTTACACAGATGCATAATAAAAACTCTGTTGACTCATGAAAGCTACTCATTGGTCCCATTGTCCATATATCTTTTTTTTTTTGAGGGGGGAAGGCAAGGCAATTAGGGTTAAGTGACTTGCCTAAGGTCACACAGCTAGTAAGTGTGTCAAGTGTCTGAGGCCAGAGTTGAACTCAGGTCCTCCTGACTCCAGGGCCAGTGCTTTGCTCACTGTGCCACCTTGCTGCCCCTATTGTCCATATATCTTAACCATTCCTGGCATCTTCTTCGTGTACCTGACATCAGACACACCATTCCCAACTTTTGATATTTCACCTCCTTGCTGAAGCCTTCCTCAACTGGGAGTGAGGTAAATACCTTTCCCTGCTCATTTACTCTTCATAGTAAAAATATACTGATAGTAATCACCCACATATTCACCAAAGAGTGACTTTCTCTTGAACAATGACCATTAAGCGATGCAAACTTCTTCATATGATAGAGTCTACTTAGTATAGCATGAAAAAGTCTGCTTTTGGACTTGTGATTTTATATAGATTATCTCCTGGGTCAGTGTCAAAGTATGCTCAGAGTGACTTATATGGCTTCCTGGTTACTTTTGCAAGTCAGTGACAAAGCTGTACTACTGCTGGTTAAAAGTAGATATGGTTTACTCATCTTCTAAGTTAGATGCATCTGTGTAGCTTCTCAAGATATTTTGCATTGATCTCATTAGGTTAGTTTGGTCAATAAGGCCCAGGACTACATTTTTTCAACTTGCTTTGTATGGTTATATATAGGTGATGTACATAATAGCTAAGGGAAAGAATGAGTAGTCATATAGTATGTTCGTGATTTATAAGAAATAGCCGTTAAAAGAGCATCTGCCTGGAAAGACTTGAAGACAACAGAATGATAGTTTCAATAACAACCAAAATAAAATGATGGTGAAGAAGGATAAGGTGGCTCTCTTAGGGTGAAATATACACACGTCTTTCCATTTCCAGCCAAACTGTCATTCCCTTGCACTCCCTGGGTATTTCTTCCACGTGTGGCATTTCCTTTGAAGCAAATTAAGCACAGAAGAGGACAGGAATCTGGCAGGTTGCCTGTTTGTTATTCAACCACAAAAAATATAGAGAAATATAGGGCTCTGATTTGGCATTTGGTTGGACCAGATCCACTATAAACTTAGGTCATTTCAGAGAGAATCCTTCTGGTTTTATTCTACTCCTTTCCAAAAAACAAATTAAAAAAAAACCCTCTAAAGCGTGTTAGACTTGGTGGTGGACATGTGAAAGAGGCTCTTTGGATAATAACAAGTTTGCATCCTTCTGGATTTCTATTGAAAAGACTGGTGGCTTGACTCTGCATGTTTGTTACGATGGTTTTCTCTTTTTCCCCGTATTTCCATGATGAGAAGATAAGAAGAAGAGAAAACAAATAATTAAAATTTAAAAATTAAGAGAAAAAATTAAATTGAAAGAAAAATTAAGAGAAGATCATGGTTGGTTCTTTGGGAACTTGGGTGGAGATAGTAAGAGGAATCAAAGGGACAGAATGCAGGAAAAAAGGGTCAAAAGATCTGATTTCTAGTCCCTTTTCTGTGATCTCTGCAAGTTACAGAATTTCAAAGTTTGAAGGAAAGAGGGCATATAATCTGTCCCATCCTGGGGCAAGAATGTTCTCTCTTACATTCCCAAACAAGTAGTCACCCTGCCTCTGTGTGAAGACTTAAGCCTGCCTGTTTGATAGCTCCAATTCTTAGGAGGCAAAATTGAGTCAAAATAAGCTTTTTTGCAATTTCTACTCTTTATTCCTGGTCCAGCCCTCAAGCGGAACAAGATGAATTCATTTTCCACGTGACAGACCTTCAAATACCTGAAGATGGCTACCATCTTCTATTGATTCTCTTCTCTCAGCTGAACATTTCTTCTGTTTCTTCAACAGATCCTTAGATGACATTTTCTCCTGACTTTACATTGCCCCAGTTGATCTCCTTTGGATGCATTCTAGCTTGTCAATGTCCTTCCTCCAACAGAGTACTCAGAATGGAACATAGCACTACACTTGAGGTCTGGCTTGGACAGAGTACCATCACTGGTCCCATCAATCCCATTGCTATGGATGTTATGCCTCCCTTAAAGCAGACTAGCTTATTTGGCTTCTATGTTGCATGGGCAACTTAACTGTAATTGAGTCAAATCACCTGGACTTCTCTGTGCTTCAGGTTCTTTATCTGTCAAATGAGAATAAAAATTCTCAGGGTTGTTATTGGAATCAAATAGGATGACAGATAGGAAAATTAGAAAAGTTTGGAAAAATTAAGAGAATTCATTCATGTAAATGGAAAATAATTCCTATAAATTAGCAGATCTGACTATGTCATTCCAGAGGTCCGTGGGATCGTCTTCTCTAACAACTGCCTAAATAGGAACCCAAAACATCCTAAATGAATAGTAGACCAGCCCCTGCATGGAGACCTCCAGCGATACAGACTGCTACCTCTCTGATGCAACCTATTTCATTTTGGAACAACTTTGTTTTTAAGAAGTTTTCTCTTTAGAATTTCAGAAATGGAAGGGATCCTTAGAGGTCATCTCTCCAAATGATTTTGCAGATGAGGTAAATGAGACCTTACAGGAGCAGATGATTCTCCCAAAAGTACATAGTGAGTTCATGGTAGACTTGGAACTGCAATCCAGGTCCTTTCATTGTTAGTCCGGTATTCTTTACACTATGTGATATACTGTCTTTCATGGATGCATGGGACTTTCTTTTTTCCTGTTTGGACAGATCTACATATTTCCTATCTACAGAAATCAGTGTGTTCCAGACATTTTTATATCTAGATATTGAGGCAGCTAGGTGACGGAGTAGATAGAGGACCAGATCTGGAATCAGAAAGATCTGAGCTCAAATCCAGCCTTAGAAACTCAGCTACACTATCCTAGCTAAGTCCCTTAATCTCTGTTTCCTCATCTGTAAAATGGATAGCATAATACTTGCCTCACAGGGTTGCTATGAGGATCAAATGAGATTATATTTGTAAAGGGCTCAGCACAGTACCTGACACAGAGTAGGTATCACACAAATGCTTATTCTCTTCCCTATTATTGTTTCGTGAAAATGGTCAAGATTGAAATCGAAGTCTCTGACTGAATCTAATGAATGCGAGTCCTAGTCTCACATTTACATGGACCGTATGCTTATATTAGAAGTAGCATGGTGCAGTGGAAAGAAGCCTATCATCTGGAGTCACAGGACCTGCGTTCAAATTCTGACTCTGCCATTTATTGCCTGTGTGACCTCCGTCGAGTCACTTCATTTCTCTAGGCCACAATTCCCTCAAACGTAAAATGAAGGAAATGTTTCTTTTAGTTCTAAATCGATGAGCCTATGAGATAGAACTTTGTAGTCCCCATCACACCTTCGGGTATAATAGAGAGAGAATTAAACAATGTCAACGTTGACAAGGCGGAAACTGGGGAATGAATGCAGCTGATGCTACAGAGTAAGAAGAATGGACACACATGGTTGACACTGAACCAACTTCAACCTGCTGTTGATGTCTGAAATGGAGAATAACATCAGTGTAGAAAAATAAGATGCTGAAAATACAGTTGAAAACAGAGTGACAGCCTAACCCTACATGATATTCAGACTGTCTTAAGACAAATGGTAGAGACCATGGAATTATGTTCAGTGTGGTTTTTTGGTTGAAATGGAGGCACTTTATGCAGACAGTCTTTTACCAAATTCTCAGCTCCTGGTCTTTTACATACAAGTATAAACCAAAGTTTTGCCTATGAAAGACATCCATTATGCAACTAGACAACTGTTTGACTCAGAAATTTCTACAGAAATTTTTTTAACATACATGAATAAATAGTATAAATTTGAAAAATGTTGACGAGGATGACAGCAGAGGGCAGCGCTGACAGGATGGATGTATATAGTGGTTCATTTTCCTGGCATAGTGCAAAGAGCACTGGATTTTAAGTCAAAGGACCTGGGTTCAAATTCCAGCTCTGCAACTTACTACCTACGTGACCTTGGGCAAGTCACATCTCCTTTCTGGGCTTTGTTTTCCTTTTCTGTAAAATTAGGTTGGCCTCTGAGGTCCTTCTAGGAACTAAACCTATGTTCCTCCCATGATCCTAGTTTCCTTTTCCGTGTCATGCTTGCTGCTTTTCTATGTTCTGAGTAAAGTTTATGTTTCATTATACTTTAGCTTTATTTAAATTAATCATATATATTATATATGTAAATATAATTAATAAATTAATTATTATTAATTACACAAATAAATGAAATAAAAATAAAGCCTTAGCTTTAATTGTTCTTTGGAGATCAATTAAAAATACAAGGATCACTTAGTTTATATCATATAAGCGAGTCATGGACTTCCCCTGCTCTAGTCTCAAGGTCATAGGGCTCATCCCCCAAGGAAGAGTCTCCTTCCGGCAGTGTTTGTTTCTTTCAGTTTTAACAGTCTTGCCTTCTGCAAATGGAGTCAGAAGAAGCCCCATCTCCCATCGGATAAAGCATGTGTATGCTCCTCTGGATTGAAAAATGGACAAACGTTGCCTTTTTTAGGTTCATAGAGGACACTCTTGCCTTTCCAGGGGCTTCCTTCTTTCTATAGCTGTTCTAGTTTCCCTATCAGTACCTTCTTTCTTTGTTCCCACTTCTGCCACTCTCTGTCTGATCAGTCAAGAAGTTCCACTTTTTCTCAGTTCCAGTTATTCTCCCTGGGCCAGATTTGCTCAGACACATTCCCAAGCCATATCTCTGTACAGTAGGCTCTTATACTCCCCTCTTTTCCTTGTCTCAGGAGCTCCTCCTGCATCAATGGAGGGAGCTGTCTCTCTTGGGTTTTTCTTTGAATGTTTCCCTTCCAGTGTTTCAGGGAAGGGCAAGGCCTGGGTTTGCTCCTCCACTTTTCCTCTGTGACTAATTTTATGGTGTGATTCCAGAGGAACTTGGAAGATTCCCAACAAAAAATATCATGCCAAGACACCTGTCACTGTGCCTGAAATTCTCCCATTAGTCATTCATTCCTTTATGTATAAAAGGCTTTTTACTTTTCAAGTTCCCTAATAAATTCAAAACCCCTGGAAAGGACACCACCTTAAACCCAATCAGTCACAAGCAGAAACCCCTTCCTGAGGCTCACTTGAGATTTCAGACAGGTGGTCATCTACTACAACCTCCTCATTTAACAGATGGGGATACAGAGACCCAGAAAAATTAAGTGACTCCCCAAAGGTCACACAGGTCGTACAGGGCTGAGGTGGAATTGGAACATGGACAGGACTTTGGACCCAGGTCTTCTAACTTTAGACATTGTGTTCTTTCCTCTATACTGCACTGCCACAGTGCAGTAACCTAATGGCAAAGTTCAAAGAACTCCAAGCAGTCCTGTTCATGAAAGCTGGAGAAGAGGAGGGAACCACACAAAAACACTAGCTACTTTGTGATTTTGCCTGGACCAGTTCTGATCATTAGTATCCTCATCAGAGGGCAGCAGGGGAGGTCATGATGCAAACAACCATTTCGGCTACTTGACAGGGGAAGAAGGAAGGGAAATATGCTTTTATATACACTTTATGTGCCACACATAGTGCTAAATTACGACAAATATTGTCTCATTTGATCCTTGCAACAACCCTTAGGTGCTATTATTTTCCCCACTTTGCAATGAGGCAAACAGATGTGAAGTGATTTACCCAGGATCACACAACTATTAAGTATCTAAGACCGAATTTGAACTCAAGTCTTCCTGACTGCAGGGCCAATATGGGTAAACTCTTGTAAAAGTTTAGCTAAAGGAATGGCTACTTAAAATGGTTCTTGAGTTTTCTATGAATTTCCTTCATTGCGTCTTTGTTGACATTCTTACAGCACCTCATAGTCTACAAAGTCTTTAAATTTCAATGATGATAGATTTAGACCTGGAAGAGATCTTAGAGGTCACCTAAAGTCCAACCCCCTCATTTCGTAGATGAGGAAACCAAGGCCCAGAGATGTTAAATGATTTGCTCAAGCTTTTAAAGCCAAAGGATTGAAATCCAAACCAAGGTCCTATGACTCAAATTTGGTGCATCCCACTGTATCATATTGGAAGGCAGTGTGGTACTGAGGCAAAAATGTGGACTTTAAGGTCGTGAGACCTGAGTTCAAATCCTGATTCTGCTACTTACTACTTGTAAGACCGTGGTCAAATCATTTAACCTCTTTGGGACTTAGTTTCCTCGTTTGTTTAAAAAAAAAGGGGGAATGAGCTAGATGGCCTTTAAGATGCCTCATAGATAAGAACTAGAACTCTATGGTCATAAGTTTATTAGTTTGTTTGTTTTTTTTCTGGGGGGAGGGGGTGTTGGGCTAGACTGGTGAGGAAATCCCCTCTACCAATGTAGATAGTTAACTTTTATAGCAAATTCTGCAATTTAAAATCTTAGAGAGTTACATGGCACATTGGGAGTTTAAGTGACTTGCCCAGGGTCATAAATCAATCAATCAACAAGCATTTACTGAGTGCCTATTATGTTCCAGGTACTGCTTTAAGTCTGGGACTACAAAGACAAAAGTGAAACAATTCTTGCCCTCGAGAGTCTTACTTTCTAGTTTTCTAACATGTAAATGCAGAAATTGATACTAAGAACTAGTGTGTGTCCGAGGAGAAATCTGTATCCAGGTCTTCTATGAATCCAAGTTCTGCTCTCTCTTCACTATCTCTTTGTGAACATACATCATCATAATTAATTCTCATACAGCCTTTCAGGGTAGGTCATGAAAGCATTAGTGTCTCCATTTTATGTATGATCATCAAAAACATTTTTTGTTTTCATTGGTGGAGCCTAGCAGAAATTAATCTGTTAGAAAAATTGAGGGGGAGAGATGCTGCTATCCCCAAAGGGTCCAAAAGCCTCAGGATGGCTTCAAGCTTGGCTGTGAGAGTTAGAAGCTTACATTATAAGACCTATCACTGTTACATGTAAAGAGAAATGGATTTGGAGTCAGAAAATCTGGGTTCCTATCCTGATGCTGGTACTTATGATCTGTGTAACCTGAGACAAGTCACTAAATTTCAGATTCCTCATCTGTAAAATGCATGAGTTGTGCTACATGGACTCCTTGAGGTCCCTCCCTACTTTAAATCCTTGATCCAACTCCTCATTTTACAGATGAAGAACAGAAGCTGAGAGAGACTAAGTACCTGAGGGAAGATTTGAACCCACATTTTCTTGACCCCAAGTCTAGCTCCCTATCCCCATGTCTGGCCTCTAGAGGAAGCCATGCTGTCTCCTCTGCTCTGAGAATAAGTTACCAAAGGACTTCAACTAAACAAGGGCCACCACTGTCCACCTTGCACTCTGACCTGTCTGTACTGTCCCATCTGAGGCTGTGGCTCACTTTCTTCCTCTCCCTTTCAAGAGTGATTGAGATCTACATTAAATCCATCTTAGGCAAATTGGAACCTAGGGCAGCTAGAGCAGTCACCAGTTTGTGGTGCCATCCCTTTCAATATAGCAGCTCTGCCCCACTCATATCCAATTCACTTGTAAGTCAAGGCAACACCTTGAAATGTCATTGGTTCTCTTCACGAATGAAGGCTGAACAACAATAGAACCATAGATTTAGAGTAAAAAGGTTCCTTCAAGTCATGCAGTCTAACCATCTACTTTTATACCTGTAGTTCTTTTTAGTGACTACATTTTCTCTACTTGCTCTTCATTTGAGCCTCTCTCCATCTGTTCTTCTCTTTCTTTTGGCCTTTCTCATATACTTCTAACCTCTTCCCCCACCTCCCTGTTTCTGCTTTCCAGTCTCCTCTTATCCCTTTTCTCTGAAACGGGCCAGGGTGGGGGATGGGAGGGATGCGCACAGATGGGTAAACCCCATAACTCTATCAGAATGGTGCCTTTGTGAGTTTTTCAGACATTAAGAACGAGAAGTGAAGCCTAACGTATCTAAATCCTCAAGTACTCAGGAGGCACCTCTCTGACAGAGTTATAGGTGCCCTGAACTAACCTTACGAAGACATGATTAATCAAGCATATATTTCGACATCGTGGCCAAGGGAGAAGAAAAAAAATTGCAAAGGAAAGACAAAAGCTCTTTAGAGGACCCCGTATTTAACTGATGAATATGTTAGTGAATTAAACAACCCTCGAAAACTTTAGCAAGTGGAACATTCCTAACATGGAACGTAAACTTGAGTAACCTAATATAATAACAACCATAAGGAAAAAACAAGTCATGTTCACTAGAGACCATCCATAGTCATAGAAAGAAGATGTGGACTTTTGAGTAAATAACTCATTGGAATGGTTGAAAGTGTTGTTTTGACTAATAATGGGGGCTCAGCTCAAAAAAACACTAAATGTCCTCACTTTTCACACACAGAATAATCCCACACCAGTGGAATTTCTGAGTGCTTAGTAAGTGACAAAACATTGGAAAAGAGAAAAGAAGATAGCAACCAAGGGGGAGGCTATTGTGGGGTCAATCTACAGAGAACAGAACAGGGGATTTCCAAAAGTCTTTGCTACCTGCAGGCTCCCTGAGGAGCATTTAGCAATTCAGGGGCTCTTTGGGCTCATTTTTTTCCCTGTGTGGAGTCTTAACTTGTGAAGGTTAAGGCAGTAACCTAACTCCATTTCATCTTGCCCGAAGCCTCGAAAGCACATGATTTCTTCAGACTAGACAGGTCAAGTGTGTTGGTAAGTTCCAACTAGATCTCTTTTTCTTGGTTTTAGTTGCTTCTTCTTTCTTGGTTCTAATTTTTTTTGTTCGTTTTTTGATAGCTCACAATGACCAAGATAATTGAATTATTGACACATCTCCACTTTGCTTTGTGTTTTGTAGATGTGGTTGAAATTTCCTCAAACCCCAAAATTAACTTAATTATAGGAGACATAATGCAATCTGATACAAAGTAAGTGAGTACTGGAATGGGAAGGATACTTAAGTCTTAGTTCCAGATATGCTGCTAATTAGAGATCTTGGACAAGTCATTTACCCCCAGTCTTCAGTTTCCTCACTTGTACAGTAAATGTGTGGATGGGGAGGGGGATGGGGAATGACTGAACTGGTTGATAGCTAAGGGTTTTTCCAACTTTAAAATTATTTGATTCTAGGTCTTTGATCTAGCAATATGCAAATGACGCATTATTTTACCAAAAGACTTTGTTCTTCCCTTTCTCTTCTCCCTACCCCCATGCTGCTCTCCTTCCCAAAACAGAAAGTGAGAATTACAGAACTATAGGGCTGGATAGGAAGGTGAGATTGTTCTAACCCCTTCTTTGCCACAAAGCTACCTTACTCGCCCCTTGAAAATAAAACTTAATGGATGAAAAAAAAAAGACAAGCCATTTATTTAGTTCTTGCTATGTTCTAAGAACTGGGGATACAAGTGCAGACAGGAGTCAGTCTTTGTCCTCAAATAGCTTACTCATCAGGACAGACGTTTGTCCATTTTTTCTTCTTGAAAATCTTCAGAGCCAGAAACTCTACAACTTTCAAGCTGTTGCCCATGCCAGTATTAATTAATCTTTCCAGAAATTCTCAAGACAGATTCCTATTTGCATTTCTAGCCTCCCTTGGTTATTCAGTGTGCCTATTGCCAGGGTCCTTATGGTATGAGTTTGTAGATTTCTCTTGCCTCTGATATTATCAACAATGGTAGGGACTGGAGATTAGAAAATAGAGGATAGGAAGCAGATTTTTGCCAAACTTATTTGTCCAAATGCTTTAGAGTCTTCAAGGATTTCCACATTCAATCCTCACTGCCCCCTTGTGAGATCAGATGGGGCAAAGTCTCATTATACCCACTGTACATGTGAGAAAAATGAGGCTCAGCGAAACTTACTAAAGTTATACAGCTAATAAAAGATTGTTGCTTGAGTGATAGGACAACTCTGATTTTTAACAAAGAAAATCAAAACTGAAAAGGACCAAGGGATTTTGGGAAGGAGGACAGAAAAGGAGGATTCCAGGAATACCACTATTTAACAGCCAGCTTTCCCTTTGTCCTTTGAATTGATCCCTCACATGCATTAGGGGGTAATATGGAGGGGGGTTCAATGGTCATGGCCCTGTGATTTCATTGATGAAAGGAATTTTTGGTGAAGAAACTTCCTCCACTGATGGAGATTGGCAACTGATCTACAACTAACAGTCTTACAGGGATGTCTGAAGGACTTCCCTGTGGTTAAATGACTTGCTCAGGGTCACAAAATCAATTAAGAATCAGAGGCCAGATTTAAAGCTCAGTTTTATCAATCCTGAGGCTAGCTCCCTATCCAGTTTGGCAAGCTGCTTCTCATTTATAAAGTTATCCTTTAGAAACTTAAGACTCGATGGAGGGTTCTCCCTCCGTTATGTGGTTTTCCAAAATCTTTTCAGGCCTCTTTACTATTTTCTGGTTAGTTTCTACATTAGGCTCAGTTGGTTGTATAAGTTTCTGGTCTCTCTATAGTGTTTTTAACTAACAGTACAATAGAAAAACTGTCCATAGTGGGTAAGGTCTAAGTGTTCTACAGAAGCGTAAGTGCATAAGAAGCTAAGAAGGTTTCTCCTTTGACTACACATAAGATTTAATACTTGATTGTTTGACCTTGAATCTATTTCTAATTGAATAATTCTATTTTAATTAGAAGTAGTTGAAGGTGGAATGATGGCCAACTGAGTCCCTCAAATCTTAAGAACACATTACCTGCCTTGTGGGTCTCAAGTGCTGGAAGTATTTCTCCATTAACCATAGTATCTCTACTTCAGCTAGTTTGAAGTGATGCAGTGGATAGAGCACTAGTCTTAGAATCAGGAAGACTTATCTTCATGGGTTCAAATCAGGCCTCAGACACTTACTAGCTGTGTGACACTGGGCAAGTCACTTAACCGTATTTACCTCAGTTCATCATCTGTAAAATTAATGGGAGAAGAAAATGGCAAACCACTCCAGTATCTTTGCCAAGAAAACCCCAAATGGGACCATGAGTGAAACAATGCAATAACAAAGCATAGAAGCATCCCTTGACAGAAGGTGCCTAAAACAATTATCATTCATTTATAAATTATTTTTAAGGAGATAGAGGAAATTAATAACTAGATTCTATCAAGATATATATATATATATGTATATATATATACACACATGTTTATTTATTTATTCATTTATTTTTATTTGTTCATTCATTCATTCATTTATTAATCTATTCATTCATCTATTTTTTTTTCCTTCTTGCTTTATTTCCAATTTTCTCATAATGAGCAAGCATGGTCAATTGCCCTTGGAATGTGAGAAAAGCTGGGGTTAATGGTTCAATTCCAACACATAGTAGCAGTATGACTCCAGACAAGTCACTTACTATCTCACTGCCCTTGGCAATTCTCAAAAACTTTAAGTTGTAGAGATAGTGCTAATCTATATTTGCAGAAGTGGGGAGTTCCCTATGATGGTAGAATCACAGATCCAATCCTCATACTCGGAATAAATTCCGCTTTTATACTTAAAATTAAAGAAATCAACCTTTAAGTATACCAATTAATTGGTTTCCTGAGACCTTACCCCATCTCATCAATGAAGAAATAAAATACCACGAGGGCTAGGGTACATGAAAGGTTGTCCCTTCCTAATCAATGTCCCAGATATCCTATTTGGTTTGGTCGAAGAGTAACAATCAAAGTCTTAGCCACTGTGACTGCCAAAATCCTGTCATTCCTCATGAGCTTATTTCCAGCTGTAGCTCTTCTCAAACAAATAATTCTAAAACTATTGATCATGGGCACTCCCTTTCAGGTGACCCCCAACCACATTTAAGAGAAATAAAAACATTGCCAGAAGGTTTCCTTATTTTAAAGCTTCAAGGTAATTTTCTGGAAATTGTACATGTGTGAGGTATTTGCCAAACACCTTTGTCAATGATGACATAAGATATATGCCATTGGTTCTCCACCAACACATTCTGAGAACATTTCCCTCACATTCTGTCATATATGGAATTCTCTGGGACTTTTTAGTAATAGTTCTCAGACTTCTCATCCAAAAGAAAAGAGAAAGACAAAATAAGTGGTTGAGTCTCCATGTTTTCCACATTGCTAGGGAGAACTCAGCATGAGCGTCTTTTCTTTGTATTTTTCCCATCAAGGAAAAAAAGAAAGGGTCACATTTGTATGATACTTGACAATTTTGAAAGCACTCTTCCCACGATAACCTTGTGAGGTGGGTGGTATAAATTTCATTATTCTCATTTTAAAGTTGAGGGACCTGAGGCTCAGAGAGGTGATGGCCTTGCTCCTGCTCTTTACAATACACAAGCAAGAGTGAGCAGTCAATGGAAAATGTATTATCGCTACCATTTTCCTTTTCTGCTCCTACTTTGGAGCTTCTAAAATGCTTCTGGAAAACATCATAAAACCATCAAATGGGATTCCTTATTTATTTTATTAAACTTCGATTGAACACCCACTATGGCAAGGCAATTCTTTTATTAATCTCCAACTGGTGCCCAATCCTGTTCCTTAGAGTAATAGTCCTAAGTCTTCTCTCTCCTCAAGTCCCCTACTCCATCCCCACAGCTTAGATACCCCGACAGAGATCTTGACTCCCAATGAAGAGATGACTGAAGGGTTTTGTTGCAAGCTGTCTGATTTCCTGTTCTCTACATCTTAACATCTCCCTACATCTTTAATCAGTCTTCCATCCTTCCTTCCAGTCTCAGATGAAAATCTGAGCCAAAGTATATTTTACTAAAGTCAATCCATTGTTGAATTGCATTCGTCATTGTTTGGTGTTCGTGGCAATTGCCTGGAGAGGTCAAACATGGGCAGCTCCATTTTCTCAGGGTTTGTCATAGTTGGTCAGTTGTGTCCAACTCTTCATGGTCATTTGCTTAGCAAAGATACTGGAGTGGTTCACCATTTCTTTCTCTTGCTCATTTTACAGTTGAGAAAACTCAGGCAAACAGGGTTAAGTGACTTGCCTAGGATCACACAGCTAATAAATATCTCAAGATTGATTTGAACTCAGGTCTTCCTGACTCCATACTGTACCGCCTAGCTGCTCTCAGGATCTACATGGAAATAATCTACTTAAAGTGGCATCTATTATTCCCATAGTATCTACCCCAAGCACAAACATGGGACTTAATTGCCTATGATAGCATAGTTCTTGTATTCAAACAACCAACAGTAAAAACATAGAGCATAGATTTTAATCTGGAAGGGAACTCAGAGGCCATCTAGACAACTTTTTTTTAACAGAACAGGGACTTAAGGCCAGAAAACTTGTGTCTTGTTTCAGGATCACCCAGGCACCTAAGATTTGAACCTCTTCTATCTCTAAAGCCATTGTGCTCTTACTACTGCATCAAGATTTGCCCTCACTCAATAAACACCATGGTTAGGGCAGACAGTCAACCTACAGAACGGGACCACATCCCAAATACAGGCAGAAAAAGATACCCTTTCTTTTTGGAAGTGTTGATGAAATGCAAACCTTCAGGGGGTAGAATCCTGAACTGGATTTGAGCACTTCAGGGTCACCTGACCTTTCTTCGACAATACTTTTATTAGGAGTGTGATAGAATAATTTATTGCTTCAAAAGAAAGGAGGAAAAAAAAACCCTGGAAGGACATAGACGCTCTGTTATAGGCCATATGGTTTTGATTTGTACAGTGTTCATTATTCTTATTTCTGACAATCTCTAATAAGTCCATATAAATTTGTTACTAAATTACGATTCTCTAATAGAGATACAGTATACCTGCCCTTCTGATCAGATCTCATTGCCCCTAGGATATATGCCACAAGTCAAAAGGCACTTTGGCAATTTTCTAATGGGTGACGGTGTCTTGCTTTGACATGCAAACTTGAATTTTAACTGCAATCATCCAAATCATAAAGCTACGACTTTCCAGTTTGGATTCTTTATAATAATAGTCTTTTGTTTATTTCCTACTTTAGAATAAAATGGACCCTGACAGCACATTGGCAAGGTTAAAGCAGCCTTATTTTACAAGAATTTAATCACATTAATAAAGAAAAAAAGGAAACCGTATATTTTTCTAAAATATTCTTTTGAAGCATAATTGTTTGATGACCTCATAATCACCATTATCTTTTGGATAAATCCAGCCAAGCTTCCACTGAACTTAGTGCAACTGGCACATAGCAGTATTTATAGCAGTGTTGGTACATGGTAGGGACTTAATAAATGCTTGATTGATTTTCTCACTAGAAGAACCACATCCCATACCTTCATCCTCTTAGGGTAGTGGATAAAATACTAGACTTGGAGTTGAGAAGACCTAGGTTTAAACCCTACTTTTAATATCAGCTCGGTGAGCTAGGGTAACTGAACCTCTCCAAGCCTCAGTTTCTTCATCTGTGAAGTGAAGAGGTTAGACTAGACAGCCTTTAAGATCCATTTTAACTCTAAATCTATAATCTTGAAGCTTTTGCTCTCCTTCTCCTCCTCCCCCTACCCCACACACTCCAGTAAGGATAGTTCTTGGAGTGATTTATCAGAAGGGAAAATGTTTTAATTATTTTCATGATTTGTTTTGACATTAAAATAGAGTCTGAGTTTTTGTTCATATTTTGGCACCGGCTAAATGTTTGCATAAGCTATAAGTCACAGTTCTCTTCATGTTGTGAAAGCTCAGTTCCCATTGCCTCCAGACTTCGGGTCAGTAGGACTGAAAAAACCATTTTATGCACTCAGATAGCCCCTTGGGGCACTTTTTAAAAGCCTATTATTAACAGGGCTTGGGAATAATCATTTGGAATCCCTCCTGCCTTCTACTGCAGGTATCTTGAAGATCAGGAGATGCAATCACTCTTGACAAGCAATGAATATGTAACAGGCTTTTAAACGTGCTGATTTTGTTTGCCTGTTGCTCCTGGGAACATTTTATATGCAAATGCAGTGAAAATGGGTGTGTTTAGAGCCAAATGCTATATAAACTACATCTCCCCTCGAAAATGAAGGGGCTATATTCCTTACAATGTTAGTTTTTCCCAGCTCTTGGGCCCTATGGGTCTCTAGAAGTGTGAAATGTTAAAACATCTAATTACTGTACAACAGAAGAGAGGCTTACAACAACCAACATCCCAGGGTAGTATGTTCTGAAAAAGAGAAGTTTGTCCAGCTTTAATTTTATTTTAGAGTGAGATCTTTTCCATCTTTGTTGTCAAAAAACATTAATCCTATTTTCAGTCTCTGTGAGCAGAATATAGGTTCACAGATTTAGAGCCAAAAAAGGGGGCCTTATAGTTCATAAAGTCATAAAAAAGTCACTTATTTCATAGGTGAAGAAACTGAGGCCCAGGAAATCCAGTGACTTGACCAGGGTCACCAAAGCTATAAGTAACAGTGTCTGCATTTGAATGTAGGTCTTCTGACTTTAAATCCAGGGCTCTTTCTGCTCTACTGCACTGCCCTCCTAGGTAACAGTTCATATACATATAGAATCTCAGGCATTAGAGCTAAAATGTACCTTAAAAATCTATCCTATTTTCATCATTTTATAGAAAAACTCATTGAAGTCAAGTGACTTGCCCATGGTCACACAGGTCATAAGTACCAAGAGTCAGGATTCAAACCTGTATCTTCCCATTCCAAATCTAATGCTCATTCCACTACAGTACTCTGATTTGGTAGGTCAGGGTACTAACCTTCACTGGTGTAGCTTATAAGCCTTCTGTGCCTTTGTGGTTTGGTCTTCGTGAGTTTCTGTGTCTGGAAAACATCATCTTCTGTTGCTTAAATGTCTGGCGATAAGCATCCCAAACTTAACTTGCACGATCAATGTATAGTCCATTGCTGGGATTGTGCTTGAAGCCCGTCTAGTTTGCGCATCTTGTGGTCCACTGGAATAACCTTTCAGAAGGTAGGGTGAATCTCCTTGCCATGATGAGGCATCATAGGAAAACTTTAGAGAAGATGAAGACAATAGAAAGGGCAGTTGGGTGGCTCAATGGATGCAGTACCGGGCCTGGAGTCAGGAAGACTCCTCTTCCTGGGTTCAAATCTGGCCTCAGACATTTAGTAGCTGTGGGACCTTGGGCAAGTCACTTAACCCTTTTTGCCTTAGTTTCCTCATCTGTAAAAGGAGCTGGAAAAGGAAATGACAAACCACTCCAGTATCTTTGCCAAGAAAACCCCAAATGGAGTCACAAAGAGTCAGACATGACTAAAAACATGACTCAACAAAACAATATAGTGCAAGAAACAGAATAGATCATTTAGTCCAAAAGGAGGTTTTATTAATGAGAAAATTGAGGTCTAGAAAGTTTAGGTGACTTGTCCAAGGTCATACAGATTTTAAGCCTCAGGACAAAATTGGAACTCTGGTCATAGAATCATGGTTCTAGAACTGAAGGGATCTCAGAGGCCATCTAGTGCAACCCTCTCATTTTACAGATGAGGAAACTGAGGTCCATAGAGGTTAAGTGACTTGCCACAGTAGTAAGCATCAGGTGCAAGATTTGAATCCAGGTCCTCTGATTCCCAAGCTAGTGTTCTTTCCACTATACTAGGAGTGGAGAACCTGCGGCCTCAAGGCCACATCATGCTGCCATCTTTGAGGCGACAGTGATAGGGCACTAGGCCTAGAGTCAGGAAGGCCTAAGTTGAAATCTGTCCTCAGATGCTAGCTATGTGACCTAGAGAAAGTCACTTAAAAATAAAAGCTCTGTGTGTCTTAGTTTTCTTTAATGCAAAATGTTTTCCTGTTATCATCATCATTGTTATGCTCACACACAATGATAGTTTAATATGATACCTCAAAGCACTTTAGAGTGCCTGAGAGTTGTCACAATGGGTACAATTAATATTAATATAGACTAACTTGTAACCTCAACTCCCTCAAAGGGATCCTACAAGAATGAACGAAGACTGCTTGCCCATTGCTCCAGAATCCTTGGGGAAAGATACAACATTAATACAGGAGTATAAGAAGTGATCTCTTTAATGACTGTACATCTTATAGGGGCTCAACATAGTTATGGACAGTATTTCTTACAGTACACAATTTATGTATATGTACACGTGGTAGGAGATTGGATACTGATGTCACAGGATGATAGGATCATGGACTTTTTTGCAGGGAAACACTTTGTAAAAGGTAAGGTACCATATAAACATGAGTATATATTTATTGCTGTTGTTACTGGTAGCTTTATTCTTTCACTAGAGTCTTACTCTATTGCCTTATTGTGGCAAGGAGGTGACTCTAAGTTGGCTAAGGTTATGACAATGGAGTATAAGCTTTGCCAGTCCCTACCAAGACAAACATATTTCAAGAACAGGTCTTAAGATAGATTGTATGTCTATCATTCAAGGGACAATTTGGCAAAGAATGGGAAGGCTCACCATCATTGGGCTGGCCTCTGGGTGGATGTTATGGCTATCAGAACTTATCCCAATAATCATTTTAATATGTGTTAACAACTTAAGGCATAAAAAGCATTGTCCTCTGAACACCTTTGTGTGTAGGTAATAGAGGTACCATTAGCCTTATTTTATAGCTCACAAAAGTCACACTCAAGGAGGTTAAGCAACTTACGTGTCTGTGGTCATACATCTAGTGAACAAAGCAGAATTTCAATGCAGATTTCTGGCTTTCCCAATCTGTTACTCTTACCATTGTACCAAATGGCATAATATTTTTAAGGCACTTAGCATAGTTCCTAGAACATAGTAGGTGCTTAATAACTACTTGTTTTCTTTCTTTCTTCCATGTTGCCTTATGAAAGTATTGGAATTTTCATCAGTAAAGGGAATACTGGCAGCAAAAGAAATCAGAGATCCTTGAAGGATGTTGATGAAGGAGGAAGAAATAAAGGAAAAGAAGATAAGGGAGAGGATGAGGGAGAGAAAGAAATTGTATACACCCTGGGGCATTCTTTGGAAATTATTTTTTGAGTTAAACCTTGATATCAGCTTGTTTCCTAGTCATTTGCTTTGCCATCATTCTTCCTAGATGGGTTCGATAGGGATAAAGAATCCTTGCTTAACAGGTTACATCCACACAGTGGCTTAATTTCATTCTTCGGAAGGAGGTAATATTGCATAAATATGCAGAATGATTTTTTTCTTCTGCTAGACTGTGGATTCATCTTCATTTAAGTCAACTCAACAACCATTTATTAAGTGCCTACTATGTCCAGAAACTGTCCTGGGGTAGGAGGCCAGTTGTAGCTAGCCTGTTTAGAGTGAGCTGTCACAAAGCTCTGATATTAAGGATCTAGAGATGAGAATTTACTTTAACTCCTTAAGAGATGTTTCACCTAATTGTGTCATTTTGTTTATTTTCTACCATATCTTATGAATAGTCAACAAACATTTATTAAGCACCTCCTATGAGCTAAGCACTGTGTTAAGTGCTGACTAGGATCCACTTACACCAACAACTTCTTCAAGTACTAGCACTGCCACTACTATTACCACTATTACCACCACCACCACCACCACCACTACTACTACCACTACTACTACTACTACTACTGCTACTACTACCACCACAATCACCACCACTACTACCACTTCTTCTACTACTACTACCACCGCCACTACTGCTAATACCACCACTACTATCACCACTACTATTACTATAATTACTATCACCACTACTATTCACTACCACCACCACTACTACTACTATTATGATACTACTAATGCTATTACCTATTCTCAGAACAATGAAATAGATGGTGGTTTCAAACATAACCTTCAGGTATTATGGAATTAGGCAGTTCTAATCATTGAAGGAGCAAAGCTAAAGCAAAGGGGCATTTTAAAATGCCAGAGACTTTCAGGCTATAACTGGCAAATTGGCAAATGATTCCATTAATACAAAGTTCAAAGTCAATTTCTAAAATGTCTAAAGTTCCGTGGAAAAAGAAATCTCAAGTTCAAAAAATAATCTTTAAAATATAGGAAGGGCTATTTCTAATCTTCTGGGGGAAATGGAGAGAATTCACAAGGTAGAAACAACAGCATGGGACAACTTCAGCCTAAATGAATGACAGGATATGACAAAAGCATTTACTTCTGGTTATTGAACCTACCTCTGACTAACCCAGGGTCTTCAGAACACATTCTTCTTCTCCTTCTGTCTCTTCACCATTCTTTTTTTCTTTTGTATCTATATCCCTCTCTCTCCTGCCTTTTCCCCCTTTCTTCCTCACATCGCCTTTCTTTTGCTTTCTCTGTCTTTCTTCCTTGGACCTCTTTCCCACTCTACCTCCATTTTAATCTTTTCCCCTTTCTTTTATTCTTCTTTGCGTCTTTCTCTTCCTCCTGTTCCTATCCTTTGTCTTTTTTCCTCTGGTTGTTAGTGATATGGAATTGGAAGAAAAGTCTAATTATCTAATGATATAATTCTGTTTCCTGCTACCAATTTGAAATGAACAAACTAATCGATCATTTCTCCACTAAAAGATGTGAACTAAGTTGCTTGTATTTGCAAATAGCTCATGAGTGATTTTTTTTTTCATGGTAGGTCAGTGGTGTTTGATGGAAAGGAATAAAAAAAAAGTTTTTACCCAAGTTTAGACATTCACCTACTTGAAGGCAGGGAACCAGCCCAGATAGGTTTTAAAGGGCCCTTCAGTCTCTACCATCCTCACAGTCTATACTACTGGAATCTGTTGCTATTTTCTCACAGCTTGTGGATATTTAAGAGTTCTTTGCTGCTTCTAAACTCTGAATTATGAATCACTGGGCAAAATACAGATTGTACAACTGTCCTGAAAGCTAGTTCTTTCTCACCACTAGAGGTCAGGATGAGGTTAGTACTATGGAGGGGGGTAGCAAATGCAAAGATCCAATGGAAAACACAAATGGTTACTGCCCCAAAGATATTGGGGAGGGAGGGGATAGAGAAAGGAGATATATATGGAAGCCTATTTTGTGCCATCCAGTAACAATTTGTGAACAAAGTGCTTACTTCTCCATACCGACAATCTTAAGGTCGTAGAGCCAGAAGGGACCTTTGAGGTCATCTAATTCAAACCTTTCACTTTATAGATGAGAAACTGAGGCCCAGAGTAACCTGCTAAGATTAAACAGTTACTAAGTGTCAGGACTGGCATTCAAACTCGTGTCTTCCTACTGCAAATTTAGCACTTGTTCCACTATACCAATAGCACAGAAACCTCAAGAATTCTCATTCTCTCTCTCTCTGTCTCTGTCTCTCTGTCTCTGTCTCTCTTTCTCTCTCTGTCTCTGTCTCTCTTTCTCTGTCTCTGTCTCTCTGTCTGTCTCTGTGTCTCTGTCTCTCTGTCTCTCTCTCTCTCTCTCTCTCTCTCTCTCTCTCTCTCTCTCTCTCTCCCGTTTCCCCTCTGTCTATTTCTATGTCTCTGTCTTTCTATCTGTAAAGACACAAGAGTTGGATGGGAAAATTTTCAAAAGCAAGCTCAATGTTTCACTTCCCTCTTTCTGATAGCAGAAGGCATTTGAGTATAATTCAGATTTAGATAGTGTTTAGAGTGAACTCAGGAGTAAACTAAAATTGTTGGAGTTTGAAATCCTGGCCCTTGGACTCCATGGTCATTAAAGAAATCCTTTAGTCAGAAAGATGCTTGGGGATTTCTGGACAGAGAATGCATTTTTTTTTCCTATATTCAATTGACTTTGTTAAAACAAACAAACAAAAAATCCAGTCCAAGGACATCAGCATAGCCAACAAATTTATGGAATGATTTTATTTCCCTTCTAAACCCTCAAAGATTAAAAAAAATAGCTTAGAGTTCTGTTTTAAACTCCACCATATTGCCTGATTCTGCCATCTTTCTACTCCAATTCATGCCTAACCTTTCACACCAAGGCTACAGGTGGAATGATGATTAGTCATCCATTCTTTCATACTTCCAAAGAGCCATGCTTGCATTCACATGGATCCTCCTGCCATGGATGCAGATCCCACAGCCTTCCTGTCAGTAGATAGTTTCATGGGTTGCTGTGGCCAAAAAATACATCTCCTGGTTGCTAGCTTTTTTGGTGATGAGTCTCTGTGAAGGGAGTTAGGCTGGTAACAGTCCATTGTTGGGCCCATATTTAACCTGCCAGCACTCATGTGCCACTGCCAGTGACTTCCAAATCCCCAAGATATTCCAATGCCACAATTAGTTAAAAGAGCAGGATTTAGGTTAAGGATTAGAATCACAACACAATAGCAATTCAATGGCCAGGAGAAAAGCCACAACCTCTAAATTTTTAACTCCCAAAGAAATTAATTCTTAAAGAAATGAAGTTAATCCATATTATTTTGTATAATTATCAGAAAATCATAGACGTAGTGCTAGAAGAAACCTTGGAGATGGTTGGGTCCAACCCCCTCATTTTATAGATGAGGAAATTTAAACATAGATAACTTCTGTTAATTGACCTGCCCAGTATCACATCACTTGTAAGCTTCTGAGGTAGGATTTGAAACCTGATTTTTCTGACTCCAAAACCCCATCCCACTATAACGCTGGTAGGGTAACTTTTTATTATGTGCATGTATGTGTATATATATATATATATGTATATATATATGTATATATCATAGAGACACACACATAAATGTGTACATTCGTTGTTGTTGCTTTTTCATTTCAGTCATGTCCAACTCTTTGCGACCCTGTTTGGAGTTTTCTTGGCAAAGATACTGGAATGGTTTACCATTTCCTTCCCTAGCTCGTTTTACAGATGAGGAAACTAAAGCAAATAGGGTTAAGTGACTTACCCAGGGTTGTCCAGCTAGTAAGTGTAGGAGGCCAGATTTAATTTGAACTCAGGAAGATGAGTCTTCCTGACCTCAGGCCTGGTCTTCTATCCACTGCATCACCTAACTGCCCCATATATATGCACACACACATACATGCATATATACATTCCTATATTATACGTATATACATACATATATCATACATATATACACATATATTAATGTGGATGCGTGTTCTATGTACTGATCAATTAAGAATTTATTAAGTGCTTACCGTGTGCCAAACACCATACTAGGGCTAGGGATACACACAACACAGAAATTATATCTCTATCTAGATATGTATATGTATAACTCTCTATACATACATACAACCTGAATTGAAATCAGCCCTGGCTTTAAGAAGGTCACTCGGGGAATGGTGGCCAATAAAGGGAGCTTTGGCCTAGGCACGAACAGATTGTGAGTGGAGCCATAAGGTCCAATAGCCTTTATTAAAAGCGCAACACCAAGATGTCAGAATTGCTGGCTTATTTATAGATTGATTTTATTTAAGTCTTCTAAAAGGGCTTAAAAATCCAGCTGGAGCTCTGTTTCAAACTCCATAATATCACCTGATTCTGATACTTTTAAAATCCAGTTCACCTCCAGTCTAACCAGGGTTCGCACTAGCAATGACTAGAAGCACCCTTCCATACTTCCAGAGATTTATGAATGCATTCATGTGAACACACTCTTCTGCCAGGAGCAGCAGTAATAGTCACTTGATTATTTGTCTCTTGAGCAAGAGGTGGTAGAAGGGACAGAGAAGGATGGCGGGAGTATTCCATGGAGCAGTTAGCAAATACCAGACTATTCTTTTGGTGGAATTAATCATGGTCTGGGGTCAGCAAGACAAAGAGAGTTAAAATAAGGATTAACTCATTCACTTTCCCGTTAACAGTCATCAGTAGTCCCCAAACTGAGTGGATTATCTAGTGTGGCGGGAAAGTCCTGGAAAAGCTGGAGCTCTAGAGATCTAGGTTCTAGTGAGGAGACATGAGCAGTAGTGGGAAAGATGTCAAGATGCTAGTGGTGGCCAGCCCTGGTGGATGCAGAGAGTGAAACAATTTTATATATCTGATTGAAAAAAATCCAATTTTATTCTCTTTAAATGTGTTAAATTGTGATCCAACAAGATGTCAGTCCTTTTAAAAGTGGGATACCTTTTTTTTTTAATTTGAGCCATGGGTTAGAGCTGTCTGATAGTCACCAATTTTATTTAGAGAGAAAGTAATTATTAGAGGATAAGAAGCTAAAGGAATCTAAAAAATAAAGAAGTTTCGGGGAGAGGGTATGTGATCCAGGTCCTTCTTTAAGCACTAGAAGTGTCAATCTGATCTAATCAGTTCTGTGGTGGTGGTGGTGGTGATGATGATGATGATGATGACAATGATGAGGATACTTACATGTGCTTTGAAGTTTACGAAACTCTGTAATATGCAATCTAACTTGATGCTCACAATGATCTCATGAGGTAGTGCTATTATCATCTCCATTTTACAGATGAGAACACTGAGTCACAAAAATGTTACTTACTTGGGGTTGCCCTGGCTAGGGAGTGCTTGAGGCAGGGTTCAAATTCAGATTTTCCTCACTCTCGGTCTCTACTTACTGTTCCACCTAAGTTGCCCAAGGGAATTAGATGGTCTCTAAGATCTTTTCTAGCTCTAAATTGATGATATTATGAAATGAAGCAGGCTTTTGCTGGACACCTAGCCCTGCCAGTATGAGCTGAAACCCACATGGTGTTGGCAATTGTCATATCTGAATCCTTAGGGCACTGAATGATTAGTGGGAAGCAAACAAGCATTTCCCTCTGCTCTAGAATCAATCAATCCATCAACATTTATTAAGCACCCACTATATGGCAGGCACAGTACTAAGCAGTGAGGAGGCAAAAGAGGCAAAAGACACTTCCTTGCCCTCAAGGAGCTTACAATCTCATGGGATAGACAACATGCAAACATATACATATATAGATATAGATATATAGATATAGATATAAGGCACGCTATATACGGGATAAATAGGACATAATTAACTGTGGGGAGGCACTAGAATAAAATAAGTAAAGAACTGTCTGAGAAGAACAGAAACTCCAGGACCTACCACTTATACTTACTGAAACTCCTGTACAGTATCATCACTCCTTCCATCAGGAGAGGAAGTATGGCGTAAGATAATGGTTAGAGTACTGAAGAGACCCACAATGAAATCCTTCCCCAGACATTTACTAACTTTATAACCCTGGGCATGTCACTTAACTGCTCTGAGACTCAGTTTTCTTATCTGTAAATGGGAATAGTAACAGCTTCTACCTCAGAAGTTCATAATGAAGCTCAAATAAAGATGATGGATCTAAAGAATCTTGTAAACTTTAAAGCATTATAGGGGGTGTCTCAAAACTCTCAGTGCAGACATATGCTCATAAAGGTTCTATGTTAAACACATGAAGCTTAAATCTACACCAAGACTTTTAGAACACCCTTTATAAACGTTAGCTATTATTATGCAGAAAAATCAGAGGGTAGAAGGAACAGATTCACCCACACTAGGAGGACTGATGTTTCTGTGACCAGAAAAGGCTTTAGTGGGGTGGGGGTAGGGGAGTTATAAGGAAAAATATCCTAGATCTAGATTTCTTTTCAGCATGTAAAGTTTTCTTCCTAATTAGTAACAATCTCCCTAGAAGGGCAAAATGGTAGATGTGTCAATTATTGTTGTGGTATAGTGGAAATAGGATGGATTGTAGAGTCAAAGGACACAGGTTCAAATGACAGTTTTGTCAGTTACTAGCTGTGTAAGTCATTCTCTCTAGGACTCATTTTTATCATCTGTAAAATGGTTGATCTCTCAGGTCTTGTCTCATTCCTAAGTCTATGATCTTATGGCCTCAAAGGTCTCCTTCCAACTCTGAAGTCATGATCCATTGATATAATAAGAGTACCACCTCACCAGGTTGTTGTAAGGATCAAATGATAAAACATTTTGAAAACAATAAAGATGTAAGTATATATGTGTATATGTATATTTATGCAAATATGTCAGCTGTTATTAGTATATGATATCTTGATCTTGCTTGACCTTTCGCTGGCTACTTCTCACCGAGTAGCTATTAACCATGAAATTCTTCCTGAGAGGTATTTCAATGTCGTGGAAAGCTCCCTAGATATGAATAAAGTGGGGGTAAAAATCATAAGATCTTTAGAGGGTTGTTTACATGGAAGTTTAGGTACCAGATGTGTGATGTTGTTGATGTAAGGACACTCCTTCTACCAGTACAGATTGGCACCTTCTTTGCCATTCCTGCTCCTGGAAAGTTTCCTAGAGCACTGGGAAATTGACTTGCCCAGGTGGTCAAGGTCTTTCTGGCCCCAAGGGCGCCTCTCTAGCTACTATACCAACACTGTCTCTGAACATGCACGGAAAGTGTTTCTCTAAACCTTAAAGAGTTACATAAATGTCAGCTGCTCTTATTACCCTTATGACAGGTTAGCAAAGAACTGACTGGCATGTTTTGGGATACCTCAGGAGGAGATATGATGGGTACTCCCTTTTCACTGGACTTCATCCCATCAAAAGGAGCCCAAGCTAGGAAGAAGGACTGTCATGCCCAAATGCCTTCACTGTAGTGTACAGGTGAGTGTACAGAGAGATAACAGGAAGGGAAGGTGAGGAAATTATATATACAAAACATTAACACAGAGCTTATTATGTGCCAGACACTGTTACTTATAAATAGTATCTCATTTGGTCTTCACAACAATGCTGAGAAGGATATGGTATTATTCTCCTCATTTTATAGTTGAGGAAACCAAGATAAACAGAGGGTCAGTGATTTGCCCAGGATCACAACTAGTAAGCAGATGAGGCTGGATTTGAATCAGGTCTTCCTGACTCCAAGCCCAGCAGTCTAACCACTGTGCCACCTGCTGCCTATATCAGGAAACCAGTTGTAGAAAAGTCTTACAGCAAGTTACTGGCCCCAGAACCCAGGACACTTAAATTCTAACTTTAACCCACTATCCACCCCACCCCACCCCCAATGCTACCACTAACCCTAGGGTAATATGTCATGCTTCCCTATAGGTGCAAAGATATAGAAGTGCTAGTTTTTGAAACTGGGCATCTCTCTCCCACATGGTAATCGGACTCCCAACTGGCATCCCGCAGGTGTAAACCACATGAGCAAATACATGCTCAAGGTGGGGGTGGGGAGGAAAGAGGGAGGATGGGGGAGGTGATGACAGTTCTGAATCTATAATGCATCATCCTAGGTGGCAGTTGGGCATCTGTTATATATTTTGGACCTCCTCCCCCACCCCACCCCCAGCCCCCCACACACATCCTAGTAGCACTAAGGGTATTTCAGCAGATAAACATCTCAGATTGACCCAAAGAAGGCCATATGTTACAGAGAGCCTTGAAATGGCTTAAGAAGATGGATAAGAGAAAAATGTGAGGGTTAAAACTTGCCAGTATTTTATCTCCTGTCTTCTTCCATATCATCTGAATGGCAACTTTGATTCAGATTCCCTATCTGTGGGGGCAAAGCCCCTGAAGCCAGGCTCAAGGTGAGGTGCTTCCCTCTTCAGGAATCTGCTCCAAGGGGCTACAGAGCACAAACATGCTCACTCCATTTTCCTGTGAGCACTCACGGCACACATGCGGTCACAAGCGATAATCCTGAGAAAGTTTTACAGGAAGAAAAATGGTGCTGGTAACGGCAAGTCAAGCATTTGCTGAGTTTTAGTAGGAGGTGTGAAAAATATGTAACTGTGCTCTTAGTTGTTACCATGAGCCTCGCTCCTCAGATCATGTGAGGAGGGGAGGCTCAAGGTGGCCAGGAGCCTATATCCATCTTTCTTTGATTATATTTATCCTCCCTTAGACAGATCTTAAAAATAGTATTCAAAAACCACTGGGCCACAAAAACCTCGATTTGGTCCATAAAATTCACATGGGGCAAATTCCACAATGACAGAAGCTACCTCACTCCTTCTCCTACCCTCAACCTTATCCTTCTGCTGTTCCTACACCATTAATCATCTTCCCTGGAAAATAAATTCAGAATTGCCTCCCAGACGCAGATGAATGCTTAACACAAAGGGAAGAAAAATGGGGAGATGCAGTTCCTTTGAGGTCTGATGCCCCTATTTCATTAGCTCTCAGCTGCTTCTTTTAGTGTTTTCAATTCTATTCAATAAGCATCTGTTAAGCACCTACTATGTGTGAAGAAGCTGTGGTCATACTCTGCAATCCAGTGACACTGAGCTCCTTGCTGTTCCTTGAACAAGATGTTCTACCTCCAGATACCAGGCATTTTCTCTCTGTTCCCTATGCCTGGAATATTCTCCATCCTCTTCTCTGCCTCTTGGCTTCCCTCTCTTCCTTCAAGGCTCAGCTAAAATCCCTCCTACTGCAGGAAGTCTTTTCCCATCCTTCTATTCTTGGGCCTTCCTTCAGTTAATGATCTGCCTTTGATCCTATATATAGCTTGTTTGTACATTGTTGTTTTTCGTGTTGTCTCTCCAATTAGACTGTGATGTTCCTGAGGGCAGGGTCTATCTTTTAACTTTCCTCGTCTCCCCAGGGCTTAGTAGAGTGCCTGGCACGTTACAGTTGTCACTTACTGAATGACTGGTATGATGAGTAGAAAGCTGGCTTCAGTGTCCAGAAGACCCAGATCCAAGTCTCACCTCTTACTGGATGGCCCTCATCCCTTCCTGACCCCACCCCACCCCCAATTAATGACTCAGTGCCCCAGCCAAGTCTGTAAGACTGAAAGTTTCAGAGAAGCTGCTGATTTACATTGAGAAGACAAGTCCCTCCCTAGAAAATCTGTAAATCTATAAAATCACTGGTCAAGTCCTTTATACTCACACACAATCACTCATCCACATTCACAGTAATACACGCATAAATAAATACACACATATATATATAAACATACAAACAGCCAAACACACTCATACACATTGTATACACACGCTCTCACACATACACACAGACATGCATACAGTTATGCACAGTAATACACACAAATACACATTATGCTCATCCACATATATTTCCACATATATGCATGGTTCCATACAATCACACACACTCCCACAGAAACACAGTCACACACATACACAGTCACATACCCATTCATACACACAAATGCACACACACATGTGTGAGGCACAGTGTTAGGATCTAGAGATACAAATACAAAAATAAAACTGTTCTTGACTCTAAGGAGCTTCTATTCTATGGGCACCTGGGCCTATCCTCAATAACTACTTGACTTTCCTTCCATCTGTCACAAAGGTCACAATTAGCATCCATTGTTTTTCTCCGGCTTTTCTTCACATCTAAGTCAATGACTGGCCCTTTATACATGTGGTCATTACTCCTGAGGTGATTTTTCTCATTCCTAAAACCTCTCACGTTGTTGGCAGTTTATATTAGCAACATAGTTCAATGGGTATTTTAGGATTCCAAAGCACAAAACCCAAGAGGTAGGTAGTGATATATTAAAATCTCCATTTTATAGATGAGAAAACTGAGGCTCAGAGAGCTTAAGTGATGAGCTCAGGATCATACAGCTAGTAAGTGTCAACAAGGCTGTGGGTCCCCCCTACTCCAATTCCAGCATGCTTTCCACTGCCATGTGACATCTTTACTTTCCTTCCTTAGTGAGCAACCACTAGGTTATCTTTACTGAGGGAGGTTAGACTGGGGGGGTGGGGTGGGAATTAATCCAATCCAATAAATATTAAGTGCCTACTATGTGCCAGATACTGTACTAAGTGCTGGGGATACAATTAATAAAAAGAAAGTGCCTGCCCTTAAGGAGCTTATGATCTAATGAAGGAGCTTGCAATCTAATGGATCAGCAAAGTGTTCATGTAGAATGTGGTAGGAGGATTGAATTTTGAAGTGTACTAGCGATTCTAAGAGGCAGCTATGAGAGAGGAGCTCAGTGCAAGAATCAGTCCAACAGCATAAAAACTGGAGATTGAGTGTCATACATGAGGAACAGTAAGAAGGCTATAAGGAAGTAAGTTTAGCTAGACCATGATGAGTGTGAAGGAGGGAAATGGGGACAGGTTCTGAGAAGCCTCAAAGCTCAAACATAGAAGATATGTTTGATCCTACAAGTAATAAGGAGTCACTGGTGTTTATTGACTGGGGGTGTGGGGCGGGGGAGGGTTATACAATGAGACCTTCAGGAAAATCACTTTGGCAACTATGTGGAGGATTAATTGGAGAAGGGAGAAAGGCTTCTATATACTAAACTAAACTAAAATTATTATATCAGTCATATACTGGTTTATAAAATAATGGATTCATAGTTAGAAATGACCTTAAAGGTCACATAATCTAATTGCCCTCCAGAAAGACTATTAGGAGACTAATAACAGACTAATTAGACTAGGTTAGGTGAGAAATGCTGAGAACCTGAATTATTGTATTAACTATGTGAGTGGAGAGCAGAAAACTGACACAAGAAATAGTTTTGAGTTACAATTGACAAGATTTGACAATTGATTGAATCTGTAGGGTTAGACAGAGTGAGAAGTAAAGAAGAACACCAAGACTATGAATCTAGGTCAGGGGAGGGGTCCTCTAGGTCCTCAAGTTCAGCCCTTTGAATCCAGACTTCACTGAATAAAGCCCCTTATTAAAAGGATTTGTTCTGTAAAAGTTGGACTCAGTTGAAAGGCTGTACCCAAGGACCTAGGAGGCCACATGTGGTCTGGAGGCCACAGGTTCCCCACTCCTGATCTAGGTGAATGGAGGGATAATGCTACCCTCAAAAAACAAAAACAACAAGGAAGTTCAGAACAGGGTGAGTAGAAAGATAATGAATTTACTTTGGGACTTATGTTTGAGATGCTTATGGAACATCCAGTTTGAAATGTCTGGGATACTGGAACTCAGGGAAGATGCTAGGGAAAGCCATAGCAAATTTGCTAATCCCAGAAGAAAGATCATTCCTCTACCTAGAATGGTTTGGGAATCATTATTCTTAAGAAAAGAAAAGGAGGAGAAAATCGTTAAGTCCTTTCTAGTGCCGGGATGAAATGATAGTCAATAGGGAAACAGTATGATACAAGTGGAAAAGGCATTGTAGTCAGATTCAGAGGACTGGGTTCATATCCTGGCTATGTTACCCAGTGTAGCTTTGGAAAAGTCACTTCACTATCTGGGTCTCAGTTTTTTCATCTGTCTAATGGGGATATTAGACTGAATGCTTTTCTAAGGTCCCCTGCAGTTCTAAATCTATGATCTCGAGAGTACTGAATACACCATCTGGACTACAAGAAGAATTTTGTCAAACTCTAAATTTCATAGGTGAGTCAGAGGTTTGTCTTCTATTTCTATGTAGATTTAATGGCATTTTGATTTGTGCTCAACTCTCAATTATCCACAAAGGAAAAAAATATGGTTAATCTACCCAAGTGGGTTGGAGCCATAGCCTAACTCCCATAACAGAAAAACTTTCCATGGTAATTTGAGTTATCACTGTGACACATAGGTGGTAAGGATGTTGGATACTAGGCCAGCACCTAATTATGCATGTGACTAACCGGAAATGCTCTGTTTGTCTCTCTATATGGTCTCCAGCACTCTCTGACTTTACATTCTAAAAGGTTTGGCAAAGAAAAAGAAATTATATTATTTTGGCCTGATTTATTCTTGGCACACTGCTTCCTAGTGATGGCTGCCTCTTTTTCTAAATTTTCATGCGCCATCCTTTTAATAACCTAGTCTATGGGGATTATATATCTTTCTGAGAGAATATGGATATCATCTGTAAAACTTGCTCGAAACAACATAGATCTCATTCATTTTATGGCTTCAAAGCTCTTAATAATTTAGAACTGAAAAGGACTTTAGGAATCCTCTAATCCAGCCCCCTCATTCTACATATGAAGAAACTGTGGCTTTGAGAAGGTAAATTACTTGTCCAAGGTCACCCAAGCGCCAAGCCGCAAAGTCTTCAAACTCAGAATCTCTGAATCCAAATCCAGTAGTCTTGCCCCTCTAACAGAGCTACTTCCTTACAAAGATAAATCCAGGAAAGGAAATGATTCTAGTGTTTTAGATTTTATGAAGTCTTGCTACTTCTTTTTTCTTTGAGTCTCTTAAGTAGCAGTATTCAACAAACATTTATTAAGCATCATATTGTGCTAGGTGATGGGAATACAAAGACAAAAAGTGAAACAGCACCTGCCTTCAAGAAGCTTATATTCTACTGTGTTATCCATTGCAATCTGGACATCATAAATATGGGACATTTCCACCATACCCATTTCATATATTTTTCCTTCTATCAGCAATGAAAGAAATATGCTTCCCTGTGGAAAGTATGTATTGTATTTCTACTTGCAGAGTTTATAATGATGATAGACAGTCACCAGAAATAGTCTACTATTTAAAGAAGGAAAGAGAAAGGTTACCCAGTAAAATCAAAGACAGATAACTATTAGAGAACACTGCCACTAAAACCAAAGGTAAATAGCTGCCTGCTCTGGAAAACTATCTCTGCCCAGTCTTTTTCTCTTTCCAGTCCTCCCACCAATAGCTCTGGCTGAATTTCTTTATGCTCTTAGTACCCCTAAGCAGCCACTTCTGCAGGGTCCAACACATCTGTGATTGTTCTGTTTTCTCTTATCTCACTGGTCATTTCACAACATCTGGAGAAGTAGCTACATCAGAGTTATGTCTCTTTTCCTTCTGAGAGCTCTCTCTCTCTCTTTGGCCTCTGGGTCCCATATTTTGGTTATTTCCATGGTATACTCGGCTGTCTCTTAAAGTCACTGTGTTATTTCCTTAGTTGGAGGGTCTATAACTGGTCTGGACAATGCGTCTGCTATAAAGAAGATTTTGCCTGGGGTATAGATTGCTCATAAATCATATCTTTTTAACAGTAATAACATTCTCGGTTGTCTAGCAGGTGTGTTGCCTAGTGGTTTGTGATCTGTCAGTATAGCCCCTATCTCTGCCAAATGCATATTTGTGCAACATCCATAGTGCGTACACTGCTGCCAGTAATTTTTTTTTCTTTACGAGTGCAGACTTCTCTTTAACTGAAAACCAATACTCTAGTTGCAGTGGTTACTACTACTCAACCATGTGATTGCTCACGGAGGCTCCTGTCGAGAGCTAAAGTTTGTATATCTCTTTGTAATTTCCAAAACATCTTATAGCAAACCTATGAGGTTGGTGGTACAAGCATACTCAACTTCAATTTTGCAGATGAGGAAACTGACACTCTGAAAATTAGACAGTTGTCCAAGTTCTCATGGTTCAGAGAGTTGGAACTTTGATCCCCTATCAAGCCTAGAATTCTTGATTGATTGAATGTTCAGATAGAGAGCTATCATTCAGATGGAGGAATAGAGTTGTTTTATTCAGGTTCAGGGGACAGGACCAGGAATAATATGTGCAAGTTATGGAGAGTCAGATTTCTGCTCTACATAAGGAAAAAAATCCCTAACAATTAAAGTTATCCAAGTGAAGGATCATCAATTTAGAAAGGGGAGGGAACTGACAAGCCATTCAGATTTTTTTTTTACATTTTACAGATGAGGAAACTGAGGTCCAGAGAAGTTCAATGACTTTAACCTAGGGTCACATGGCTAAGTAAGCATCAGAGGTGGGTTTTTAACATTGGTCTCTCTGACTCCGAATTTAGCATTCTCTTAACAGTATATTTCAGTGAAATGATACTTTATTACAAGTCATGAGACAAGTACAAATTCTGACTTAGGTGTTTAATATACATGTCAACTGCTTCATCAGTAAAATGAGGAGCCTGGACTAGATGACACCAAAAACCTATGATCCTGTGATCACAGAGGCATCTATGTGATATAGAGGATAAAGCACTGTACCTGGAGTTAGAAAAAACTGACTTCAAATCCAGCCTCTGATACTTCCTAGCTGTGTAACCCTGAACAAATCACAGAATTTGTTTGCCTCAGTTTCCTCAACTTTAAAATAGGGATTATAATGGAACCTACCTCCCAGAGGATCAAAGCATCAAAAGAGATAATATTTGCAAAGCACTAAGTTCAGTAGCTATACACAGGAAGCACTTAAATGTCTGTTTCCTTCCTTCCTTTACCACCTTAGTTCCCATTATTTCCCCATACATAACAAACTTTCTACCCCAGCCAAACTAAGTTACCACTTGTTCCTGAATATACCCTTTTACACCCGTACCTCTGCAATAGTAGGTGTTTAACAAATGCATGTTTCCTTTCTTCTTTTACCATTGTATTTCCCTTGTACCTCCTCTCTCATAAAAAGAGGATTGAACTCATTTAATAGATGGTGACTTTTCTATACTTGGAAGTTTTCAGCCAGAGGCTGGATGAGCATGCGTGGGGAAAGTTGTAGCAAGATTCCTGATTTAGGTGGGGTTTGGACTCTACTTCCTCTAAGGTGTCTCCAGGTTCTAAGATTCAATGTCACCCCATTGCTATAGGTTGTTATGTAGTATTCATTGATTCATTTGACAAATGCTTAATTTGCAAAAGGAACTCTGCTAGAGTCTAGGAGAGATACCAAGGTGAAATAAGAGAGGGGGAGAGAGCTCACAGACCTTGTGAATTAATAAGTACTAGTTGACATCACGAAATTCCTTAACTGCCTACAGCCACAGATCAATTGCATCTCTGTAGAGGATCCTTGAGAGTTTAAAGATACCTGTCTTGTGAGGTGTGTACATAGCTACACAACAAACCTTTTCTCATAGTCCCTGGAAACCTTATCTACAGAGTTTGGCATGCGATCTACATTCCTCGCATTTCCTTGATCTGGTTTCATTCCCCGTAGAGTTACAATATGACCTGTGCCCTTCACCTCTGCCACTTTTTAATGTATCTTGTCTCTACTGAGCTCTGACTCTGGCTCTCTGAATTAAGTATCTCCAACCGACACGCAGCTATGCTCTGTCTCGTCAGCTGCTCCAATCATCATGTCACCAGTTATCACACTTACTCCTGGAAGGTCCCCAAAAGTCTCTATTATTCTTTGGAATATTTCACAGGCTGACTCACCCCAAATAGTAGTCTATGAATCTATAGGTCCCCTGGGGAGCAGAAACAGTACATAGCAGGAATGTTTTCTCATCTACTATTGTGAAAATCTGTTTTACTGGCACAGTCTTATAAGTCCTCTAGTGGTATCCAGAAGAGAGCAAAGCCTGCTGATGGCTAGGTTTCATTCGCTACATCCAGACCTCATTCCCCGATCATTTTCTCAAGAACAATAAAACTACCCAACCACCCAGCCAGAACCTCCCCCCTTTTTTCCATGATCTCTGCATTCTCCCTACTACAATAGTTTCTTTAAGACTTCCCAGCATGGCAAAAGGTATTTTTCCACCTCCATGCACAACGGGAACCATTGTTCATGTATACGTAAATAAATAATCTCTCCATCTGAAGGAAACCTGATTTCCAGCAAATCTGGAGACAGCCACTGCATGCCTTGCCACACGGTGCCATGTTGTGCCATGCCATGCTATGCCAAGAGAGCTGCTTTGCCACCATATCAACAATCTGGCTCCAGCCTACTTTTCCAGCCTTATTTCATTTTCCTCCCCTTCACAGATTATATATTCCAACTCAACTGGACAACCAGCTCTTGTCCAAATTCAACACTCTGTTTCCTGTCCTTGTTTATTATTCACAATAGCTGTCTCTCATATTCGGGTCACCTATATTCTCTTCTTATTTCTGATTCCTTGTCTTCCTTCAAAGCTCAACTCAGGGGCTACCTTTTCCAAGAAATTGCCCATGATTCTCCCCTCCAGTTTTTGGAATCAAACAGTCAACAAGCACTTATTATTAATAATAAATGTTGGGTTTTCCCATCTAATTTTTCCTTATACTTTATCCATTTGTGTGCATGTATCCCACTAGTAGAATATAAGTGCTTTTAAGAATACAGACTGGTGGCGCAGTGAGTAGAGCACCAACCTGAGAGTCAGGAGGACCTGAGTTCAAATCCTGCCTCAGACATTTGACACATTTACTAGCTGTGTGACCTTGGGCAAGTCACTTAACCCCAATTGCCCTGTCTTTCCCCCTCAAAAAAAAAAAGAATACAGATTGTCGTATATTTGTCTTTGTGTTCCCACCAGCTTCCACATAGTAGACACTTAATAAGCATGTATTGAATTGAATCATTCAGGGCCTAAAACTTGACTCTTTTACATAACATGGCCACAGCCACTACATTCCAGATTCTCCACAATCTGTTCTCAAACCACCTACCTAGGTAATACAATGGATAGAGGACTGGGCTTTGAGTCAAGAATGAATCTGGCTTCAGACATTTCCTACTTGTGAGACCCCTATTTGCCTCAGTTTCCCTTGCTGTAAAATAGAGATAATAGTAGCACCTTCCTCCCAAATTGTGATAACCAAATGAGAAAGTATTTGCAATGTACTTAGCACAGTGTCTGACACATGGTATGTACTTACTAAATATTTTGTTCCTTCCTTCTTTCCTTCTTTCTTTTCTTCCTTCACTGACTTATTTTCCATTATTTCCCCACATTGACAAACTTTCTGCCCCAGACAAGGTTACCACTTGTTCCTGAATGTACCCTTCTGTATGCATGCCTCTATATCCATGCATAAGCTATTCTTCTCACTTCCAGTGTCCAACCTTCTCCTCTCTATTTGAATCATATCCATTCTTAAAGGCCATCTTAAGTTCTAAAGTTTTATATCATCTTCAAAACTTTCCTTGACCATCCCAATATGATTCCATTTATTCATTCAGCATTTACTAAAAAGACACCATAAAAGACACTGGGAATAGAAAGATGTATGTTACACAGGCCTTGCTTTCAAAGAGCTTACAAATTTAATGGGAGAAAGGATAAATTCACAAATAGCTATATTACAGAAGGTGCTGTGATAAGAGCAAAGGGGAGGTACAAGTAAAATGCCAAGAAAATCTGAAGAAAGGACAGGTATTTTTGCTGGCAAGGGGTTGGGAAGAGAGAAGATGGAGATTGGCAGGAAAGGCTTTTTGGAAATTTCACTTCTCCCTATTCAGAACTGGGCATTCTATTCATTTGGCATTTATCCTATCACGTCTTTTTATTGTTTTCTTTGTATTTGTCTAAGTTAGTGCTGACAATATGTGGGTTTCACAAATATCTTCCAGCCATGCCCCTGTGCAGTCCAGTCATCCTGGTAAATATCAGGCCACTGGACCCAGATGGCTCTGGAGGAGAAAGTGAGGCTGGTAACCTTGCACAACCCTTCCTCACTCAAATCAAAGTCAGCTGCAAGTCATGTCATCATTTCCCTGATATCATGGTCCCCTTTGAGAATGAAGAACAAACACACAACTCTAGGAGTTATAATCAAATCAATATTACCATTGCTTTTGGGGAAAGGGATGTGTCATTTTATTACTTTATGGCTTTACTCACAATCTTGGTGACTTCCCTGACCCAAAAATCTTCCCCTGGCCATTCCTCCCCCATACATGTCATCTTCCACTTTTAGAATGTGAAATCCTATAGGGCAGGGACTCTCTCTCTTTTGTATTTGTATCTCAAATGACTAGTACAGTACCTCACAGGTATTTAATAAATGCTTTTCCATTCATTTAATGGGTTCATCTCATTCAATGACATAAAAAACAAACATACATTTAATAGACTGAATCAAGCATGCATTTCATATATAAATATTTTTTCTAATATATTAATACCATCAAGATTAAAATGCAAATGAACGTAAATCATTGCTTAACTCATAGCTTTTTGTCATCATGTCTTTTTAACAGTATTGCTGTATAACACAGAGACAGAATAAAGCAATCTCTGAAGAAGAATTACCCTCACAGAGGGGGTTATGGAGAAACAGTGGGTGTGAACAAGTTGCAATATATAAACAAGGAAGAGTTTTGAATCAATCAATATTTATTAATCACCTAATATGTGCTAGGCATTGTGCTGAGTGCTGGGGATACAAAAAGAAAAAAAAAGAGACAGTCCCTGACCTCAAGGAGCTTATAATCTAACAGAAGAAATCCAAGTGTAAAAGATATCAATAAAAAATTGTATGATAGGAAGAAAATATGGGCTGGTGAGGTAGTGGAAGTGAGGGATGATCTGAGCTTAGTCAGTGTGCTCCTCTACTACTAGCACACCTCTGATGGCAGGAGAAGATGACAAGTTTCTCCAGCATAGCAGGAGGATCCTCATGGTGAAATCATGGGAGGATAAGAAGAAGTTGTGCAGGATGGGTTGTAATTGGCACTGTGGGAGGTAACTCACATTTATGAGATCACAGATCTCCTTCAGCATTTGAATGTTGTGAATGTTGTGAATCTTTTCTCAGTCAACTGATATGAATAAGGCAAGCATTATTGAGGAGAGGCTGCTCCAATTTTTTTATGTTAATAATTTTTGCTGTTCAGTCATTTCAGTCCTGTCTGACTCTTAATGACCCCATTTGGGGTAGGTTTTCTTTGCAAAGATACCGGAGTGGTTTGCCAGATCCTTCTCCAGCTTATTTTACAGATGAGGAAACTGAAGCAAACAGGTTACGTGACTTGTCCAGGGTCGCACAGCTATAAGTGTCTGAGGCTAGATTTGAACTCAGGAAGATGAGTCTTTCTAGTCACTCGCATTCATGTAGCACTTTGAGGTGAGCAAAGCACTTTACATACATTATGTCATTTGATCCCCAAAAGAGCCTGTAAGGTAGATGCAATTATTATCCATATCTGACAGATGAGGATTTGGAGCCTCAGAGAAATTAAGTCACTTCCTGAGGACCACACTGTTGGTAAGTTTCTGAGGCAGGATTTGAACTAGAGTCTTCCTAACTCCAAGCTCCATCTACTATATCATAGTACCTCTGTTAAGGAGGGGGTCCTCAGGTATAAAAAAGTTGAACAACCGCTATTCTAACCACCTCACACCTATCAGATTGACCAATATGACAAAAAAAGGAAAATGATAGATGTTAGAGAGGATGTGGGAAAATTGGGACACTAATGCTCTATTGGTGGAGTTGTGAACTAATCCAACCAATCTGGAGAGCAATTTGGAACCATGCCCAGAGGGCAACCAAACTGTGCCGCACCACCACTAGGTCTGTATCCCAAAGAGATAATAAAAAGGGGGAAGGACCTATATGTGCAAAAATATTTATAGCAGGCCTTTTTGTAGTGGCAAAATATTGTAAATTCTCCAGTCAATCTCCATCAATTGGAGAATGGCTGAACAAGCTGTGGTATATGAATGCAATGGAATACTATTGTGCAATAAGAAATGATGAATAGGCAGATTTCAGAAAAACCTGGAAAGACTTGTACAAACTAATGAAAGTGAAATGAGCAGACCCAGAAAAGCATTGTACACAGTATCAGCAAGATTGTGTGATGATCAGGTATGAATGACTCAGCTCTTCTCAGCAACACAATGATCCAAGACAAATACAAATGACTCACAAAAGAAAATGCTATCCACATCCAGATAAAGAACTGATGAACTCTGAATGAAGATGAAAGCATACTTTTTTCACTCACTTTACACACACACACACACACACACACACACACACACACACCCCTTTTGTTAAACATTTGCCTGAACACACTTTCCCCATATGACACTGCCTAGGTGACAGTCACCAGGAAGGGACACAAATGACTCATACATTAAGAACATTCCCAGGACTTCCATTCACTATAATATTGACCTGCCATGCTCCAGACTTCACCTGTCTTCAGTCTATCCCCAACACACAATTTTTCTGAAAACTGCACAATTGTAATGGCTAGCTTTAGCCATATATACACAAGACCCATTTGTGCTGCCTAGTTTTCTTAAATATTTTGCTTAGATGCACTGAATTTGTTCTTACCTAGTTCCTCCTCAGTCAGACAGGTGCTAACATACAGAACTACTAATAGACATATGAGTAAAAAGCAATATATAATACACAACAAAAATATACACACACGTACACACAAATATATCCTATATATACATGTGTATACATACACATATACAAGCATATGTGTGTGCATGTTCATGTGATTGATTTATAGACACTGATATATGTGTATATATGTGTGAATATATACATTTATGTGTATGTGTTGTTGTTTTTCATCCTTCATCTTCAAAGAGGACCAATGACGTCATGGAGTGATGCCTTGACTTGCACATGAATTGGATTGAAGCAGAGTTGCACAAATTCGTCAGTATCACTCTCTCTTCCAGAGTCATTGAAGCCCAGTGGCAAGACAAAAGTCAGGATGACTGGTGATGGCTGATGCAGTGGGCGATCTTGGCCTCTTCAATGTCTGATCAGGCTCTAAGTGCTCCACGGCAGCTGCTTCAGCCACCTTCATAGACATTGGAACAAATTATTCTTATCTGCCCATTCCACCGAGGGAAGTCTTCACATACGTGGAGTAGACGTCCCTAACTCATCGACAGGCTTGAAGCCTGTTGGTTACCCTCAAGCTAGTTTAGCCCATCTGCTGAGACAGTTTTACTGGTGTGTGGCCACTGCATATGCTGCAGTTTCTTGGAGCCACAGAAGAGAGTTGAGTGCCAGGTGGACACCAAAGATGGATGAGCAGCCCTGAAAAGGGCTTAGTAAGTCCTTATGCCAGGGGTGCTAGTCCTCCCTGAGCACTTCATACACCTCAATGGTATGCATGTCTATGTACACGTATATACATGTGTATACACGTGTACATATACATGCAAATCATACACTTTTAAGTTTAATCTGCATTATTAATATTTTCTCCATCACTTTCTCAATTCTAGACAAAAAACAAGTCAAGTTCAGATTTGTAGCACTTCCCAGTTTCCAAGGTTTAAATGCCCATGCCGCAAACGGAACAATCAGTGAGATCTGCCTGGCTCCAGCATACCTTGGGTGGGAACAATGTGGCATCTTTATCCCAGAATTGGTGTGTGCTTATGCCCAAATTGCTCAATAACCAGGAAAAGGGCATGACTTAAAACTAAATGGAATGGAAGCTTCCTCCCTGAACATTTTCCCCAAATTATCCAGGGCCAGGACCCTGGGAGTCAGAGATTGGAAGATCCTAATATAAATTAGAGACCTCTTTCAGGGCAATCATATATAACACTAACACCTGAAAATTTTTATCAATCACAATTTTGTTGCAAGATGAGAGATGAGCTCCTAAATCAAACCTGTTATCTCTAGCAATTCATGAAAACTTAGTCAAAATCAGCCAAGACCTTAAAAAAATGTAGTGGAATTTACTGACAGACAAATGTGAATTGTTGAGAGGTTAAGCAGAAATAAAGATTTCACTTTTTTGGGTCAAATACTATGACCAAAAATAACAGTTAAAAAATCCTTATCTGAATTTTTTTTTATTTCCCCAAGTAACTAAAGAAGTTTTCCAAGCAATTATTAAATTACGATTGGGTAAGAGAACAAGGTATTGAAAAGGTGCAGTATAGTATAATGATGCACTGGCTTTGAAGCCCCAAAGCCTGGGTTCAAATTTCTGTTCTACTGTTTTCTACCTGTGTGACTTTGGGAAATTCACCTAATCTTTCTTAGACTCAGTTTCCTCATCTGAAATATGAGGGTAGTTAAACTAAATCAAGAGTTCTTAACCTGGAGTCTATGAACTTAATTTTTTTTTCATAACTGTATTCCAATATAATTGTTTTCATTGTAATCCTATATATCTTATGCATCTAAAATATTGTCCTGAGAAGGGGTTCATTGGTTTTATCAGACTGCCAAAGGGGTCTGTGAGATTTTTTTTAAAAAAAAAAGGTTAAGAATCTTTCTTAACCTTTCATTCTATTATGCTTGATTTCTTCATGTTCTCTTTCTGTATGGAAATAGAACTGCCTGTACTGTGCCCAGGGAAAAAAGAAAGAAAGAAAAGTTTGGAGTTAAACTATTAAAGACAATGTTGTAGGTTGTCTCCTTATTATACTAAGTGTACTATGATTTAAAAGGTAAAGGTCTCTCTGCCCCCAAATGCTTATTCCAGCAGCCTGGTTTAGATAATCTTTAAGATCCCTTCTAGATTTAAAATTCTGGGATGTATAGGATGTTCAAGTAGGGCTGCTCATCCACCTTTGGTGAACTCCTCTCACCCAGCTCTCATCTGTGGCTCCAACAAGCTGTAGCATGCACAGCAACCACACCTTGGCAGACAAGATAAAACCAGGCTGAGGGGTAACCAGGGCATCTCAAACCCTTCAGTGAGTTGGGGGGATTACTACCCCAAGCATGAGAAGACTTCCCCCAGTGGAACGGGTGGATGAGAACAATTTGTTCCAAGAGCTATGAAGGCAGTTGAAGCAGGTTCGGAGAAGGAGGGGTGCTTAGAGCTTAGCCAGACATCAAGGATGCCGAGATCATGCACAACATCATGGGCTATCACCGATCATCTTGACTTTTGTCTTGATGCTGGACTTCAATGACTCTGGAAGAGAGAATGAGGCTGATGACTTTATGCAGCCCTGCCTCGCTTAAATCCGATTCATCCAAGTCGAAACATCATCCAGTAATGTCACTGGTCCTCTTCAAAAATAAGGGACAGACAACAAGATTTAACATTCTATGACCCTGAGTTTAGGTGCATGAGTAACATTCTAGAGAAATTTATGCACCAACCATGGATTAGACTAGAAAACCACTGAGATCCCTTTTAAATATGAATTTATCTTGTTCTGATTCATCGTTCCTTCTGGTCACTGGCTCATAATGATGCTGAGCTTTGCTTTTCTACTTTGTAAAACTGAGATAGTAAATATGGGGATACTTACTCATTCACAATCCATGTAAAGTTCTATGTCATTTTAGAAGATAGGCTTTCTCCCTCTCTTCCTACTAGCCTCACATATAAGGTAGTCTCTGACCAACAGAAGGTTGGGGGGTGTTTCCCCACCTCACCCCCTCTACCCCTGGTTTGAAAGCATGTTCTTCTAGGCAAACCTGGAACTGGAATGGGGCTGTCTCCTGTTTGTGTCTTCTTTCCTTTAGCACAAGTCATCAAATGAGCTTTTGAAAGGTAGGTGGCATCTTCCCTTCCCTCCCCCCTGCAATTCCTGGCATCTGAGCAAAGGAAGTATCTATAACTTCGGCAGTTAGGGTAGAAATAGTGGCAGAGGCAGTCACCAGCAAAGAGAGAGAGAGAGAGAGAGAGAGAGAGAGAGAGAGAGAGAGAGAGAGAAGGAAGGAGCAATGCCTACATGGCATTCCTTAGGCATGCTTCAATGGAAGTGAAATGTAAAGCAGCTAATGAGCAGCCCTGTTGCAAATGTCACAGTGAGGTTTCAATCTGAGGATACTTAAGCATTCAATGTCCATGCATCAACCTGACTTTAGAAGGAAGGCTTTCCCTTTTCTCCCCAGCTCTCAACTGATTGTAATCATTCAATTAGGCTTGATTTCCTAGTGTTCCCTTTCTATATAGAAATAAAACTGCCTGTTCCATTCCAGCAAAAAGAGAAAGATTTGGAATTAAACTATTAAGAACAATGCTCAGGACTATGCCCTGATTAAAGGGTACTAAGATTTAAAAGGTAAAGATCTCCCTGCCTCCAAATACTTATCCCAACCATGGTACGTAAAATTTCACCACTGGAAAGTAATTACTATGGCATTACGTTTCCAGGAGCATTATATCTCCAGGAGACTCTTAAAACATAGCTATCGTAGTTATCATTATCAGTCAACAAAACCCTACAAATATTCATTTATGAGATCCTTTTTTGATAAAATGGTTAGCTGAGAGAGTGGGAGAGAGAACAGTTAAGTTTTGATAGATATGGTGAAAGGGAGAAAGAGACCTAGAATATGGGGCCCTATCCAGGCCACAGAGGGAGACTCTAGAGCTGAGTTGTCAAACCCTTATCTCTGCCAACACTCTCAAGTGCCTGAACCAGCTTAAAAATGTAATTGGGAAATATTTAACAAATATTTTTAAAATTTGTTAACAAATAATAAATAAGTAAACATACAATAAAAAACAGATATAATTAGTATATGTTTTCTAAGTTAATATGCAGCCCACAGGTCTTATGAATAGCTTAGTGGTGGCCTGTTCTGTTTGAGTTTAATACTATTGCTCTGGAGAATCAAGATGTGTAGGGTGACATTGCTGGGTCCCTGGGGGAGGGAGACCAGGGGAAGAAACTGGGGAAGAGAAGGACACAAGACAAATTCTGCCCAACAGGATTACCCCAATCCTTTCTTCTCTCTCAATATAATAACTATGCCAGTAAGGATGACAGTAATATTCATGTTTCTTTCATTCATCTCGGTCATGAGAATCACTGGCATTATGCCACTCCAGCAGCAGAACCTAGTAAAGGAGAGGGGGGCAGATTTGCAACAGGGACATCCTACCAACCCATGCTGAGGACTGGTTAAATCTAAGATGGTCCTGAATTACAGATCCCCAAAGTTTTTAATAAAAGTCATACTAATACTAGCTTGTATTCATAGAACTTCAATTATCAAAACACTTTCCTCATAATCAAACTGTGGCTTTTTGTTCTTGTTGGGTTTTTTTGTCCTGAACTGTGAGTTTTTTTGGTGTAGTTAGTGAATCTCCAGATAAGGAGATTCCTCCCAATAATAGATCAGTAATTGCACATTCTTACATTCTTTAGAAATTGCCTAGGGCACTGAAAGGGAAAGTGACCTATCCAGGGCCATGAATCCAATATATATCAGGTAATGATAACAGCTAGCAGTTATATAAGAATTTCAAGTTTACAAAGTAATTTATTAGTTAACTCATTTGACCCTCACATAACCCTGTGAGGAAGGTGCTATCGTTATCCCCCTTTTAATGATGAAGAAACTAAAAAAGAAACAGATACAGGTTAAGTGACTTGTCCATGGTTACACAGCTAGCAAGTGTCTGAAGCAGAATTCAAACTCGGGTCTTCCTCATTCCAATTCACAAACTATCCACCATGTCACTTAGCTGCCTAGAGGTACCTTATGAGATAAGTAGTATCCCCATTTTACAAATAAGGAGACTGAGTCTTGGAGAAACTGAGTGATTTGCCAAAAATTTGACAAAAACTGCTAATATTGATAACCCAGGACTTTTTCTATTTCTTAGACTCTTCTGTTAAAATACAAAATAAACTTCCTAGGGATTAGCATCTTGAGCCTGGATCAGTTAACCTTTTCAGTGGGGATTGCTACCTTGTTGTTGCTGCTTGTCCTTTGTTTTCAAAGAGGACCAGTGATATCACAGGTTGACATCTTTACTTGTGCGTGAGTCCCACAGAATTGCCAGGCTCACTCTTCTTCAAGAGTCATGGAAGCCCAGGAGCAGGACAAAAGTCAAGACATCTGGTGATGGCCCAAGATGCAGTAGATGACCTTGGTGTCTTTCATGTCTGACCAAGCTCCACAGAGCCTGCTTCAGTCATCTTCGTGGCCTTTGGAGAAAGTTGTTCTCATCTGCCCATTGCATAAGGGAAGTCTTCACAGGTGGCGGTAGACATCCCCTAACTCGTTGGTGGATTTAAGTGCTGTTGGTTACCCTCAAGCTGGTTTAGCCCATGTGCTGAGATGGTTTTACAGGGTGTGGCCGTTGCACATGTTATAGCTTCTTGGAGCCACAGGTGAGAGTTGAATGCCAGGTAGAGCAACCCTACAAAGAGCTCAGCAAGCCCTCACACCAGAGGGTGCTAGTACTCCATGAACACCTCATACATCCCAGGGATAATAACTGAGAGCAAAACCCAAGGGGAATGGAGCAAAGGACAGAAACCTATGTTGGTGCCAGAGTCAGGATTGCTGTAGAGGAGCAGTAAAAGGTTGGTGGGAGGGAGTTAAAGCCCAAATTTTCTTTCTTTACAATTTTATGTAGGTATTAGGGAGAGGCATATGGTGTCTGCCAATCACACCTTTCCTAGTCCCCCTCAGTGCTTCTGCCTTCCCTCTGAGATTTCCTCCAATTTATCCTATACAATTGTTGCCGTGTTGTTTTCCCCATAGGAATGTGAGCTCCTTGAAGGCAGGGACTGTCCTTTGCCTTTCTTTCTATCATACTTAGCATAGTACCTAGTACGTAATAAGCATTTAATAAATACTTGTCGACTGATTGACTGACTTCTCTCCCAGTCCTACTTCCAGAAGGGGAGTTCATATGCCTGGATGTTTTATAGCACAGATGAGTTGGGGAGCACATGCCCAGAGCCTCTTCATCCCTTGAGCTCCCCCACCCCTTGCTAAGTGCATGGGCCATTAAGTACCTGCCTTTAATCATCCTAGGAGATTAGTCTGGACTGGGTTAGCAATTTCAATGGGATTCAGAGAAGTAAGTGGTTGTAAAGCAGTTCACAACAGCCTTGACAATAAATAAAGACTAGATTCATTTTATACTTTATCTGGCATATGCTTCTAGGGAGACTAGCCCTGGTATTGGACTGCCCCTATCATCTAGTTGGCTCCCTAAGTCTGTGAGTCCAGATATATATTTTTTCCCTCAGAATCTGACCTGGTGTTTCCTGCTGCTTAATCCTAGGTCATATTTTAGTGGTAAATTACCTGTCTGTGAGTGATATTTCACTGTAATGTACCAATATATCTTCCCACCCCAAGCCCTCCCTGTAGCATTACCAACATAGAACTGAGCATAGGACTGAAACTACTGAAACAACCTTCTAATTGGACTCCCTGTCACCAGCTTATCTCTCCTTTGGTTCATCCTTCATATAGTTGACGAGGCCATCTCCAGTCATCCTGATCTATATCTGGCCATTGGAACCAGATGGCTCTAGAGGAGAGAGTGAGGCTGATGACTTTGCACAGCCCTCCCTCACTTAAATCCAATTCACTTGCAAGTCATGGCATCACCATCCTGATGTTACGGTCCTCTTCAAGAATGAAGAACAAACAACATATTTGCTTAAATAATCATACTTCCTAATGCACAAGTCTGACCATATCATTGAAACTCAACCTTCAGTGGCTCCCTATTACCACTAGGATAAAATATAAAATCTTTTGGCATTTAAACTTCTACACGGTCTGTCTACTCTGAATATATCTTGTATGCACACAATTGTTTGACTGTTTTCTCACTTTAAAATGTCGGCTCTTTGGAGGCAGGACCATATTTTTGCCATTCTTTGTATCATCTGTACTTGGCACAGTACTCAGCACATAGTAAGTGTAACATTTGTCTGTTGACTGACACACCTGTGATCTCACATTAATCCCCCTTTATTCTACACAGCAACTAAATTGTCTTACTTTCTGTTCCTCTACACAGCGTTCCATCGCCAGCTCCTGCGTCCCCCAATCCTGGAATATATTCTCCTTGCCTCCCTCTCTTGGAACCCCTACTTTTTTGCAAGACTCAGCTCTCATGCCTCTTCCAAAATTTAGTACTCTCCCCCTCACCCAAATTACTTTCTATTAATTTCACTTATATTTTGTATTTGCTCCTGGTGTGATCTTGGGCTCTTTCCATTTCTTGGGGCTGTTTTCTTATCTGTTCATTGGAACCCTGAGGCCCCAAGTAGCACACATATCTTATACCTTATGCTGAGCTCACCATACCACTTCCTGGCCACCTTGCATCCCCCTCACTTTCCAACTCTTCTTTCCCCATATGTGTTATTTTCACAGTAAACTTGAGGGTAGAGACTGTTTTATTTATTTGTATTTGCATACCTAGTTCTTATTACAGTGGCTGGAGTGTAGCAAGTGTTAAAGACATGGGTTTTCATTCATTCATTCATTGAAATTCAGGGATTGGACTGGATGATCTCTAAGGTGCCTTCTAGGTACGAATCTTTGAATCTATGACACAATGATCCTGCAATCCTAGCCATTTACCTGTATATCTGTTGTTTTCCCTCAGAACAGGGCTGTCCAACCTTAGGTTATCTTAGGGCCTCATTAAAATAAAATAATTATTCAAGGGTCATACCCAAAATAAAAAATATAGTCCACTAATAGAAAATGGGGGACCGCATGTCATCAATACAAAAGGTGAAGGCATGAAGCGAGAAAGCAAACACAAAACAATAAAGTGACAACACAACAGTATAAAGGTAGGTGCTTACTGACTAGTCTGCAGTGTACAGACAGAACGCATCCCACAGATCAATCAAAAAATTCTGTGTGATATGTTCTGTCCGTAACACTGTTTAAAAATACCAAAGAAAATGAACATCGGTGAGATTATTTATTAGTGATGGAATTAAAATATCTAATACATATTCCATGCACTTTATTATTTTACTTTTTTCGCTCGTGAAAATTAAAACCCACAGGCGGCCACATAAAATCATACTGCGGGCCGCATGTGGCCTGTGGGCCGTATTTTGGACAGCCCTGCCTTAGAAGAATGCAAACTCTTTGAGAGCGGTGATTGGTTGATTTCTGCCTATTCAAATAGCTAGCAGAGCTGACTTGTAGAAGGTGCTTAATGAATGCTTGTTGAGTTAAATTGGTTGTCAAAGTATGGAGCTCGAGCCTGTAATCTCTGCTTCTGGGGAGACAAAGGCTTGTGGGTTATTGCTTGACTCAGGGAGTTCTGATCTTTAGTGGTTCTAAAGGCAATTTGGTGAATGCATTGAATCTGGCACCAGTTTGGTGAGAGAAGGGAGAGAGAGGGAGGTAGTGACACAGAGACAGAGAAATGGAGGTAAGGAGAGAGACAAAGGAAGACAAAGAGATAGAGGTGAGGAGGAGGAGGAGAAGGGGGGGAGAGAGACAGACAGACAGAGAGAGAGAGACAGAGACAGAGAGACAGAGACAGAGAGAGAGAGACAGAGAGGAGGGAGAGAAGGAAGGAAGGAAGGAAGAAAGAAATGTTTTAAATTGGTGAATTGGTTGCACAAATAGGTAATGTGGTACCCTCCTCAATTATAAGCAACCTTGAAAATCTCCCTTGAGGTATTCCTGAAACTTCCCCTTCGAACAGCGGGTGATTGTGGGGGGTTGAGGGTGGGATAGAAGCAGTTTAAGCACAACGACACCACAGCATCAGCTGGCCAAAGGAATCAGATAATAAATTTGGTGGTCTTCCAAGGCCAATATGCATTTGGGGAGGACCACCTGTTGGACTAGTTCTGGGAAAAGCTTCCCCCGCCAAACCCCACTCCCAGGTATAGCTGCACCTCATGGCTTTTGCTGGATCCAATTGTATCGTACCTGTTAAAAGAATTAAAAAAAAAAAAGTCCTGCTCAGGCCTTGGCTTCCCCACCCCAGTCCTCACTGGGTTCTCAAGCACAATGGTGAATGTAAGAGACAATAAAAAGGTCATTTTGTCTTTCAGCGACAGCAACACAAGGGGCTGCATTTCCTGATTCTGGATTAAGTTCAAGATTCCGAATACAACTTGGCCTCGCTTCTGATTAGAAAGTTTGATATTGATCATAGGCTTTCCTGTCTTCCATATCCAGTGTGAGCTGAGATTGTAAAAAGGTAAACTGAAAGGAACCATTCTTTTATTCCACAATTAACCCCATCTGAGTAAATAATACGGCATTGGGCACTTGAGCCTCTGCTGCTCAGCCCTGAGTCCCGAACTCAAAACGGCTTCAAAGCAGCGGGCATGAGACGATGACAAGATGAGGCAGAAACCGCTTTTCATGTGGAATATAATGCGTGGATTGGGTTACATGGTACAGTAACAAACAGAGCAGAGGCCTAATGACACAGCAGATAAAGTGTCTGGAAGTACTTACCTGAGGGAAATCCAATCTCACTTTAGTCCAGGGCCCTAGGCCTATAAACACAGTATATGGTCTAGAAATTAGAATATTAGAGAGAGTGGAAAAAAAAAAAGAAAAAAAGAAACAAAAACATTTCATGAGGGGTTGTAAGATTTCCACAGCAGGCAAATAAAAACAAAATGCCCCGCCGGCCTCACTGGAGCAGCAAAGAGCTGGCCGGCTTCTGAAAACTTGAGCTTGGCTCTTCTTTTTATCATGATAACTTAGTTAGCCAAAGAGGGCAGAAGTCTCTCCAAGGTATCAAACAGGGCATTAGGACTTTGAAAGCCTGTCAGTCAACAAATCGAGATGATAAGCATCTATTGAGCTGCTGAATAGGGAGGGGGGAACAGAGTCGAGGTCAATCTGTCAGCAGAAGTATTCAAAAATCTATACTCTGAATTGAGACAAGGAACACTAATAAACTGAGATTACTTTCTGAGAAAACATTCCAGTATCTCTTCATGCCCAAGACCCATACCTGACTGCATTCGGGCATGAGAAAAAACACATTGGGCTAAAGATAGGGGTTTTCTCGCGTTCCTGCAGAAGGGCCACCTTCACCAGATTTTTCACTCTACGAGCATCAGTTAAGCAAAAGGTACAAGAATTGGCATATTAGGAATCATATCACATTAATCATTAATTCATTCAACAAGCATTTATTAAATTATCTGCAAGGTGCTGGGGGCATAAAGACAAAAATCAAACATACTCTACCCTCAGGGTTCTTACATTGTTTGGGAGGAAAGACATGTACACAGATGTGTTATTACTATACATATGTGTACATATGCATGCATATATTACATATAAATAGTGCTTTCAGGAGATGGAGGAATTGTAATCTAGGCATAGACAACAGCCTATGCAAAGACATGTAACTGGGAGATGGAATCATCATCATTATTATAGTTGTACAAATGCATAAATATATTTGTAATTTATAAACACACATATAGTACTTTAAGATTTACAAAGCACTTTATATACACATTAACTCATTTTATCCTCACAGCAACCTTGAGAGGTTTGTGTTACTGTTTTTCTCATTTTACATGTGAGGAAACTGAGATAGAAAGTTAAGTGACTTGGCCAGGCTCACACACCCACTGTGTATGAAGCAGGATTCAAAGTCCAATGCTCTATCTGCTAAGCTACCTAGAGGGAATGACATGAAACACCAAAGATGGATTATGTGGGAATTGGTGTGTTTCACTAGAGGTCTCTTTACCATTTGTTGGATGGGTTATAGAGAACATTCTGTTAAGGTACATGTTGTACTAGCTGATCTTTGAGGTTTCTGTGATTCTGGGTATTCATTACCAATGTTGGGTCTTAGCCCTCTTCTGGATTTTAAGCTCCATTAGAACAAGGGGTGCCTAATTTAAATTTTTCTCTCTCTCATTGCTTAGGACAGTGTTCTTCATACAATTGGCATTTAATAAACGCTTGTAGCTGAATGAATGAATGGAAAGCAATCTAGTCAGTGCCTATGTCAACTCTTCATTGTCAAGAGTTTTTGCTATTACAATATGGGTAATAAGGGATGGCCACAAGGTTCCAAATTTCCTTTGGGAGATAGTGACAGCTCATTCATTCTCAAAGTCCTTTTTGAATTGAGAGGAATTATTTACTTAATTTTTGCCAGTTAATGGCACTTGAAAAGTAATCAAAGAAAAAAAATAAAACATGAGCACCAGAGAGATACTAGATTTAGACAATCTCAACTGTATAGAAGAGGGAGAGGGGCACAAAAGCTGAAGTGGGGAGGGGTGGGGAGGTAGGTCACAAAAAATATTGTCTGATTTATGAATTGCCTATTCGTTGATTCTTGCCTTCCCATTAGTAAACTAGGGAACTGTGGGTGAGAAAAATAATGACAGTTTTTCTTGTTGCTTCCCTTCTCTACCAGTCACTGGCTGCCTTGATGTCTTTCCTTCCCAGAAAGAAGGCAATCTTTGACTGAGTCTGGCCTACAGGCTTACAAGAAAGGGAATTCAGTTTAACATACATTTATCAAATACTTATTGTATATAAGACATTGTGCTAGAAGCTGGTAATAGAAGATGGAAAAAAACCATAATTCTCTGCTTAAATTAAGGAATTTACAATCTAATAAGTGGTAAATAAAAATGATGAAGTATAGAATGCGACATAAATAAGCATGATTAACAGTAGTCTATGACAACAGGAAAGGAAAGAACTATTCGAAGTGCTGTAAGAAATAAAAGGTGTATCCTTTCTTTGAAACAGTGGAAGACATGATTGAGTAATATCATAACCAAACTCAGTTTTTGTGTTGATAAGTTTTGCTGAATTGCTTTTCCCCTCTTTTTTATGGTCTTTATTATAGAGGATCACCCTACGAGTAGGGGAAAAAGAGATATATTTTGGGAAATCAAGGTGATGTTAAAAAGAAGGAAAAAGAAGAAAAAATAAGAGATCGCTTTTGGGCATGGGGGTGGGAATAAGAAAGGAATAGAGGAGGAAGAGAAAAGATTTATGGAGGGAGTGGCATCTGAGTTGTACTTTGAAAGAAGATTATAATTTCATCTGGTAGGGGTGTGGGGGAAGGGGAAAGTGTAAGAGGCACAATGAACAACCTGCACAAATATAGTTAGGTGGGAGATGGGGTAAATGAGGTCAGAGAACTTATCATCATCTGGCTTATTTGGAATATAGTCAGTGAATGGGAGGAGAAGGTGGCAAGGAATAGGTTCACGTGGTTGAGAAGATCTTGTCCAGGTTCTTCAAAGATTTTTTTCTCTTCTTCATCCTCTAGAACAAGTATTAATACATAAACTTGAATTATCTGCATGGATCACAGAATTGAAAGCAGGAAGAGAGCTTAGAGATCAGCTAGTCCAAAATCCTCATCGTATTGATGAGGAAACCAGCCCAGAAAAGTCAAGGTATTTCATCAAGTTCACACAGATGGACTCTGGATTACAGCCCATGTCTCCTGACTCTAAGTCCAGTACCCTTTCCACATCTTCATGGAGGTCTGTTTGCTTACACTTATTTTGAGATATACAAAACAAAATGACCAAAGGTCCCGTGAAATAATGTTTCTTGTTACCTTGGAGCTCATAATGAAATCAGTGCTGCCACCTCCTTTATCTGTCTCTCATTGGAGAACATATGATCCACCTATTCCTTCAAGTCTCATTTCTGGTGCCAACATCTCCATAAATCCTACACTTTCTTCTTCAATTCTCCCTCCTGAAAATTATCTTCCCTCCCCTCCCCTCCCCTCTCCTCTCCTCTCCTCTCCTCTCCTCTCCTCTCCTCTCCTCTCCTCTCCTCTCCTCTCTTCTCCTCTCCTCTCCTCTCCTTTCCTTTCCTTTCCTTTCCCTTTCTTTTCCCAGTGGGTGGGAGCTTCAGAAAGGGAAATTTTGGTCTGCTGTAAGGAAAAAAACTTCACAATTAGAGCTGCCCAAAAGTGAAATGGGGGTTGCCTCAAGGAGTAGCATGTTCCCCCTCACTGGAAGTACCCCAGCAGAGACTGGAAGACAGAAGATCACTTATTGAGTATCAGGAGAGGTTGGACTAAATGTCCTCTGGAGTCCTTTCTTACCCTAAAATGCTATAACTGGATGATTCTTTGAAACAGGAACTCAGAACTTTGCTGAAATGGTCCTCTGCAGTAACTGTAGATTCTCTATACAATTATCAGAATAACTATCAGTTACTCTGATTTAAAACCACCTTCATCTTCTGTTCTTCTCCATTATTCACCGCCCCCATCTCCAATCATGTGACCAGTTATGTCAATTTTGCATCCCTCACATCTGTCACCACTTTTGTAATTCTACTGTCACTTCCCTAATCCAGGCCTTCATCACCTCTTATGAGAACTATTGTAATAACCTCCTAACTGGACTCCTACCTTCAGCCTACCTCATGCATAATTGCCATGTTAATCTTCCTAAAGTGCAGATCTGATCACATCATTCTCACATATGCACATGAACTTAAAATGTTTCAGTGGTTCCCCATTGCCCACTGAACAAAGTCCAAAGATTGTTTAAATCTTCCTACACTCAGACCTATGTTTCCAGACTTCCAAACTTTCTCATCTCCCCTCAAACCTCTAATGCCATATTCTCTTCCTTCCTTCTCAACAGAGGACCTCACCTTATATTTTCCTGAGAAAATGGGGCTATTCAACGAGAGCTCCCTTCTATCCCTTATTCTAAGTCCTTGCAACCCTTGTTATTATTTGTTGTTCTCCCATTTTCTCCAGTCTCTACTAAAGAGATGGCCTTTTGCTTCATCAAAGCCAACCTTTCACTTGTGCCTTTGATCTAATCTTCTATCGTCTTCTCTAGTAACTCACCTCCTCAATCATCGCCCCTTTTAATGGTCAATTTTCCCTATCTATGACTCCTTCTTTGATGCCTCGAAATATTACCATCTCTCCTCTGCCTTAAAACACACACACACACACACACACACACAACCCTTTACTCATCATCCCATCATGCTGTCATTATGTATTTTTCCATCCCTTCACACACACACACACACACACACACACACACACACACACACACAATTTCTGGAAAAAGCTTACTAAACTTACCACCTCCATTTCTCTTCCTCCCATTTCCCTTGCAGTCTGGCTTCTAATGTCCTCTCTCAATTGAAACTATTCTTTTCAAGGTTATCAATTATCTGTTTATTACTAAATCCAATGGTCTCTTCTCAATCCTCATTTTCTTGATCTCTCATTGCATTTAACACTGCTGTTCACCTTTCTCCTGGATATTCTTTCTGAGAGTTTTTCTGGCATTACTCTATTCTATTTCTCCTCCTACCTCTGACCTTTCCTTCTTGGTCTTCATTGTATAATCATTGTCAAGGCCATGTTCTCTAACATCAGTATAAGGCTCTTCTGGGGACTCTTTTCTTCTCTTTGTAACCCCTCTCTCTGTGATCCCATCTATTCCCATGGCTTCATTTATTATCTTTGTAAAGATGACCCCAGACCTATACCTAGCTCTGATAGCTTTGTTGCATTTCAGTCCTGTAACACCATCTGCAGTTGGGATATTTTCAACAAGATATACTGTAGAAAATAAGTGAAATATATAATTTCTGACACATTTTAAGTGAAATATGTCAGAAATGTAAATCATTATATTTCCCCACAAAATGTTTCTCCTGTCTTCCAATCTTTCTTGTTTCTGTTAGATTCATTGCTATTGTTCCAATTACCCAGTTTCACAACCTAGGTATCATCCTCAACTCTTCCCTCCCCTTGCTTAATCAGTTCATTAATATTCCATACAGCTGCCAAAATAATATTCCTAAAGTATAAGTCTGACTATATTATCCTCCTGCTCAAGAAATTTTAATGGATTCTTATTGTCTCTGGGCTAAAACAAAAACACTTCAGCTAGGCATTTAAAGATCTTCACAATCTTGCTTCAGTTTATCTATCCAGCTCTACTGCCCATAACTTCCCTTTATACACCCAATATAGCCAAACTACCCGAAATGTTAGTCTTTGAACTCAATTCTCCAGTTCCTACTCCTATATCTTTGCACATGCCACACTTAGAACATGCTCATCTCCACCTTTTGGAATCCTTCGCTTTCTTCAAAATTCAGTTATTGTGCCATATGCTGTGGAAAGCTTTACCTGATACCAGATTTATTAATGCTCTCTCTCCCAATAAATTACCTGTTTCCATGCTGCATTCCCTCTTTCTCTACTTCCCTCATAAGAATATGAGGTCAGGGGCTATTATTCATTTTGCCTTTGCATTCCCAGTGTCCAGCACCATTCTTTAATGGATATTCTTATCCTTAATAGATATTCTTGTTGTATTTATTAAGCATATGCACTTTATACATGCTCTTGTATATTGTGTTGTAAGTGTGTGTGTGTGTGTGTGTGTGTACAGTATACCATCAATGATTTGGACAAACTGGAATTCTTACTGTTCTCTAAGTTCCACTCATACTTTGTGTCCATTGTGTGTGTGTGTGTGTGTGTGTGTGTGTGTGTGTGTATTCTTCCCTCTTTGAACTACTTCACATAAGAGTGAATTTTAAGCATTGTGTATTCCTACCACCATTTCCCCCTTCCATTGTGTAAACTCTTTCTTGTGTGCCTCTTTTAAGTGTGATAATTTACCCCATTGTTCTTCTCCTTTTCCTCTTTTCCTAGTGTTTCCCTCTTTCTCACCTTTTAATTCTTTTCTTAAGTTCATCTCAACATAATAGACTCACATTCATGCCCTATGTCTTAAGTAGATATTTAACTACCCTAATGATATAATGCTCTTAGGAGTTATGCGAGTTATCCTCCCATATAGGAATTTAAACAGTTTAATCTTATTAAGTCCCTTATGATTTCTCACTCATGTTTGACTTCTTATTCTCTTTATTTTTATGTTTGAATGTCAAATATTCTATTCAGCTCTAGCCTTTTCATCAGGAATGCTTGAAAATACACTATTTCATTAAATATCCATTTTCTCTCCTGTAGGATTATACTCAGTTTTCCTGAGTAGCTTATTCTTAGTTGTAATCTTAGCTCCTTTACCTTTCAGAAAATGATATTCAAAGCTCTCCACTCTTTTATCATGGTGCTGCTAAATCTTGAGTGATTCTAACTGTAGCTTTATGGTATTTTAATTATTTCTTTCTGACTGCTTTCAGTATTTCACCTTGACCTGGGAGTTCTGGAATATGTCTGTAATATTCCTGGGAGTTTTCATTTGGGAATATCTTTCAGGAAGTGATCAGTGAATTCTATCAATTTCTACTTTGCCTTCAGGTTCTAAGATATTTGGGCAGCTTCCTAAATAATTTCTTGTGATATGATATCTAGGCTCTTATTTTTAATCATGGCTTTCAAGTAGTCTGATAATTCTTAAATTATCTATTTTTCCAAGTTAATTGTTTTTCCTGTGAGATATTTCACATTTTCTTCTATTTTTCATTCTTTTGACTTTGTTTTATTGTTTCTTGATGTCTCATGAGGTTACATTTGTCTAATTATAATTTTCAAGTAGTTATTTCCTTCAGTGAGATTTTGTACTTCTTTTACAATTTGGCCAATTCTGCTTTTTAAGGAGGCATTTCTTCAGTATTTTCATAATTTTCTTGCATTGCCCTATTCTTTCTCAAATTTTCCTCTACAATTCTTATTTGATTTTTAATTTTTTTTTACTTTTTTGTCTCTTTTAACTCTTCTAAGAATTTGTTGGCCATATGTCCAATCTGCATGTTTTTAAGGCTTTGCTTGTAGATGTTTTCAAGTCATAGCCTTCTTCCAAATTTGAGTTTTGGGCTTCCCTGTCACCATAGTAGCTTTTTATAGTCAGGGTCTTTTTTATTATTTGCTCATTTTTCTAGCTTATTTCTTGACTTTGGACTATATGTTCCCTCAGAAAGTGAGAGTGGTAGTTTCTGCCTTTTCTCGTTTGCTGCTGCTATTGCAGCTTAGTGGGTACCTGTAAGTTTCTGCTGTTTTCAAAGTACTGTGATATAGGGAGAAGTCTTCTCAGTGCCCTCCTGGTCTGTGCTCTGGTCCTTACCTAGTTAGGGCCCAGGCTGTGCCTTCTTCTCTCTTAGCCCTCGAACCATGACTAAGAACTGGGTAAAGGGTGATGGACCTGCCAAATAGTGTCTGACCCTACACTCAATGACAGTATAGGGGTCCCCTGGAATCTCCTTATGACCTTGTGTTCAGTTCTCTTATTGTTCACAATGCCACTGATGTAGCTGCTGCTGCCACCCCCAAGGCCCACAGCAGCTTCAGTACCACTTCTTTTGCTATGCCATGCTCCCAGTCAGCTTCCACCCTAGTATTCATGGACCTATCTTTCTGTCTTCTGAAGCTGCTCTAGACTGGAAAAAAAAAGACTCACTGTGAATTTTTATTGGTTATTATGCTTAGAATTTGGTTTGATGATCAGAATGCAATGAAAATTACCTTCAATAAAGAGCCATGGAAACATAGATTAAAAAATAATTGGAAACTAAATAATTTTATCCTAAAGAGTGACTAGGTAGAGAACAAATCATAGACACAATAAATAATTTCAGTAAAAAGAATGACAGCAATAAGACAACATATCAAAAATTATGGGATGCAGCTAAAGCAGTATTTATGTCAATAAAATAGAGAAAGAACAGGTCAATGGATTGAGCATGCAGCTAAAAGAAAAAACCTAGAAAAATAGCAAATTAAAAGCCACCAATTAAACACCAAATTGGAAATCCTGAAAGTCAAAGGAGAGATTAATAAAATTGAAAGTTAAATAAATTGAACTAATAAATAAAGTTAGGAACTGGTTTTATGAAAAGCCAATAAAATAAATAAACCTTTTGTTAATTTGATTTTTTTAAAAGAAGAAAACTAAATTAGTAATAGCAAAAATGAAAAGGATGATGAATACACCACCAATGAAGTAGGAAGCAAAGCAGTTGTAGGCCCAATTGTAGGCAATAAATGTGACAATCTAAGTGAAATGAATGAATACTTACAAAAATATGAATTACTGCGATTAAGAGAAGAAGAAATAGAATACTTAAACAATCCTATCTTAGAAAAAGAAATTGAACAAGCCATTAATGAGCTCCCTAAGAAAAAAATCACAAGGACCAGATGGAATACCAAACATTTAAAAAACAATTACTCCAACACTATATAAGCTATTTTGGAAAACAGGCAAAGAAGCAATCCTACAAAATTCCTTTTATGATACAAATATAGTGTGATAGCTAAACCAGGAAGAGCAAAAACAGAGAAAGGAAGCCGTAGAACAATTTTCCTAATGAATATTGATGCAAAATTTTTAAATAAAATACTGGCAAAGAGATTACAGCAATATATCACAAAGATCATACACTACAACCAGGTGAGATTTAAAGCAGGAATGCTGGTTCAATATTAGGAAATTAGGAAATCTGTCAGCGTAATTGACCATATCAATAGCAAAATCAACAAAAATCATATGATTATCTGAAAAGATATAGGAAAGGCTTTTGACAAAATACAACATTCATTCATATAAAAAATAGAAGACATAGGAATAAATTGAGACTCTCTTAAAATAAGTATTATCTATCTAAAATCATCAGCAAGCATTATCTGTAATGGGGACGGGCTAGAAGCCTTCCAAGTAATATCAGAAGTTAAGAAGAATGCCTATTATCATCACTATTATTCAATATTGCACTGGAAATACTGGCTATAACAATAAGAGAAGAAAAAAATGGGAAGGATTAGAATAGGTAATGAGGAAACAAAATTATCACTCTTTGCTGACAATATGGTGATATGCTTGGAGAATCCTAGAGAATCAACTAAAAAATTAGTTGAAATAATTAAAAACTTTAGCATATAAAATAAATATAAAATAAACCCACGTAAATCATCAGCATTTCTATATATTGCCAATGAAGTCCAGCAGCAAGAGATAGAAAGAGAAATTTCATTTAAAATAACTATAGACAATGAAAAATATTTGGGAGTCTACCTGCCAAGACAAATTCAGAAGCTATATGAATGCAATTACAAAATGCTTCTCACAAAAATAAAGTCAGATCTAAATATTGGAGAAATATTTATTGTTCATGGGTAGGCCAAGTCAATATAATAAAAATGACAAATTCGACCTAAATTAATCTACTTATTCAGTGTCATACCAATCCAACTACCAGAAATTATTTTAGAGAGCTAGAAAAAATAATAACAAAAATCATCTGGAAGAACAAAAAGTCAAGAATATCAAGAGATTCAGAAAAAAAATGTGAAGGAAGGCAGACTAGCTATACCAGATCTCAAACTATATCACAAAGTGGTATCATTAAAACAACCTGGTACTGGCTGAGAAATAGAGTGGTGGAATAGTGGAATAGATTAGGTACACATTAAACAATAGTAAATGACCACAGTAATTTTGTTGTTGAGTAATTTCAGTTGTATCCAACTCTTTGTGACTCCATGTGGAGTTTCCTTGGCAAAGATACTAGATTAGCTTATCATTTCCTTCTCCAGCTCTTTTTACAGATGAGGAAACTGAGATAGAGTTAAGTGACTTGCCCAGGTCACATAGCCAGTAAGTGCCTGAGGCCAAATTTGAACTCATGAAGATAAGTCTTCCTGACTCCAGGCCCAGCACTCTATCCATGGCACTACCTAGCTATCTTCCACAGTAACCTAGTGATTGATAACTGCAAAGATCCAAGCTTTTGGGATATGAAGTCACTTTTTGACAAAAACTTCAGGGAAAACTAGAAAACAGTACAGCAGAAACTAGGTACAGACCAATATCTTACACTATATACCAAGATAAAGTCTAGATAGGTACATGACTTAGACATAAAGGATGATACCATAAACAAATTAGAGGAGCAAGAAATAGTTTACCTGGCAGACCTTTGAATAAGGGAAGAATTTATGACTAAAGAAGAGATAGAGATCATTATAAGATGTAAAATGGATAATTTCGATTACATTAAATTAAAAAGATTTCAACAAACAAAACCAGTGCAACCAAGATTAGAAGGAAAGCAGAAAAATGGGGGTAAAATTATACATCAAGTTACTCTAATAAAAGCCTTATTTCTCAAATATATAGAGAACTGAGTCAAACTTACAAGAATATGAGTCATTCCCCAAATGATAAGTGGTCAAGGGATATGAAGAGACAGTTGTCAGATGAAGAAATCAAAACTATCTATAGTCTTATGAATAAATGCTGTAAATCACTATTGATTAGAGAAATGCAAATGAAAACAACTCTGGAATACCACCTCACACCTATCAGATTGGCTAATATAACAGAGAAGGAAAATGAAAAATATTGGACAGGATGTGGAAAAATTGGGACAATAAAGTACTGTTGGTGCCTCTCAGGAGAGCAATTTGGAACAATGCCCGAAGAGTTATAAAACTATGCATACCCTTTGACATAGCAGTACCAATACTAGGTCTGTACCCCAAAGAGGTCAAAGGAAAAGGAAAAGGACCAATATGTACAAAAATATTTATAACAGCTCTTTTTGTAGTGGCAATGAATTGGAATTTGAAAGGTTGCCCATCAATTGGGGAATAGCTGAACAAGTTGTAGCATATGATTGTGACAGAATACTATGGTTCTATAAGAAATTATACTCAGGATGCTTTTAGAAAAACCTGGAAAGATTTACATGAACTAATGCAAACTAAAGTGAACAAAGCCAAGAAATCATTGTACCCAGTAGCAACAATATTATATAATGGACAACTTTGAATAACTTAGTTATTCTCAGTAATACAATGATCCAAGACAATTCCAAAGGACTTACAATGAAAAATGCTATCCACCTGTAGAGAAAGAACTAATGGAATCTGAATGCAGATCAAAGAATACTTTTTTTTTACTTAATTTTTCTTGGTTTTATTTTTTGTCTGCTTTCTTTCACAACATTACTAATATGGAAATATATTTTGCATGACTGACCATGTATAACCTATATCAAATTACTTTCTTTCTCGATGAGGGTCAGGGGAGAGAAGGGAGAGAATTTGGAACTCATTTTTTTAATGCTAGAAACTGTTTTTATGAGTAATTGGAAAAAATAAAATATTTTAAAGAAATTTGGTTTAATGAATTTTTTAAAGTTATTTAAAGGAGTGTGTTGGGAGACCTCAGCAAAAATGCTAACTTAACTCTACCATCTTGTCTCAGCCTCATGAAATAGTATTTTATTTTAGAAGCAACATGGAACCTCCAAAGCATCTTGTACAGGAGAGTTATATGGGCAGACCTGTGCTTTGGTCTTAATAAAAGGATTTGTTCTGTGAAGTTCGGATTCAGTCAAAGAGAAGCACTTTAGGACCTAGGGGGCCACATGTGGTCTTCAGACCACCGGTTCCCCACCTCTGGATTGCAATACTTTAGAAAAGAGGACAGATGAGAGAGATGTTGTGGAAGGAAGTACACAAAATGTGACAACTGATTGGATATGGGGGAGTTGATGGGGAAACAAGAGTTAGGATGATGCTGATGTTACAAACCTGGATGACTGGAAAGATGGTGGTATCCTCAACACAAATAAGGGAAGTTAGGAGGGTTGGTGAATTTAAAGGGAAAGATAATGAGTTCTGTTTTGAACATGTCAAGTTAGAGATGCTTATAGTATGTCCCTTTGGAGATATCTGGCAGACAACTGGTAATTTGAAATTGCAGCTCAGAGAAGAGATAAAAGCTGGAAATATAGATCTGGAGATCATCTGCATAGACATGATCATTTAACCTATGGAATCTGATAAGTTCAGGAAATTGAAGAGACCCTTGGATAGTGTCCAGTGGGGAGGTGAAGGAGTATTACATCCACACATAGGAGTCAGAACCCAGATGATAATCCTAAAGGGGATTGAAAGGGGTCATTCAGACATGTAGAAAGAGTAACAGGAGAAAGCAGTATCAGGAAGACCTATAGAAGAAAGAGTATCTAGGAGGAGAGGGTGGTTAGTAGTACTTGCCAGAGGTAGGACATGAAACCAATTCTTTCTAACTCCAAGCCCAGCACTTTATCCTTTGTGTAATGCTGTATCTTCTATAGGTCAAATTTAACATCTCACATTTGCTAATTCTTATTATGCTTCTCTATCTTAAATACATAGTTTGCCTGCGTAATGCCCTTCTTACTCTGTTCTAGAAGGGATTACATCTGGATTTCAATAAGGCCATTGAGAATATCTCCATAGCATTTTGTGGATAAGGTATAGTGATATAGACTGGGTAATAGTAATAGCAGATTTGGAATTAGGTAGATAACCACATCCAAAATATGTTAATTAGCAGTTGTCAATCTGAGGGAGGTCTGTAGTAGTAGATGGTGGGGTCCAGTATTTGGCTTTGTTCTGTTCAATTTTTTAAATCAGTGACAAGGATAAAGATTCTATACTTTCAAATCTGCAGTAACAGCATGATCACAGTTAATGTATTGGCCCACAGATCATAGAGCCAGAAGATTAAAGAATGAGGAAAAATACTGGATTTGTGATTTCAATGGTATAGGGAACTCCAGGGTGAAGAAACTGCCCCTACCAATGCAGGGAGGCACCTTCTCTGTCACTTATAGTTTTAGAGAGCTGCCTAGAACATTGAGAAATTAAAGAATTTATCAAAGGTAATAGAATCAGTATGTTAGAGGAAGTACTCAAATTCAAGCCTTCCTGGTTTTGAGACCCTCCCTCGATTCATTATGAAAAGCTATCTCAGATGACAAGATAATTATTTCTTTCCAAACTTGCAACAATCTGAAATGATGCATCAAATATAAGAAGATGGAAGTTAATAAGTAGAACATTTTACACCTAAATTTTTAAATTCATCTGCATCAGTTTACAACAGGAGAAATGTGATTCAACAGCAGTTCACACACAAAAAGACCATTATAAGTTGATAGGCATTTCTGATCAAAGTTGGACATGCAAATTCTATAGAGAATTGTCACTAAAATATAAGAACAGGAGCCATACCCCCAATAGATTAGTAGCCAAAGGACATAAAAAATTTTGCTAAAGAAAAAAAATCCGAACTATCAACAACTATATAAAAGTTACAAATGACTAATAATAAGAGGAAAAAATAAAACAATCGAGGTATCATCTTAGGCCCATCAAATTGGAAAGGAATAAAAGACAGAAATAGTCAACGTTGGAAGAGTTGCAGGAGAGATCCTATTGGTAGAGCCAGAAAGTGATCCAAGCATTGTAGAAGATAGTTTAAAATTATGTTAAAAATTACTAAACCATTTATACCTTTTGATGTAATGATTCCATTACTTGGCATATACCCCAAAAGAAATCAATGATGAAAAAGTCCTGCATATACCAAAATATTTATAGCAGTAAAAAAAATAGAAACAGAGTATATGTCTGTTTCTTGGGGGCATGGCAGAACAAACTGTAGTATATGAAAGCTAACAGAAAATTTTTGTGCTAAAAGGAAGAAGAAATATAGGGAAATCAAAGAAATATGAGAAAGTGTGTTACAAACTGGTTCACAGTAAAGAAGATAGCCTAGGAGAACAATATGTACGATGACAATGTAGCACCTGGGGTATGCCCCTCTCACACAATATGGACCCTATAATACCACCCCATGTTCAGAGCACTCTGTGGATCCATTTCTACTCAAAATAATAGTTCGTAAGTCCTTGCCAATGTGTTTACTTTTTTTCCTCTAGCCAATCAGAAGATACAATTAGTTCAAATCAAAGACATTTAGTGATATAGTATAGTAAGAAGATTTTCTCTTTTTTTGAAATTTTATTTTATTTCCAATTTTTCTCCTCCCTACCCCCTCCCCAAGACAGCAAGCAATCTGATATAGGTTATACATGTACAATTATATTAAACATATTTCCATATTAGTCATATTGTGCAAGAAGAATTAGGATAAAGTTAAGAATAAGAAAAAACAAAACAAAAAAAGAGAAAATATTATGCTTTGATTTTATTTGATTCAGACTCCATAGTTCTTTCTCTGGATGTGGACAGCATCTTCCATCATGAGTCTTTTGGAACTGTCTTAGCTCATTGCATTGCTGAGAGCACCTAAGTGTATCAAAGCTGATTATCACACAATGTTGCTGTTATTAAGTACAATGTTTTCCTGGTTCTGCTCACTTCACTCAGGATCAGTTCATATAAGCCTTTTCAGGTCTCTCTGAAATCTGCCTGCTCATCATTTCTTATAGCACAATAGTATTCCATTACATTAATATATGACAACTTGTTCAGCCATTCCCCGATTGGTAGGCAATAGAACATTTCCTCTCACCTTCTCTTCTCACTGCCCCCCTCATCATAAAACCAGGGCACATTCTTCCACATATACACATCATCATTAGAGGGAGTGAGCATTATAAATGAGGGGCACATATGTCAGGACTATGTGTGGATAAGTCTCTGATGTCTCTGACTGCAAGATTGGGTCTCTGTAATAGCATATATCTTCAGGTGATGTAATTTTGCTGATCTCACTAAGCTTGCTGCTTGGTGGAAGTTCACTGGATTCCACTGGTCAATATAACTGACAACAAGTCTCTGCTTAACTAGTCCCATGATGATTGTGATATAGGTAGTCTTTGCTGGCACTTTTGCTCTGCTGGCTTTATGGTATTTGGGGCATGGTGTTTTGCTAGTCCCTTTTTCTCCTAAAATTCATGTTACTCTGATGAGCATTGCTCCCTAGGACTGTATTTTGCACTCATCTCTTCAGGGCCACCCTAGCCATCTCAGTTTCAGTCTACTAGGGTGTAGTGACTGATAAGGACAGGCTGATACCTCTTTAGTTATAGCCAAAATACAGAACTAACATAAGTCAGGCAGAGTTTAGAGACTTAATTTTTATCTCATGCCTAAGATCTAAGTCTTATATTGCAGATAAATATCTAATTTAGGGTTAGGTACTCTTAAATACTTCCAAGCTCCCCTCCAGCTTAGCATGTAAACAAATTTGAGCCAAACAAAAGGCAAATTAAGGAGGCTAGGTCAAGGTTCTCCACATGGTCCACTTTCCAGTCTTCCTTATGCATATTAGCCAGCAGCAAAGTTTGCTTTTGGCACGTATTTGGACCAAAGGCAAAAATAGTATCTGCCCTCATGGAACTCATATTCTAATGGGAGAGACAACATTCAAATAACTATGTACAAATAAGAGGTATATAGAAAAATTTTTAGATAATCTTAGAGTAGTGGTTTTCAATCATTTTGATCTCTATATCCCTCTAAACTCAAAATTATTAAGGACCCCTCAAAGAGCTTTTGTTTATGTGGGTTACATCTATTGATGTTTACCATATTAGAAATTAAACCATCCTAGTATTTTCAGGAAAATAATTTTGACATCACAGACCGCCCCTGAAAGAACCTTGAGATTTCTGGTCCATACTTTGAAAACTGCCATCTTAGAGGGACAGCACAAACATTAAGGGAAATTGGTAAAGCATTCATTCATAAAGTAGGATTTTAGTTATAACCTAAATGAAACCAAGGAAGTCAGGTGATAGAGATGAGAAGGGTAAGAATTCCAGACATGGGGAATACCAGTGAAAATGCTTTATGAGAGGGCAGAGCCAAGAAGGCAGAGGAAAGCAGGGACTTGCTTAAGCTCTCCCCCAAATCCCTCTAAACACCTGTCAAAAATGGCTTTGAACAAATTCTAGAGCTGTGGAACCCATGAAATAGCAAAGGGAAGTGGGTTTCCAGCCCAGGAGAGCCTGGATGGTCACTGGGAAGGGTCTATTGCACAGTGCTGGGAGCAGAGCACAGCCCAGCATGGGCTGCGCCAGGACAGACCAGATGGGGAGTCAGCCAGACAGAACAGGACTTTGGGCCATGAATCATTGAGCCATGACAGTTACTAGACTTCTCAACCCACAAACGCCAAAGAGCAGATTAGTGAGAAACTGCAGGATTGAGTTCAGAGTGATCAGGCCACCAGCCCTGGGGGTAGCAGAGGTGGTGCAGCAGTGGTGATGGCAGCAGCAGGAAGCTCCTGAGGCTGCTTCCAGAGCTCCAGCATCAGCTGCTTCCCAAGTCCCTGGCTCATATAGTGAGAGGGATCTAGCAGTGGATCATAGCAGGAGTGCAAGGAGCGCTTTGTAGGTAAAAAGACAAGTTCTCTTGCTGTGCCCTGCTTGGATCTGAATTGTGGTCCTGGTTGGCGGTTCTTGGTGGAGGAGGAGCACTGCTGTGACAGAGCCTGGGATGATTGTAGAGTAGAAGTAGCTCTGAAAATAGCAGTGCTTGGATCCTAAAGCTTGGGACAAAGTATTCTCTACTCTACAAGTAGTCACACCCTGACAAAAAGCTCAAGGGTCAAGTAATTGGCTGGGAAAATGAACAGGCAGCGAAAACGAACTCAGACCCAAACTCAGACTCAAACTCAAACTCTAGAATCCTTTTTTGGTGATGAAGAAGATCTAAACATACAGCTGGAAGAAGTCAACAAAGTCAAAGAGCCTACATCAAAAGCCTCCAAGAAAGATATGAATTGGACTCAGGACGTGGAAGAGCTCAAAAAGGATTTGGAAAAGCAAGTAAGAGAGGCAGAGGAAAAATGGTAATGAGAAATGAGAGTGATGCAAGAAAACCATGAAAAACAAGTCAAAGACTTGCTAAAGGAGACACAAAAAATACTGAAGAAAATAACACCTTAAAGAATAAACTAACCCAAATATCAAAAGAGCTCCAAAAAGCCAATGAGGAGAGGAATGCCTTGAAAGGCAGAAATAGCCAAATGGAAAAGGAGCTCCAAAAGACCACTGAAGAAAATACTACCTTAAAAATTAGATTGGAGCAAGTGGAAGCCAGTGACTTGATGAGAAATCAAGATATTATAAAACAGAAACAAAGGAATGAAAAAGAAATGGAAGACAATGTGAAATATCTCATTGGAAAAACCACTGACCTAGAGAATAGATCCAGGAGAGATAATTTCAAAATTATTGGACTGATAGCCATGACCAAAAAAAGAGCCTAAATATCATCTTTCAAGAAATTATCAAGGAGAACTACTCTGATATTCTAGAGCCAGAGGGTAAAATAGAAATTGAAAGAATCCACTGATTGCCTCCTGAAAGAGATCCCAAAAAGAAAACTCCTAGGAATATTGTTGCCAGATTCCAGAGCTCCCAGATCAAGAAGAAAATACTGCAAAAGCAGCCAGAAAGAAACAATTTGAATATTGTGGAAACACAATCAAAATAACACAAGATCTAGCAGCTTCTACATTAAGGGATTGAAGGGCTTGGAATATGATATTCTGGAGGTCAAAGGAGCTAAGATTAAAACTAAGAATCACCTACCCAGCAAAACTGAGTTATAATGCTCCAAGGCAAAATATGGATTTTCAATAAAATAGAGGATTTTCAAGCTTTCTAAGTGAAAAGACCGGAGCTGAATAGAAAATTCGACTTTGAAACACAAGAATCAAGAGAAGCATGAAAAGGTAAACAAGAAAGAGAAATCCTAAGGGACTTACTAAAGTTGAACTGTGTTGTTTACATTCCTACATGGAATGATGATGTGTGTAATTCATGAGACCTTTCTCAGTACTAGGGTAGTTGAATGGAATGTAAATATATATAGGCAGAGGGCACAGGGTGAGTTGAATATAAAGGGATGATATCTTAAAAATTGAAATAAATTTAAGGAATGAGAGAGGAATATATTGAGAGAGGGAGAAAGGAAGAGATAGAATGGGGTAAATTATCTCACATAAAAGTGGCAAGAAAAAGCAGTTCTGTAGGAAGGGAAGAGAAGGCAGGTGAGGGCGAATGAGTGAATCTTACTCTCATCAGATCCAACTCGAGGAGGGAATAACATACACACTCAATTGAGTATCTTACTCCACAGGAAAGTAAGGGGAAGAGGATAAAAAAGGGGAGATGACAGAAGGGAGAGCAGATAGGGGGAGGAGGTAATCAAAACAAACACTTTTGAAAAGGGACAGGGTCAAGGGAGAAAATTGAATAAAGGAGGACAGGATAGGATGGAAGGAAATATAGTTAGCCTTTCACAATATGAGCATTGTGGGAGTGTTTTACGTAATAATACATGTGTGATCTATGTTGAATTGCTTGCCTTCCTAGGGAGGGTGAGTGGGAAGGGAAGAGGTGAGAGAATTTGGAACTCAAAGTTTTAAAAGCAGATGCTTAAAAAACAATTTTTGCCATGCAGCTGGGAAACAAGATGTACAGGGAATGGTCGTAGAAATCTATCCTGCCCTACAAGAAAGTAAGGGGAAAAGGGATGTGGGGGGGGGGGATGGAGTGGGGTGACAGAAAGAAGGGCTGACTGGGGAATGAGGCAATCAGAATATATGCCATCGTGGAATGGGGGGAGGGTAGAAATGGGGAGAAAATTTGTAATTCAAAATCTTGTGGAAATCAATGGTGAAAACTAAAATGTTAAATAAAAAATGATAAAATTTAAACAAAAAAATGCTTTATGATAAAAATACTGCTTCAAGATAATAATGAACATTCTCAAAAAACTTCAGAAAACTAAGTGGAAAAGAAAATATAAGTCAACAGTGTGATGCAGATAATAAACAAAAAAAGATTAATGCAATCTTAGACTTCATAAGAATAAGCTCGAGGAAGGGAGGTTATGACTCCACTGTATTATGCCTTGATAAAATTTCCTTTGATCCACTGTGCTCAATTCTTTGTAACATGTTTTAGTTAAGACAGTGACAAGCTGGAACATCTCTAAAAAAGTAAGTTTTTAACTCGAGGTCTATGAACTTTTTGAAAAATAGATAATTCTATTTCAATAAAATTGTTTTCCTTCGTAATTCTTTGTGTTTTACATTTAAGAAAATAATTATGAAAAAGCGTCCGTAGGCTTCACTAGACTGCCCATAGGGGTCCATGACACAGACGGAAAAATGCTAAGAACCCCATGTAAGAGAACCAGCATAGAAGATAAGGGAATGAGAAGAGGAAGCCTGAGAAAACTCACACTTTGAGTTGCAAAGGGATATTGCAAAATCTCTGCCACAGACCCAGACCAAACACAAGGCAGATTCACCCCTGCATCACCTCGTGCTTTTCACCACCTCAGTCAGGATGGTAAGCGGACTAGATCCCATGTTATATAAGTAACTAGAGGGGTTTAACCTCTTGAAGAGGAAACTGGGGTCAACAGTGAACTGTTGGAATAGTTGATCCTATGCAGACTTCTCAAAGAAAGTCTTGCTATGGCAGAGCTTTTCTGCTGATTATGGAGGTCAAGTGGGCGAAGATCAGAGAGATAGCATCTCCTATTATGATTGAGATGGTGAAAAACAACAGATGCTACAGGAGTGAATCTGCCCAGTCTTTGATCCAAGAACACAGCAGAGACATTGCAATGTCCTCCTTGGAATGTGAATTCTCTTGGAATTTGTTCTTTCCCCTAAACCACACCCTACCCTTTGCAATTTGCTCAGGAATGACATTTTAATCATGCCTAAATCTAATAAAGCCTAAAAGGCAGCTATTTTGGCTCAGTGGATAAAGAACTGGACCGGAAGCCATAAGTCTTGAGTTCAAAGCTGGAGCCAGACATTTACTGGCTTTGTGAGCCTGGGTAAGTCATTTAACTTCTGTTTTCCTCAGTTTCCTCATCCATAAAATGGGGATAATAAACTTTCTAGGTTTCTTATAAATGTTTGATGACTTAGCATATATAAAATGCTTTGAAAACCTCAAAGCACTCTATGAATATTAGCTATAAGCTATTATTGTTCTCTACTTCTTTAGTAATTATTAGAATTCTAATTAAGTGATTGGTTTTTAAATGTTGGTCCTTTTCTCTCTCACGTTGGTTTCTTAGTAAATTCTTGTGACTGTTTAGATTCTTTTAGAATTTTCTAGTTTCTTTAATGGAGACTCAGGCTGGCTGAAGGATATTTACTATTCAAAGCATCCCTACATTGAACTCAGTAATCTGTGAGAATTCCAGAGTGAGTGGAAATGAGTCAGGTGTTTCTTGGGACAGCAAGGTTCCTGAATTGGAACCCTGTTTGTGTTTTTCATTTTTAGCACCTTGAGGCCCCTCTCACATTTGGGTCTGAAGAAAGCTACTCCAGAACAAAGTAAAAAAGCACTTATTAAGCACCAGACACTGTGTTAAGTGATGAGGATACAAAGAAAAGCAAAACAAAAACAAAAAAAAAAACAAAACACCACACCAGTCTCTGATCTTAAGGAGCTCACAATCTAACAGGAGAAGCAATTGGCAAACGACTATGTATGAACAAGAAATATAAAGGGTAAATTAGAAATGATGAATCAGTAAACATTTATTAAGCACCTACTATATGCTAGGCACTGTGTTAAACACTGAGGACACAAAAAAGGTAAAAGGGAGCCCTCGAGGAGCTTACAATCTAATGGGGGAGACAACATGCAATATATGGAAAGCAAACTATATACAGGATAAATAGGAAATAATTAACAGGAGGAAGGCACTGGAATTAAGAGAGATTGAGAAAGATTTCCTATAAAAGATGAGAATTTAATGGTAACTTAAAGGAAGCCAGGGAGGTAAATAGTCAAAGTGGAGGATAGAGAGAATTCCAGGCATAGGAGATGGCCAAAGAAAATGGAGCCAAGAAATGGAGTGTCTTCTTCATGGAACAGCCAGGAGGACAGTGTTACTTGAAAGGTAGAAAAGTGCCCAATCATGTATTCAATATCCACTAAAAAATGATGGTTCGCAGGCCCCCATCAATGTATTTACTTTCACTAAGACTTCAGGAAAGTCAAAAGGCATTTGATCAAACAGCTTAGAAAATTATTTAACATGATTTCCATTCACCTTCTCCACACACACACACTTATAACCACAGGGATATACCTGCTCACAGGTTACTATACCACAAGTAGGAGTATACACACAGAGAACACACTTGACCAGGTTGAACGTGGAGAGACACACATGTGGCCACAGGCACACATCCAGAGAACATGTTAGGCCTGGTTACACAGTTTGTTGGGGCACCAAATATTTCCAACATTCTCTAGCTTCCACTGACCTCTTGTGATATGTCAGACTGTTCTTTGATGGACATTGTATCCCCACTGTCCATTTTGAGTAGTATATGTACCGTCCAGGGTGTTTCTGTTCGTCTTTAGTTATGGTAGTTGCTGATCATCTATTGGTCTTGATCTCTTTGGTCTATCAGCTACCCTCTGCTACCATCTGCTGGTATGCAGCTACTGGTAAACATTTTCCCTTGCAACTGAGGGTTAAACTATCATTATTATTATTATTATTATTATTATTATTATTATTATATAGCTACAGGACATAGCCAGGAAGCCAGAAAAAAAGACCACAGAAGTTCTCAAACCAGGATTAAAATGAGCTTTTTGACTGTGTCTTCTGTGGTCACTTAAAGTGCCTGATGTAATAGAGCATAAACTCCTTGAGGGGTAGGTCTGTTTCACTTTTGTATGCCTGCTGCCTGACACATTTAATAAATATTTGATTAATCCAAATTATCAGATTTGGGGTTAAAAGATCTTTTTTAACTCTCCTCACAACCCTGATTCATTCACTTATTTATGAACTAAAAGAGCATTTTTTAAAGACCAGCTGGACTTGTTTATCCCTTAGTATATCCCTTAATCACTCCTTAATACCCACTCAAAATGATGGCTCACAGGTCCCCATCAATGTGTTTATTCACTAAGACATCAGGAAAAGATATATTAGTTCAAATCGAAAGGTATTTGATCAAACAGCGTAGTAATTTATGTGATAAGATTTCCTCTCCCCACCCAGTACTCCCAATAACAGCAAGGATGCTTTCTCTCACAGGTCACCACAGCACATGTTTGGGTGTACACACAAGGGAATACACTTGACCAGGCCAAACGTGAAATATCAAACACATCAAAACAAAACACCAAACAATAAAACAAATATGGATTTATGGAAGGCTAAAAATATGAAATCTCCCCAGCCTTGTCTCCCATAACCTTCCTAGCTGCCATAAAAATGAACTTGGGAACAAAAGAAGAAATGTGAGATAAGACCTTTGGGGCTATTGGTTTCTACCTCAAATCCTTTGTTCGATACAACTGCCTTTATTGTACATAGCAGCCAGCAACAAAAGTTCTGCTCTTTGTTTAGCATTCCTGCGCTAACTGCTGGTTTTTATTATTGAGATTTTATTCCAGCAACAAACTACACAGGTCTCTCTTCTATGTAACCAGACAGAAATAGATAGAACTGCAACCCCAGCTTCATTTGGTCAGATTATGAGGAGAATTTCCCCAGTTGAGACTCATCTGCCTCTTATTTGAGAGTGTGGATTTAAGGTGGTTCCTATCTGTTCTCAATCAGCATAGCACCATGGAAAGAAGTATTTACTCTTTCTTTTTTTCTTTTTTTGGCAGAGCTATTCGGGTTAAGTGACTTGCCCAAGGTCACACAGCTGATTAATACATGTCAAGTGTCTGAGGCCAAATTTGAACTCAGGCCCTCCTGACTCCAGGGCCAATGCTCCACTCACTGCACCACCTAGCTGCCCTTTCTTTCTTAAAGAAAGAAAGAATGAGAAAAAGAGGGGGAGAGAAAGAAGGCTAGTAACAAAGACAGAGACATTACTGGTTTAGTTTTCCTATATTATAACCTCTGGAGGTAGGGATAATAACTGTGTTCAAATATTTGAAGAATTGTCATGTGGGATAGGAATTGGATGTTGTATATAGCTTCAAAGAGAATAACAGGGATGAATGGGGAGAAGATTGAAAATGTTAAGGACACTTTTCCCTTTGAAATTCTATGCCTATCTCTGCAATACTTTTTAAAAGCTGTTCCTCCAGGCCTAATAAGCATAGGAGCTTTGGAAAAAATTTTCATTCAGTACATTTGTACCACAAATGCACAAATCCACCAAAAGCAACTTCTCACATTGAGAATATAATTTTCAATAAAGCACTCAAGATGCAAGACACCCAAAGGTATGTATGAGAGAGAGACAAAAAGGGAAGGAGCGAGACAAAGACAGATAGAGACAAACAAAGACAGAATGACAGAGACATAGAGAGAGGCAGAGAGAGTGAGAGAGGAAAAGAAAAAGGGAGACAAACAGAGACAGAGAGGCAGAAAAACAGACACAGAGAGACAGGCACAGAGAGAGAGAGAGATACAAAGAGTCTAAGAAAGACAGAAATGAGAGAGACAAAGACAGAGGAAGAGAGACTAAGACAGAAAAGAGAAACAGAGAGACAGAGACAGAAAGACAGAGATAAAGAAAGACACAGAGACAAAAACAAAGAGAGACAGAGACAAAGAAAAAGAGACAGACAAAACAGAAAAGCAATGAGAGACAGAGAGACAAAGAAAGACAAAGATGAACGACAAAGAGAGGCAGAGACAAAGACAGAGAGAGACAAAGAAAGACAGAGAGAAAGAGAAACAAAGAGAGACAGAGATACAGAAAAACAGAGACAGTGAGAGACAGAAACAAAAAAGAGACAGATAGAGAGAAATAGACATAGACAAAGAAAGAGACAGAGAGACAGACAGAAAAAGAGAAAGCAAGAGACAGAGAGATACAAAGACAGAGACAGAGACAAAGAGAGAAAGACAATGAGGGACAGAGGGAGAGGGAAAGGGAGAGAGGTGGGGGGAGAGAGAGAGAACGCAGCTGTATCTGTCTTCTCTGGCCACCATGGGAACACTACTTCCAGCTGTTGCTCCACCAGCCCCAAAGAACAAAAAGTGAGTTACAGCCTGTCACTTCCCAGCCTGGATGGGTCCAAAGTAAAAGAAAACAATTGCCTACACTATATTTCAAACTGGATTTTCTATTGCTATCTCAAACTCAGTATGTTCAAAACAGAACTCCATTGTCTTTCCCCCCCTGTTATTGGTGAAAGCACTGTCTTCCTAGACACCCAAGGATGTGCCCTCCTCACCTCCTTCCTGTCACTCGTGTAGCCAATCAGTTGCCAAATCTTGTCATGTCCTTCTCTTCAACATTTCTAGTAGACATCTCCTTCTCTTAGAGCCACCACCCTAATCCAGCCCCTCATTGCTCTTTGCTTGGACTTTTGAAATAATATTCTAACTGGTCAGCCTGCCTTGAGAGTCTCCTCACTCCACCCTCCATAGAGCTGTCAGTGACTTTCCTAAAGTGGAAATTTACCATGTCACTGCTCTACCTCTCTCATTCAATGAACTCCAAGGGTTCCTTATCATCTCGAGAATAAACTCCTCTCTTTAGAATTTAAAGCTCTTCACAATCCTATCTTTTCCTACCCTTCCAGTGTTCTTGTATATTACCTCCCTCTAGGATCTTGGCACATTTGTTATTTTTCACACAGGATGGTCTATCAAGAATGCTCTTCCTCCTCATATCTACCCCTTAAAATCCCTGGCTTCTTTCAAGACTCAGACCAAGCCCTGCCTACCCCTTCTTCTGCAGAAGGCCTTTCCCAGTGCTTCTAGTGTGTCTCCTCCTGCTTTAAGCTTATGTTGCATCTACGCTGTATGCATTTTATACCTACTTATTTACATCATCTCCTCCATTAGAATGTAACGCCTTGAGAATAGGGACTGTGTTTGGTTTTTCTTTATACCTTCAGTGCTTAACAAAGTTCTGGTTACTTAATAAGTTTGTAATAAATATCTGTTGATTGTTTGAAGACCAGTTTGTCTAGAACTCCATATCTCTTCTTTCAGTCTGATCAGCATTTTAGACCTTCCTCCTAAGCACCCCTAGAGAACATGAGGCAACACTGTACCTTTCTCATTTCAAGCTCTAAGACAGTTCTGAGGCCAGTGGACTCTAAGGCCACACCCCTTTAAAGAGGCATACTAATTTTTAATCTTGGAGATCCAATTCTTAAAAACAGAAAGCGTTCTCACTTAAATCACATAGCCCTTTGCTCTCACATTTTTCTAATACTTAGGGATCTGGCTGTAGCTGGGGGAGGGATGGGGTGTTCCATTTTGAGCAGTTAAAAAACATTAAAGTATAAGTTGACTTAGGATGTTGCCCAGGTTGCCTAAACAGGCAGGCATTTATCCTAACAAGAGAGGTGTATTTTTACTCAACATAAAAAACTTTATAACCAGGAGTGCTTAACGTGTGTGTGTGTGTGTGTGTGTGTGATAGACTCCTCTGGCAGTCTGGGGAAGCCTATGGAGCTCTTTTCAGAGTAATGTTTTTAAATGCATGAAGTGAAGGAACATAGGCTTACAATGGAAACAATTATACTGAAATGCAGGTGTCAGAATATTTTTTTTCAGAATATATATATATATATATGTGTGTATATATATATATATATATATATTTTTAAGAGCACAGGACCCAAGTTAAGAACCTCTCTTTCTAACACGTGAAGATGTCCAAACACGGAATAAACTGCCAGTGTGTACTGTCCACTGGCCGAGGTGTTCAAAGAGAGATCGCATGGCCACTTGTCAGGAATGTGGTGAGGGGAATCTATCCATCTGGTAGGAGATTTGGGAAAAATTATCTCTGAGGTCCAATATTAGATTATCCAATTCTGCATTTCTAGGCTGGACTCTGCTACCATAAAATTTCCAAGTTCAAAATGTTTTCAGATTCTCTTTCAGACATCTGCACAACATTGTTGTCCATTTTCCCCCCAAGTACACTCTTATGCTGTCTCATCCTTTCACCAGGTTTTATGTTAGTCTATAAAATTTAAAGAGCAAATCTGAGGCCAGAGAAATTATGTCTGATGCTACGTACACCAACGAACCTAACATTGTTTTCACATCTCGTGGATTAGCCGAGATAATGTATGAGAAAGTGCTTCGCTAAAAGAACATTTTATGTAATCTTCCCAGATGCAAGTGTGTTATTATATAAATACTACATAAATCAGTATCGTCACTGTCACATTATCAGAGAGAACTTGACTGTAGGTATTCTGCCTGCTCTTCTGGGCCCCATTCCATTCTATGAAACTCCATGGGAATTCTGAGTTACTGAATAAGAGCCACATTTACAATTTAGTTAGTAAGTACCTGAGTGAATAAGTAAGTGGCCCTGCTAACCACTGTTACAGGAAAAATAAATCCAACTTTATACATGTATTTCAAATTCTTGGCAGCAGCTTTGCCCAGTTAAAAAATAATAATAACTCACATTTTTATAGTACCTTATGGTCTACAAAGTCTTTTTATATATATTATCTCATTTGATCCTTATAACTGTGAAGTAGGTAGTGCAAGTATTATCATTCCTATTTTATTGAAGAGGAAACTGAAGGTGAGAAAAGTTTAGTGCCTTTTCCAAATAGCATTTAGAGGAAGGGAAAGGCTTAGAGACCAGGTCGTCCGATTCCAAACCCAACTCTCTTTTCAATACACCAACTTACTTTTTCTATGTCATACAACAACAAACCAAGATAAATGAGAATTTAACTTTCTCTAAATTTGTAGGACATGTTTCTTTAAAAAAAAAAAGGAAAGGAAAGAAGAGAAAAGAAGAGAAAAGAAGAGAAAAGAAAAGAAAAGGAAAGGAAAGAAGAGAAAAGAAGAGAAAAGAAAAGAAAAGGAAAGGAAAGGAAAGGAAAAGACAACAAAAGAAAAGACAAGAAAAGACAAGAAAAAACAAGAAAAGACAAGAAAAGACAAGAAAAGAAAAGAAAAGAAAAAGAAAAGAACAGCTGCCTTCAGAAGCTGCCCAAGATCTCTTCTCAGAAAGACTCAGATTCAAATTCCATTGTCTTTGTAGGGACTTCTACAGGTAGTCTTTTAAACTGGGAAGAAAACTGTATTTTGTTTTCTTTGATTTTTAGCAAAGCTTTTGACAAAATCTATCATGTTTTTCTTATGGACAAAATGGAGAAATATGGGCTAGACAATAGTACAGCCAGCTGGATTTAGAAAGGATTAAAAAGTCAAACCCAAACAGCAGTTACGAACAATCCGAAGTCAACTTATAAGAAGCTGAAAGCAAAGTGTCCTAAGGATCTATGCTTGTCTCTGTATGAATGACTTAGATAAAGGCATACATGTCATGTCTATGAAACTTGCCAATTATGTAAATATAGGAAATATAGAATTATAGAGAAAACCAATTGTATTATAGACCCTACTCCTAGGGTGTCAGGGGTAGGTACAGTGGGGTAGGCTGGTGAGCCTGGAGTCAAGAATATGACTCCTGCAATCAAGAGTCAGGAGTTCAGGTCCTACTTCAAACACTTACTAGCTGTGAGACCCTAGGCAATCACTTAATTTCTGTCTGCCTCAGTTTCCTCATCTGTAAAATAAATGGGTTGGGCTCAATGCCTTCCCAGGTCCTTTCTAGCTCCAAATTTATCATCTGATATGATACTCAAGCTCACTTTGTACTTGTTACCACTTGGTACTAATTATGATTGTATTTTTTATATGCATTCAACTATGTTGACAGCCTTATTGTTCTGTGGTAGACTATCTCAGTCAGTTGTACGTGTATGTGTTCTACAAAAATAATGTGTTTCAAAGATAATAATGTGTCATTTTATACTTCTTTCCTCTACTTCTTAGAATTATTTTAAAGGATATATTAATCTCAATTGTACATGGAGAAAAATTGCCACACTTAGAACAAGGAGGAATCTGCTCCAGTGGACTGATTGTTGTTGTTGTGTTTGTCCTTCATTCTCAAAGAGGACCATGACATCAGGGAAATGATGACATGACTTGCAGCTGACTTTGACTTGAGTAAGGGAGGGCTGTGCAAGGTCACCAGCCTCATTTTCTGTGTTTGTAAGGAAATGGGCTCCTTAGCACTTAGTTCAACAAGTGCCCTTGAAGAGTTTGGCTTTTGTTTGCTTTGAGTAATTCTGCTATTTCATTGAATCTTACTAAGTGCTAAGCCCCAGGCCCAAACCCCTATTAGGTGTAAAACCTATGTGGGTGTGGATTGGCAACTAAGGTCAGGCTAACTCCAGGAAGGGCCTAGTTTACATGTCTGGGACAGCAGAGGCTCTTAGACCACTTGGGTTTAAGTCTGCCTCTTTGTGACGATTTTAGGTCATGTGGGTGAGTCGCATGTGTGACTCACCCCTGACGCTGACAAAGATATAAAAACCAGGTGTTGGCCTCTTCTTCCTTGGAGCTCTTTGCCGCAGCAGTGGTG
>CM053622.1:134669482-134709078 GCA_028646595.1 Phalanger gymnotis
AGACTCTGGGCAGCTGTAGCTAAGGAGCCCTCCAGCTTGTAAACCTGGATGCTGAGACTTTGTTGAACTCTGGTAACTATGTATTAGGATTTGAATCAGACAAGGTCTGTCTGTTGATGTTTGTAATTGCTTGTATTTTGCTCTGAAGTTCAGGGTACTGGCTCTTTCCCCTGAACTAAGTGAATGATATTTGGGTGCTGAATTAAAGTAAGCTTGCCAACCCCTTCACCTTGCTCTCCTTATTAAGGCAGATCAAAAGAACCTGTGCTGTCTGGCAGCTTTTTGGGTGCTGGCTGTGGGTGGATCTTTCCCCCCCACAGAAGCTGCTAGCCAGATTGTTAAAACACTTTCTCCTTCAGAGCATCTGTGTCCAGTGGCCTGATATACACCAGGATGACTGGAGATGGCCCAGGATGCATTAGGAGACCCTGGCCCTTTCAGGCTAAGGTCTTTTCAGATTCTCACTTTGAGTGAGGTAATGCCCATTCAGTGAATAGGCCTCTTTAAGAGGTTAATCAAGGGACTGCCCTTTAATCAAAACTCCAAAAAAAAAAAAATCAAACTGGGAGGGTAAGACCCTCAGGGTTCTTGGCCAAAAGAGAAACAGTTACTATTCTGTATTTACATTAACTCTGTGCTAGAAGGGCAGGAATCTATTGTCCAATCTGTGAGCACCAAAGTGAATTGGGTTTAAGGTTTGGACTGATTACGTAGTCTCAAGGTTGTATATCTGAACCAGTAGGGTTTAAGCATAACAGACAAGGCAATAATGTGATTAAACAGGCTGAGTCAGTGACTGTAAAACAAAGTAACAGAAAGAGGTGAAATAGACACCAAAGTAGAGAAACATTGGTCTATAGTGGCCTCAGGAATGGTGCCTGAAAAGCTGACGAAGGAGGCCTCTTTGGAGCCTAAAGCTGTATCAGTCAGCAGTAGATATACCAATTGCTGCTGTAGGCTTATGTTGCCCTTAGTCTACCTATTCAGCTCTGTCCTGGCTGAACATAAATTTAAGATTTAAAGTACCCTAGTGATCTTTGGTCAAGTCCTCTTACTATTGTTATATTATGAAAAAAAATCTTTTCAGCATGGCGAGTAGAGGCTGAGGAGGGATCCAAATGCACAAGGTACTTGGAACCTGGACACTTGCTTTCATCCTCATTACCAACCTTGAGATCTGAGGAGAAGGGCAGGCTTAGACATAAGGACTATGACAGGTTATAATCCGCAGAGGGTAAGTGACCAGAGAACCAGATAATTAAATTCAACTTAACAAGCATTTACTAAATGCCTCGATAGTACCCGGCACAGTTTTAAATGCTGATACCAAGATTAAAATTAGTGCTTCGACATGCTTATATTCCTTGGAGGAAAGCAACAACTTTTACAGAAATGAGTTATATTTATAGCTATATATTATGATTTGCATATGTCAATACATGATAGATCCACACTATATAGACAGAGAAAGACAGACAGAGACAGAGAGAGCAAGACAGAGAACACCTGATTATTTAATACCCTGCAACCCACAGTGTACCTCCCTGTAGGGTCAGTCCAAGTGGAGGTTTCATTTGTAGTATTCTACATTTTGAGTTAGCAACATCTTAATGATTTAGAAAAATTAGTTAGAAAAATAGTCAGCAAAATCTTGATGAATAGATATGTGATGCATATGTGTATATGTACATAAGCATGTATAGACAGATATGGGTGTCTATACATATGCATGTGTATATGTATGTATGTGCGTATGTATGTATGCATGCATACATTCCTATATCTCTCTTTTCACAATCAAACTCCTAGAAAAAACTGTCCATAGTTGTTTCCTACCCTTGCTCTCCTCCCTCACTTCTCAGTCCTTTGCAACCTGCTCATCACTTGCAACTTTAATCATTAAATTCAAACTATTCTCTCCAAAATTATCAATATTTAATTTCCATGTCTAATTTTTTTTCAATCCTCATTTTTCTTGCCCTTTCCGTAGCCTTTGGCACTGTGGACCACCCTTTCTCTTAGCCAGTTTTTCTCTTTCTTGGTTTTTTTTTTTTTTGTTACATGGTCATTTCTTAGTCCTCCTCCTGCCTAATAGGTCCTTTTCACTCTCCTTTGCTGGATCGTCATCCATAGCCTACCCCACTAATTGGGGGTATACTCAATTCTAGGGTTTTTCTTTTCTCTCTATCTACCCTCCCTTTTGGTGGCCTCCTCAGTTCCCTTGGGTTTAGTTATGTGTCTTACTTCCAGATATATGGAGAGAGAGACAGACAAAGACAGAAACAGAGACAGACAGAGACAGAGAGATGGAGACAGAGAGAGACCCTGTTCTGTTCTCTTTCCTCAGCTCTAGCCCTGCATTGTCAACTTTCTATTGAATATTTCAAAATAGATGTACCATTGGCTTCTTGAATTCAACATGCCCCAAACAGAACTCAAAAACCCAGGCTTCTTCTCAGTTTCCCTGTTTCTGTCAAGGACACCAACATCTTTTCAGTCACCAAGGTTCCCAACTTCAGAATTATCCCAGACTCCTCGTTGTCCCTCACCTCATCCATCCAAACAGGTCACCACATCTTAATGCTTCTACCACCTACCACCTACCAGCATGCATTCCCTTCTGTACTTTCACAGAACAACCATTCTCACCTGAACTAGTACAAATAGCCTCCTAATTTGACTACGACCCTTCATAATACATGTTCCACATAGCTGCCAAAGAGATACAGGCATGCCTCATTTCATTGCACTTTGCTTTCTTGTACTTTGCAAATATTGCATTTTTTTACAAATCAAAGCTTTGTGGCAACCCTAGGTTGGGCAAGTCTATTGGCACCATTTTCCCAAAAGCATATGTTCTCATCTTGTCTCTGTATCACATTTGGCAACTCTCACAATCTTTCCAACTTTTTCACTATTATTATATCTGTTACGGTGATGTGTGATCAGTGATCTTTGATGTTATTATTGTAATTATTTTGGGGTGCCATAAACCATGCCTATACAAATGGTAAACTTAATCAATAAATGTTGTGTAAATTCTGGGGCAGCTAGGTGGTGCAGTAGATAATCTGGTCTCAGACACTCACTAGCTATGTGACCCCTGGACAAGTCATTTCACCCTGATTGCCTCAGTTTTCTCATCTGTAAAGTGAGCTGGAGAAGCAGTATTTTTGCCAAGAAAATCCCAAATAGGGTCATAAGGAGTCAGACATAATTGAAAAATGACTCAATGATAACATGTTCTGACTGCTCCACCAACTAACTGTTCCCCTTTTCCTCAGGCCTCCCTATCTTGAAATGTAATAATATTGAAATTAAGCTAATTAATAACCCCGCAATGGCCTCTAAATGCTCAAATGAAAGGAAGAGTCAAACAATGAGGCAAACTTCATTGTTGTCTTATTTTCAGAAATTGCCACAGCCACCCCAGCCTTCAGCAACCACCACCCTGATCAGTCAGCAGCCATCAACGGCGAGGCAAGACTCTCCACCAGCAAAAAGATCACAACTCACTGAAGGCTCAGAGGATGATTATCACTTTTTTTTTTAGCAATAAAGCATTTTTAATTCAGGTATGTACATTTTTAGATAATACTATTGCACACTTAATAGATTACAGCATAATATAAACATAACTTTTATATGCACTGGGAAATCAAAAAATTTGTGTGACTCATTTTATTGCAATTATTTACTTTGTTGCAGTGGTCTGGAACCTAACCCACAATATCTCCAAGGTATGCATCTGTGCCTAAAGCACAGTTCTGATCATGATACTCCCTGCTTAGAAAATTTCAGTAGCTCCCTATTACCTATAGAATCAAATATATACCCCACTGTGTTTTCTAAAGTCCTCCATAATCTACGTTCTTATACGTTACTCCACTTCATGCAGTCTTCAGCCCAGCCAAAGTGACCTTCTTACCGTTTTTCCTACACTAAATGCCATCCCCAGTCCCTGGGCCTTTCCGCTGGTCATTCCTCATGCCCAGAAAGTTCTTTCTCTTTACCTCTCCCTAGGAGAATTCTTAATTTCCTTCAAAACTCCAATTAAATATCACCTCCTATATAAGGCCATTCCTAATCCTCCAACTATGAGGTCTTCTTACCTAAATTACCTAGTGTTTGTTTTCTATAATTTTTTCTTTGCATATATACACACACATATGTGTATGTATTTGTATATTGCCTCCTCTTATAGAATATATGCTCTTTGAGGCCAGAGACTGTTTCTGCTTTGCATTGCCAGTACCTTGCACAATAACTGATATACAGCTAATGCAGGTCAGCACCTTCTCTAAAATTTATGCTTATAGACAGTGGTTTTTACTCCTGTCTAATTATTCTTTACCAACCATAGCAAGCCCTTGCCACATAGTAAAATTCAGATAATAACTAGAGCTTATGAGCCACATACAGTATTCTCTGTCCAACCAATGATAGGTATTAATGTAAATGATCATTTAGAAAATAACTTTTTGTGGGGAAGGGAAATCTATAGGTAGCAAATTTTGACGATATATAACATTCTTACTCTTTCACTAAAGCAGTTCATTTTCTTCCCTCTGGTAAGACAAGGTGTTGTTCGGTCATTTCAGTCACATCTAACTCTTCATGACCCCATTTGGGGTTTTCTTGGCAAAGATACTGGAGTGGTTTGCCATTTCCTTCTTTAGATCATTTTACAGATGAGGAAACTGAGGCAAATGGGATTAAGAGACTTGCTCAGGGTCACACAACTAGTGAGAGTCTGAGACCAGATTTGAACTCGTTAAGATGAGTCTTTGTGGCTCCAGACCCAAAACTCTAGCCACCAAGTCGCCTAGCTGCCCACTAAGAAGGAATCATTTAATACAGCAAAGATAGAGACAAAGAAAGCATAAGTATCATTTTATATCACTCAACAGTTTTGTGTGAATAAACAAGTAGGACAGCCCCATTGTCAGCTGTGGACTGCTCTGCCTGGTCTAGGATAGGCCTGCCTAGTGCCAGATGCCAATGGTCCCCTCTCAAAGCACAGACTTAAAAAACTGAAAGTATTACTAAAGTTCAGCCTCTCAAGGAGTGGTATGGAACACCATCAACGTACAACTCTCTGTTAAGTCTGTTGTCCAGTTCTGGTCCTTGACTCTTGAATAGGAATTGCAAATGGAAAGATTTTCTAAAGGGCCAGGTAAAAATGTGGTCACTTGTTTGTTTTTGTTTGTATTTTAATCTCCTTGCAATAAGGAGCATTGTAATTTTTGAAGGATGTTCCCAGAATCCAATCTTTCTTTACAAATGTTTTGTTTTGTGTTTTTAGTTAACATCAGCGTTTTTCAATTGGTTCCCTTGGATTAAAACAAGTCCTTATTTTTAATATTAAAACCACAGGTCCAGCATATGGTTTGGCCTGTAGTGATACAGTTGGTGTAACAGAATATACAATATTTAAACAATCTGCTGCCACTCAATTCAGATTTTCTCCCACACTCAGTCATGCATTCCCATTGAAAAAAGCAGCCTCCCTCTTTCTTCCTTTTTAAAATGGAATCAATTGTGTTTGAATTGCTCTTTCTGGCAAGGGAGAAGAAAAGGACAGAGAAGCTAGACTTGTTTCTCAATTATCTTCAAATTAGTACCAGGTTCAATGTAGTTTGGCCCCATGGGTTAGTGGGTGGGTTGGTGTGTTCAGAATGAGATGGGGGCATCTTTCCTTTGCTGAGTACTTTGTACAAGCCACCACTTATCTTGGGTAAGAACCAAATAGCTCAGCACATGCTGGTGTAACTTTCTGTATGAAAGTTCACATTCTTGTCACTTTTTTGGCTTTTATTTTAATAGAAGTGGAAGCAAGGGCATCTACACTGAGGATTTAGAAACACTTCGGAAATGTGTAGCTTCCTCATCAACTTAACTTTTAGTAAATAGCTCTAAAAACTCATCTGTTACAGTGTGTGTGTGTGTGTGTGTGTGTGTGTGTGTGTGTGTGAAGTAATGATTCATGAGGCTAGAAAGAACACCTAGGTTCTACCCCTTTGGAGCTGGCAGATTCCAGCAGCAGTGTGTCCAAATTCACCTGCAGACAATATTGGGGAGGGAAAGAGAGAGAAGAAGGGAAGGGTTATTAAGATACAGGCTACTGTATCATTGAGAAGGCGTATCTAGAGAAAACAAAGTCAATATTCCCTTTATTAAAACAAAACTGGAACTTTAAAATACATACGTGCATACATGCACAAAATATATGTATGTATATATACATATATACATACATTTTTCAATGCAAATAGGAGACTTAAATCTAGTGTTCCTGGCCACAAGGAACCAGTTCAATTGAGAAGTAACCAGTGGGGAATAAAATTTTAAAATATATGTGAGGGAAAAATTAGCTAATAACCTTTGAGGCTGAATTTTTGTTGGGACATAAGTATATCAAATGTATGTATGTATATTAATGTGAAAGGGGAAAGTCCTTTCTGAGTTCATAAAGTTCAGAAAAGATAGTGGGTAAAAAATCTTGATTTTGTTCATTAATCTCAATGAAACCCCCCTGGAATGTAAAAAAAAAATTCTCTGAATATGTTTTCTAAGACTTGTTTTGCTGACTATATTTCAATATATTTGATCTGTTTTGAATTCCTATTCATTTTACTCTACGCACTTAAAAAACATTCTGAGGCTATGTTAGACTTCCATAGGGGTCTATGACACAAAAGGATTAACAACCCCTGATCTAGTCTGACTTCCTTATTTTATAAGTGAGGAAACTGAGGGGTAGACAGGTTATAACCTAGCCAAGGTTACCTATGCAACAGTGGCGAAGCCAGGGCTTGAATCCAATGTTTTTATCACTTCAGAAGAACATAAAATGAACCTTATCTGAGGTGCGGTTCTGTGCCAGCTAGTTGCTTCATATATTCTATACCATGGCAAGAGCTATTCACAAAGTTTGGGAAGTCACTAAACGCAAAATCAAAAACAAGCACATATCTGTAGATATGGAACCAGGAAATACCCCAAAAGCCAGCTAGTCCAATACTTTCAGCTTTACAGATGAGGAAATTGAGGCCTAGAGAAGTTGTGTGACTTGCCCATGGTCAGATGAGTAATGCCAGAGAAAAAGGTGAACCAAAGTCTTCTCAGTCTAGTCAGTGCTTTTTCCACTGCACCAAGTCTTTGTACCTAATTGGAAGGCTAGGCGAGGATCATGGTGACCAGCAGCTAAAGGTAGACCATGAAGAGAAATAGTTTGCTGTGCCAACTTGACACGTAGGTAGTCCTGAGAAAGAGCTGACACTAGTTTGGCTGCATTTATGTTTGAATGGAATTTAGTGAAGGCTTCTGAGGTGGGCTTACCTCAAGAAATCTGGATCCACCTGCATGCATGACATTTCAGAGTTAGGAAGTAAAAGCCTCGTTGCTTCTACTGAAATTTGCTGGAGGAAGATGTTTAGACCAGACTCAAGTTTCCTTCCAGCCTCAATGATTCAAACACTCTAGGAGGACATGACTTACAGTTGTCATAATGCTGCTCTGTAATATGAGTATAATTAAAGTCATAATACTTTATACACATAATACTTTGGTATTATAGCTTTTGACAATCATGGGAACTTTTCACTAGCAGCTTATTAGTAATTGGAATCTTGAATAAATTTAGAATAATAAGTCATCAGTGATGGAAGGGAAGGAAGGATTCATCTAGTTCAGTCAATTAAAAAGCATTTTTAAAAATCTCTCTAGGTTCCAGGCATAGCACTAAGTGCTGGAGATATGAAAACAAAAGTGAAATCATACATATATGTGTGTATCTGTATATAACACAAACACATATATACATACACACATACAAACATACATACATACCCTAAGGGTCTTCCCCTCCCAGTTTGATTTTTTTTTTTTTGAGTTTTGATTAAAGTCACCATCCCTTGATTAACTTCTTCAAGAGGCCTATTCACTGAATGGGCATTACCTGACTCAAAGTGAGAACCTGAAAAGACCTTAGCCTGAAAGTGTCTCCCAATGTATCCTAGGCCATCTCCAGTCTTCCTGGTGAATATCACTAATTGTGTGACCCTTAACCCTTAACTTAAGTCACTTAACCCTGTTTGCCTCAGTTTCTTAACCTGTAAAATGAGCTGGAGAAGGAAATGGCAAGTCATTCTTTGCCAAGAGAACCCCAAATGGAGTCCTGAGAGTTGAATTTGACTCAAAAACAATCTATATAGAATCTACACAAAAGGAATATTAGGTAATTTGGGAAAAAAGGGTACTGACGACTGGGAGAATCAAGAAGGGTTTAATGTAGAACATGCTCCTTGACCTGAGGAATTAAGGAAAAATCATTGTGAGGAAAAGCATCAGTATATAGACACCCAGAATAAGAGGCAACTTGTACAAACGCATACATACAAGAAATGAAATTGCAAGTGTAAGAAACAGCAAATAGGCCAGTATAACTGGACGGTAGAGAAAAAGATGAAGAGACTGTAACCCAGAGAGTCACAGAGAGTAGTGGTCCTACTAAGGAGCATAGCTGAGACGCTAACCCAAGCACCCTGACTCTAAGCCAGTTTCTTTCATGCTATATCCTGATGCTTCTTTCCCAAGGATTCCATTTCAAATGTTCCCTAAGTAGAACTAGACCCATTGGTCACTTAGGGTTTAGGATATGCGTCTACATTACAGATCCCTGATTTCAGTGCTGATGCAAGCCAAAACCTTTCTTTATTTGACTGAGTGGTCTTCTGATGTTGTTGTGATGAAGAGAAGAAAAAAAACCATACAAATAAACCTGGTGGCTGATCCTTCAGTGGTGAAGACCAAATTTAGCTCAAATGACAGATGCACATTCCATTACTGAGTCCACACTCAGATCCTTTCAAGCATGTTAGGACCTGTCAGAGCATGTCCCCATTGGCACAGCCTGCAAGAACTCAGGGTTCCCTCCTTACCACTATGATGCATTACATAAACTTGTACTCTCTCTCGGAAGGAAATGTCAATACTGACCAAATTACCCATATATATATATTTTTTTTAGCTCAGTAGTGTTCTTGAAAATGGTTGTTCCACTTGAAAAACATCACTCTCACCCATCCTCTCAGTACATATACTCCCAGTGCTAAGGAAATGGGTATGGCAATTTCAATCAGACTCAAGCTCACACGAAAAATGCCCTGGCATTGAAAGAAAGGGTAAGCATTGTCTCGGCTAGGTGTCTTATAATACTAGACAGAAACTCCAAAATCCTCTTCTTTGCATTGATATTTTCCTTGACATAATTTTTTTTCTCTGTGACTCCAAAAGGAAATACTCATAATTATTGGCCCTTCATGTAATGATTATCACATTTTTTATTCCAGAGAAAAAGCAGTGAAAACACTCCTGGAAACACATTCCTTGTGGTAACCTGAAACCCTCCAGTTGAGTAAGATTCTGATTGATTTCAGCAGAACAAAGGGACAATTGCATCTCATTTGAAACCCAGATGAGAGTCTCCGTATTTTATTTTAAATTGGGAGTGAGAATGGTTGGGTGGTCAATACTTCAAGGGGGTAGGGGGATTTGAAGAGTGCTGGGTTAGAATGACTTTTCTGGGCTGGAGTTGGTTAACTGTGAACTGAAAAGGCTTGAGATGGGAGCCTGAATGGGGACCTGCCGCCTGCAAACACTTATTCCCATCAACACTACCCCAAGGAAGTGCTGAAATGCTGAGTCCCTCGTTGTGATCTTGTGTCTGCCCTGGTCTGAATTAGCTGCGGGAACAGGAAATAGATCAACACGGTCATAAGGAAGGAGCCAAAGCAGGAGAGGAGGGTCTCCTGCTTTCAATCAAGAGGGGGCCACAATCTCAGCCACCATCAATGAATCTCAACCAACTGCCCATCCTTGGTTAGCTGAGGAACTGAGCTCCACTAATGGATGAGATTACAGTCTCTGTGATGAAGGCCCATTTCACATATAAAATTCCTGTCAATTCCCACTGAAAATGTACATAGAGGAAGCCATATGGGACGAGTTAAGTAGGCAAGATGAACACTTAAAGCCTGCCCATCAGTTTGGCACTGTAGTAGAGAGAGAAAGAAGCAGAGACCAACCTTTTCTTTAATTTACTCAATGTCCGATGTGGCATAGCCGGAGAAAGCGAAGGCAAAGAAACTCCCACTTATTTCTCTTGGCCCCAGCTTGGGAGCAATGTCTGCCACTGGTTTATCTGTGATCTGAGTTGTAGTTTCCAGGCTACCAATATCGCTTTCAAATTCATTGACAAACTCTATTCCAAGCTAATCATCTTTGCTGTTGTTGTTGTTGACTTGTAACCCACTATTAAGACCATGTATAATTATCTGCATACTTAATACCTTTGTGGACATGTTAACTTCCTCTACTTTGTGTACAAAAAAATGTTTTGAAATCTAAACTCTTAACCAGTTGCTCTGTTCCTGGGAAGGTTTGAGAGTGGGCAGCCCAGGGCTCAGAGGAAAAGAGCATGGCCTCTTCCCAGAGTGGAAGACAGTTGAAGGGAGGCGCAGAACAGGGCAGCAGCATCTGCAGTTTCCTGGCTCTTCTTAAGTCAGTTCTTTACAGTGTGACTTCATTATTTTGTTTGAAGTGAATTCCCAGAACTTCCAACACACACCCATATTCAAATGTAAGTACAAAAATAAAGAGTATGTTATTTTTAAGATCATTTGCCATTTTTGATTATCCACACCTCAGCTCCTCCCCCTGAGTAAGAGTTGACAACACTTTGAATTCATACTAGAGGAGAAAAGGGCTGTGAAAGCCGGACATTTTGCGTTATAAGCCAGCAGCCTCTTAAAGATCACAGTCCACCCAGAGCCTCGGCCACCTTCTTGTGGGAAACTAGGCATCTTTTGAAACTGTATCACTTTTTTTTCTCCAATTCACCAAAGCTTTTTTTTTTTGTTAGAAAATATCTGAATATTTCATATGTACAACATTAAACTTCCAGATATTAGGAAAATTTGGAGTAGAATCTAAATTTGGAGTAGAATCAGTTTGTCCAGAAACTAAGGTAACTTGAAAAAGTGGTTCATGCCCATAAAGCAGTTTATATATTATAAGTGAGTAGCTAGAACACTAAAATCAACGAGGGATGCAGAATAAGGTCAGTTGTTTGGCAAAGTGTAGACAAAACAATTGATTAATCATGGACTCTGTCCCCTCTCCCTTTTTTTCAGTGGCTGCTCTGGTGTCATAGAAAGACAGAGAAGTTGACTCAGTGTTTCCTCATTTCCTTAAGAAAAAGAAAGGAAATCTTTCATGTAGAGAGGGGAGGTCGGTCCTTGCCTTTAGAAACTAATCAAAACAGTATGATTGGAAAGGACTTCTCAGGGAATCTCTGTGTCCCAAACCCAATGACTGGTCCAAGGTAAGAAGGAATTTTCCAGATCCTGGGACCACGAAGCTGTAGGAGAACACTTGGACAGAACTGATAGCTTAATGGAGAAGGATTAAAGGAATTCAAAGGTGAACTGAGGGACCTTGGAAACGTAATACTGTGATTTAGTATCAGATTCAAATTCCCTCAAAAAGAACTGTGAAACCAAAGGGGAAAAGTTTGCAGTCATGATTAAGTTTAAGACTATTTTTAAAAATCTCTCTCTCTCTCTCCCTCCCCCCCTCCCCCATTCTTCTTCCTTTCTTCTTTTTCCCTCCTGTCCTCTCCCTCTTCCTCTCCCCCCCTTTCCTTCTTCCACTCTGTCTCCTTCTCTGTCTGTCTCTCTGTCTGTATCTCTCTCTGTCTGTCTCTGTCTCTCTCTGTTTCTCTCTGTGTCTCTATCTCTCTGTCTCTCTCTCTCTATCTCTCTGTTGCTCTCTGTTTCTTTCTGTCTCTGTCTATGTCTTTGCCTCTGTCTCTCTGTGTCTCTCCATGTGTGTATCTGTGTGTCTGTCTCTCCTTTTCAAGTAGATTGGCAGTGTTTTGTGTTTTATGTCATGAATACATTCTGCCAAATCAGATACTGCTATGTCTAGCACCAAGACCGGAAAGGAAATTTTATAAAGCTGTTTTCCTCAGAAGAGGAAATAAAGAAGACCATTTCACCACTCACCCAAAGTCAGGAAGAAATATCTCATGAGACTCTTGGTTCATCTGTCTCACAATGCTCCTGATGAGCTTAAACACATAGACTACCCTGAAGATAACTGCAGCTATGTACCAACATCCCAGGCAGTTAGATGATGTAGTTGGGAGATGGCTGGACTTGGGGTCTGAGTTTAAATCCTGCCTCAGACACTTATTAGCTATGTGTGACTCTGGGCAAATAAGTTGATTTCTCTCAACCTGTTTCCTCATCTATAAAATAGAGACAACAGTAACATGTAATTCCCAGGTTTGTTGTGAAGCTCAAAAAAGACAACATATATAAAGCTCTTTCCTTTTTTTGAGGTTTAGTTTTTTTTTTTTTGGCAGAGGGGAAGGCAGGGCAATTGGGGTTAAGTGACTTGCCCAAGGTCATACATCTAGTAAGTGTGTCAAGTGTCTGAGGTCAGATTTGAACTCAGGTCCTCCTGACTCCAGGGCCGGTGCTCTACTTGCTGCGCCATCTGGCCACCCCTATAAAACTCTTTTCAAACTCCAAAGCAATATATAAATGCTAGCTATTACCAAAAGATTGTTTAGAGAAATGTTATGAAGAATAAAAAATGTCACCCAAACTAAGTCAATATGTACTTTGATACCCAGAGACATCAGTGTACAGGAAAAGCCAATGGAAGCTGTGTTGGGAAATATGATATGAATTCAAGACAAAAGAGGTCAAAAGTTATAGACTCAGAAATGTATTTGGTATGTTGGAGAGAACACTGATGCTGGAGTCAGAGAACATTGGTTTAAATAGGATTCAAAAATAAAGACTATCAAAAAAAATCTATTTAAGGGAATAAAAGCAAATTACTATTATATAGCAAAGTTCCTTCCCAGTGGTGTGTCATTTCTTCCAACAAGTAGGTCTCTCTGCACCAGGAGCCCTTTCCATCTTCTCCTTTTCCTATATAATTGTTTTGCACGGCATTTATCATTCTACATACAATTGGTCCACCTATCAACCAACCAAACTTCGTAACCTTTTCTTATTAAAAAAAAAAAACACTTTTCCATTGAAGGATTTAGAATGACAAAATTTCAGTCTCTGCGCTACAGCAAAGCTTTTGAACAAAGATACTTTAAGGAATTTTACTACAAAATATGTTGAAATGTATATGTTTAAAATGACCCCAAACCCTACGTATTGTATCTTATTAGGACCCCCAGTACCCCTGCCTCTGGAAAGCCTTGACTTAGGGCTTGATTATACTAAGTTCTTGAGTTAGACAATAGGCTCCACCAACATGGGCAGATAACATATGAAATGCCTTTAAATAATACCATTCATTCATCTGGGATCCCAGATACTTTCTCTGCCCGAATGCCTCTCTTTTTTCCCCAACTCTGAAGGTAGGATGAAAACAGTATGAACATCACAGTAAAAACCCTCCAAGATATAGGAGCCCTTTAAGAGAAGAATCAATTGCACATATCAAGGGTTAAGTCAGACTAGCAAACACCTAACTAGCCCATTAAAGAATCGCAGTCCACAGAGTGGACATCAGCACAACATTGCTTATTTCTCAGAGCTTCCACGTATTTTTCATAGAATCATGGAATCTCAGAGAGGAAAGATACCTCAAAGTCATCTCAAAGTCAACGTCCTCCCCATATTCAAACCATGAATTCTATCTGCAACTTCCTTGGGCAAGTCATCGTACAGTCTCTCCTTAAGGACATCCAGCAATGAGGAACTCATTATCCCCTAATGAAGCCCATTTCATTTCTGGACGGCTCTAAATTTCTGAAATTTTAATGTTGACATGGATTCTGCCTCTCTATTACTTTTACCTCTTGGTTCTAGTTCTACTCTCTGGGGTCAAATTGCAGTGGTATTCTGGGAAATGTTTAACAACTGACTTTCCAGAGGGAAAAAAGTATACACTTGATGCACTTTTAAGTTTAATCCTCATTATTAACATTTTCCCCATCACTTACTTAAGTCTAGACAATCAACAAAATAATCGAATCCTAATTTATAGCCCTTGCTTTGCCAAACTGGCTCCAACACAACCCTGGTCAATGAGTACAAGCATTGTACTTCTTTAATAATTCTTCAGATGTTTAAAGATAATTGTCTTACCACCACCCTCCAGACATATAGCAATATCTTCTCTTCTCCAGGCTAAGAATCCCCCTTTCCCACTCCCATTCATGTTTAGAGACCTATTAGTGGTTACTAAAACAGAGATACCTAATTCAGGAAGCAAATAAATATAATTAAATTAAATAAAGCTTTATTTAGAGCCATCATTAAAATACAAATGCTTGTATTTTAACCAGTAAGCAAATTACAAAGATCAAAGAAACATTTAGTGGTAACCTGTACTGACCATGTGCAGGAAGCAATAAAACAAAAAGGGGAGAAACACACAGAGAAGTGATTTACCAGCCATCCAGTGACTTCTCTGAGTAGACAGTCTCATCACTGCTGTATTCTCTTTAGAAGTTGAGTAGGGAGCCAGAGAAAAACTGAGTTTCTAGCCATTACAAGACCTAGATTCAGTCTCTGGAAGGCATCTGATGCTCCAACTACCACTCTCATTTTCTCATGAGTCAGCCTATTCAACTCTATCCCTCTTTATCTCTCTCTCCCTGTCTCTCTGTCTGTCTGTCTCTGTCTCTGTCTCTGTCACTGATTCTCTTCTAAGCTATTTTAAAACCGCAAGTGGTGCAGAAACTCTGCCCTCTATTTCAGTCTTATGATGGTTCTATCTCTTCCTGAGCTAGGAAAAAGTACAGCTCACAGAGTCTTAAGTGACTGTAAATATGTGTGTACATAACATATGTGTGTATACATACATATGTACATATATGCACATACATATACATATATGTGTGTATATAAATTGTTCAAAGATTTGTTATTTCACTGTTGTGAACACTACCTTTACCAACTCATATGATAATGTCTGTAAGCCTTAGAAGATGATTTTCCTGAATTTATTTGGTTGAATTACTCATTGCCTGGTTGACAGTAGCCTGGCCACGAGCCTGGGATAGCATGAATTTAGCCTAGGTTGTCCTCAGATGATTGGCATACAATCTGTTGCTGAACCTATATGCAAAGCTTTTCCAACTTGGTAGAACTTATTAGAATTTGGGCTCCACTGGCATACTCTACAGGAACCTAGGATCATCTTCCTGCCACAGGAAGATATTCAGGTCAGACTTCTAGTAAGCAAAAACCATTATTACCAAATGAATGGTCTAAGTGATGGCACTTGGGGTGGGTGAGACAATGACAGTGGCTGGTGGAGAAAAAGCAAGACTATTTGACTCTTGCTCTTGCTTATTTAGTTTTCTGCCAAGAAAAATAATATTTTGACTTGAAAAGTCAGAATAAAAATGGCTCATGGAGAGTTGAACCCAAGGTAAACAAGGAGATGGAGAGCACCCAGCTGCCCTTGATTAGTTTAAGTCCCCAGGTCCAGACAAGCTTACTTCTGAAGTTACAGAAAGGACTAACAGATGTGATTGGTGAAGCATTGTCACTGATCTTTGAAACATCACAGAGGATGAAAGAGGTGCTATAGAACTGCAGCAGAGTAGATGTCATTTTAAAAAATTTTTTTTGCAGGGGGGAAGGTAGGGCAACTGGGGTTAAGTGACTTGCCCAAGGTCCCACAGCTAGTAAGTGTGTCAAGTGTCTGAGGCCAGATTTGAACTCAGGTTCTCCTGACTCCAGGGCTGGTGCTCTACTCATTGAGCCACCTAGCTGCCTCCATTTTTTTTTTAAGGAAGACAATGGAGCCTACAAATTATAGACCATTGAACTTGACTTTGATTATTGGAAAATTTCTTGAATATAAAAGTTATTGAATGTCTAGGAAAGGAAGTAATGATCACAAAGAGTCAGCATGACCAAGAATAGGCCATGCCATACTAATCTCATTTCCTTTTTGGACAGGCATACTACAACCAATCAATCAATCCACAATAATTTATAGGTTAGGGTAATCCTGATTATGTAATGTGTCATATTTTAGGAAAGCATTTGACAAAGCCTCTTTTACTGTCTTTGTGGAAGAAATGAACTAGATGATAACACAGTTACAGGTGGATTTGAAACTGGTTGACTAGTTAGGGTGAGCACGATTCTTATTTTCAAGTATTTGAAGGGTTGTTTGAGGAAGAGCAATTCGATAGGTTTTACTTGCATTAGAAATGGGAGCAGTAATTCTAAGTTGACAGCCAAATCCAGACCTCCTGGGCACTTTCCCAGCATTTCTGAAACATAGAGATTCAAGCTCACCACCCAACCCCACATTTTTCTTTTCCCTGTTGTTCATTCCCATTTTAAGATGGTGAATCTTGAAGGACAGAAACTGTTTCGCTTGGTTGTAGTTGTATTGCTAGCACAGTTCACAGTGCTTGGTACACAGAAAGTGTTTAATAAAAGCTTTTTAACTTATCATACATTTGAATCAAAGAAACATTTGCCAATGATTTCTTGTTGTGCAGTCCAACTCTTCATGACCCCATTTGGGGTTTTCTTGTCAAAGATGCTAAAGTGGTTTGCCATTTCCTTCTCCAGCTCATTTGACAGATGAGGAAACTGAGGCAAACAGTATTAAGTGACTTGGCCAAGTTGAACAGGTAGTACAAGGCCAGGTTTGAACTGAGGAAGAAGACTCTTTCTGTCTTTAGGCCTAGAGCTCTATCCATTGTGCCACCTAACTACCAACAATTAGAGCTCTCCAAATAAAATATGGAATGATCTGCTTCTGGAAGCAGTGAGTTCCCCCTCACTAGAGGTTGCTAAGTAAGCCCTGGAAGAAGACCTGTCAGGTACTAAGCCTCAGAGATTCTCATTCAGGTTCATATTGGAGTAGATGGCCTCTACGACTATTTTAACCTCTAAAATTCTCTGATTCTGTGCAAAGCAATTTCAATAAAGAAATGCAGAAAGACCATATTATCACTGATTTTTAGTGTCTGAAGAAACCCTAAAACTCATACTGAATGAATATTATATATTATGAAAAGTAGATCTTGAGAATAGAAGTGAAATATGTGTTTTGAAGAGAAAACAATGAAAAGTACATGAAAACTAGAGGTGAAACAGATGTTTTTGAAAACTTAAACCATATCTCAAAAAAGAAAAGATGCAAGAGAAATTTTAAAAGTACAAAATATAGTACAAGTGAGAGAAATTATCCTGAGATGACAGAATAGAAGAAATGCCCTAAATACAGTATAATGCCCTGCCCCCTCCCCCCACACACACCCCAGCTGGAAGAAAGCATAAATGGACATGCCTAAACCTAAAATGCTGCATAAAAAATAAATCAATAAATTATAAAATGCCATGTTAAAAATAAATCAACACTTAGTCTATCATGGGCGAAATACTCCTTTCTCGAAACATATGTTGCTGTCATGTAGATACTGTCCAAAGAAAACACATTAATTAGAATCACTCCTACCAAAGGCTTCCTTTTTGTTGTTGTTATTGTGGTTGTTGCGTATAATTGTTCTCCCACTGTAGAATGATTGTTGGGCATCCCTAGCCGAGAGGCTGTCATGAGCAATAATGAGGAACGAAAGACAAAACAAAACACAATTTGTATGCGTGTTCTGCTCCAATGTCATCATCACCTCCCTCTATAATGGCAAATTGCAGGAGTGGGAGGTTTGAAAATCTGATTTCAAATGAAAGAAGACCTAGCCTACAAGGAATATTAAATCTCACTTCAACTGGGCCATCTGCCCAAGAATTTCAATGCTCTTGGTAATTTTTGATTCAACAAGGTTTTTTGTTTGTTTGTTTGTTTTTATAAATTGCCTCCTCTATCCCAGCTGCTATACTAGACACTGAGGATGCAAATGAAAGGCTGAGTCTTCAAGGAATGTAATCTATTAGGGACAAATATATAAAATTAAATACAAAAACTAGAAAAAGTACATGAACTAATGCAAAGTGAAGTGACCAGGAACAGGAGAACACTGTAGACAATAACAGCAATATTGTACAATGAAGAACTATGAATGACTTGGTTATTCTCAGCAATACAATGATCCAAGACAATCCCAAAGGACGAATGATGAAGCATACTATCTGCCTCCAGAGAAAGAATGGATATTATTAGAATATACACTGAAGCAGGCTATTTTTCACTTTTTCTCTTTCATTCTTTTTCTTTTATTCAAGTCTTCTTGTACAAAATGGCTAATATGGAAATGTTTTACATGGTTGCGCACATATAACCTATTTCTGATTGCTTACTATCTCAAGGAAGGACGCGGGGAGGGAGGGAGGGTTAGAATTTGAAACTCAAAACTTTAAAAAAAATGTTAAAAATTATTTTAACATGTAATTTGGGGGGATAAAATATATAGATAAAGTTATAAAAAACTTAGACAAAGTAGTTTTCAAGGGGTAGACACTAGCAACTGGAAACATCAGGAGAGGTTTCTTATAGGAGGCAGCATTTAAGCTGAATTTTGAAAGAATTTAGGGATTCCATGAGATACAGTCGAATAGGGTATGCATACCAGGCATAGGTGATAGTAGCATGGGGATGGGGAAATGGAATTTTATTTATGATGCACAGTAAGAAAGCCAATTTGACTGGAATGTATAGTTCATGAAAGGAAGTAATATGTAATGAGCCTGGAACTGTAGGCTGAAGACAAACTGTGAAGGGTTTTAAATGTCAAACAAAAGAGTTAGCATTTTTTCCTGGAAGCAAAGAGGAAGGCTCTAATTTTGAATGGCTGAATTAGAGCCAGAGCCCTAACTACCAATTTTAGTACCTAGGGCAAGAGTCACAAAACATGCTCAGAACAAGCAACAAGAAATAAACTTGTTTCAAATAAACTTTGTAATATGCATTCTGTTTGAGGGGAATTCCTTGGATCCAAGGCACCATAGGAGTAGAAACCCAGTGATGTTGTGAATGGGGGCATGTGGAGCAAGGTGTCTAGCTAGGGAGATGCTCACCTGGAACGTAATATCTTGAAAAAGAAGCAGTTTCCTATTTTTTAAAATTTTATTTATTTATTTATTACAATTCAATCAGTAGTTCTAATGCTGTTGAAAGAATATAAACAGGAGTGTGCCGGTAAATGTTTAACAACCAGCCCTCTGGGGGAAAAAATAGAAGCATGACACATTTTTAAGTTTAATCTGAATTAACATTTTTTCCATCACTTTCTTAAGCTTAGAGACAGTCAACAAAACAGTAAATCCAGCCTTTATTTGTAGTGTTTGCCAAATTCTAAGACATGGATGCTCATACTGAAAATTTAACAGTTGGCTCTTAGGAGCCCACTGCCAGCTCCAGCATACCACTGAGTCAACACTGTCAACACCCTTTAAATGTTGGTGTCCTAGGGAAAGTTGAAGCTACCTCATCTTAGTTCTGTACTGGTTAGAACCCTTAAATCCATTGTGAGTTAGGTCAATATTTTAATAAAGTTAAACTCTGACTTAGAGGACAAAGGACTTACCTAAGGTCACACAGGCAGCTCTGAGTAGAGATGGGATATAAAACTAGCCCGGAGTCTTTCTTGGTCTGGGTGTGGGCTATCTGAAACATTATGGTTGGAGTTAAGTTCAGCTTTTGTGGATGTTTCATTCACACACAACTAGATGAGTCTCCCCATAACATAGACTCCCATGATTACTTTCCAAATTCACAGCAGCATTCTAGTGATACAACAGATGAGTTTAAGCCTGCAGAGTGGCCAGAGCATTAACTAACATCCCATGGGGCATCTGTCGGCTTCTCTGTGTTTGGAGACATAATATTCACTTTCTCCAAAACATCTCTAGTTACTAAAAGCAAATACATGTGAAACTCATGAGGATGGTCAAACAAAGAGTTAATACAACCCAAACAAAAAATCCCATTTGAAATATTTTTACAACTTTCTTTACACTCATGAGCAGGGGGAGAAAAAACACCCTCTAAGTGCTGCTCCTTGTCCCATTAGGTTGTCTGCTTTTACAGGTGGCAAGTTGTAGCAAGATCTAAAGCCCAAAGTCACATGCCGAGATGGTCTGGGACTGAAATACTCGACCCTCCTGACCCCCTGCCCATACATACAACATAATCACTCACAAAATAGATACTAAAATCATGTTAGCAGCAGTCTGGCTTAAACCAATAAAAGCAAGGAAATTTGGAGTTAAGGCAGAAACTCTGTCCTTAACTCACCCTACGGGGCCTCAGCATTACCTCTTCCCTGGCTGGGATTAATATATACAAAACCAAAGCTCTTCTTTTCTTCTTCTTCCTTCCATTCCATTACCCTACCCATCCATATTCTGCATAAAACCAATACAACCTATTGAAAGGTAAAAAATTCACTTAGATAGTAGGGATGGAGTTTATTTAAGCAGGTGGATAAGAGGTATTGTGTGACCGCAAACAATGGGCTTGATGGTTGCTTTTTTGTTGTTTTGTTTGTTTACCAAAAACTTGCACGATTCATCCTGGTGAATGACACCAGTTTGGTTGGGAGAGAGGAGACCTTGTTGCCCACAGGGTTAGATAGGATAGAACTAAGTTAGGAACATCTTCTAATGACTGGGATTTTTAGAAAGATGGTAGTGACCAAAGTCTAAAGCTTATTGAGACATAGAAAAGCCTAGTGACTAAAGGACCGTACTCAGTGTCAGGAGACTTGGATTCAAATACTTAGTTACTAGCTGTATAAAAAACACCCTCAAACTTTCTGTACCTTGTTCATAAAATGGGAGCAAAAGGGTTCTACAATACTCTCCAGGTGCTTCAAAATTGAGTGGAGATGAATAGCATAGTAATAGAACACATGTTTTTATAAGCTATACCATAAATGCTAGCTAGAATTCACACAGCACTTTAAAGTGTGCAAAGTACTTTGCAAATATTATGATCCTAACCACAAACCTGGGAGGTAGGCACTATTATTACACCCACTTTACAGATGAGGAAACTGAGGAGACAGCAGTTAGGTGACTTACCCAGGATTTGTGACTTGTTTCTAAGAGTCGGATTTGAACCTAGTTCTTTTTTACCCAGTGTCCAGCATTCTGTATGACCTCACCAACTTACCATGATAGGTTTTGAATATGGTTCCAGCAGCCAGCCAAGTTTGCTTTCTGAGAGTTGTGGGGCTCATCATCAGTAGACCAGCCACTGTTCTCTTAGTTGGTCAATAAGCACTTATTAGGCACTTACTATATGTCTACTTGTACCAAGCACTGGAAGTACGAAGAAAAGAAAAAAAGAATTTCTTCCTTCAAGGAGGTTATATTTCAATAGAGGAGACAGAATACAAATAACTATGTACATAAAAGATAATACATTGTAATGAAAGGCCTCCGGGAGCAGGCAGGGTTTGGTATGAATCTTGAAGGAAGTTAAGAAAGCTAGGATGCAGAGATTAAGAGAGAGAGTAATCCAGGTACAGGAGACAGTTAGAACAAAGGCATGGGGCCAGGACTGGAACACCGTATGTGAGCAGGCCAGTGTAGCCAGATTGTAGAGAACATGGAAGAAAAGAAAATATGAGAAGGCTAGAGACGTCGGAAAGGGCCAGGTCATGAAAGGCTTTAAACGCCAAATAGAAGATTTTATATTTGATCTAGAAGTGATAGGAAGACACTGGAGAGCATTGAATAAGGGAGAGACACAAGCAGTCTTGTGCCTTAGGAAAGTCATTTTGGGAGAGAAGTAGAGATTTGATTAGATCAATGAAATAATTGAGGCAAGCAGACCAACAGAAGACTATTGCAATATTATAGGAAAGAAGGTGGTAGCTATATGATTGAAGAGAAAGGTATGTATAGCAGAGACACCATGAAGGTAGAAATGACAAGCCTTGAAAATAAATTGGCTATAATGGATGACTGTAAGTGGGGAACTGAAGATAACCCTGATGTTTTCAGTCTAGATAACTAGAAGACTGGTTGTGCTTTTAACAGTAATTGGAAAGTTGGGAAGAGGTGACTCATGAAATAAGGAAAAATACAAAATGGCCCTCAGGCCTGTATAATATCCTTACACTACTGCAGTGATGATGACACAAAGGCAGAAAAGGGGTCAGAAGGTGTTAAGAATAACACTATGTTTAGACATTTTATAAACTTTAAGTCAGCTGTTGGTACTCAAAATGTGAACCTCTAGTCTAACCACCAAAAGGAAGACTGCAACTAGAGGAACTGACTCATTTAAATAGGTTAGGATTGAGTTGTTCCAATTGCATACAATTTTTAAATCTTTATTACATATACAGCTGGCATTTATTGCCTGTAGATTATTTTTAAAAGTATTTTATTTAGTAGCATAGAACATGACCTTCAAGGTTTTCTTCCAATAGGGTATCACTAAGTCATATATCAGTTACTCAAGCTTCCTTAGAGGTAGCTGGTAGCCCAGTGAAAAGAGTACTAGGCCTGGAATCAGGAAGACCTGAGTTCAAATAAAGCCTGAGACACTGGCTATGTGACCTTGGGCAAATCATTTTAACCTCCATGTGCCTCAGTTTCTTCAACTGTAAAATGGGGATAATAACAGCACTTACTTTGCAGGATTGTACTGAGAATCAAAGAGATATTTGCTTTAAAAAAAAAGTACTTAGAACAGTGCCTGGCACAAAGTAAGTTCTGTATAAATGCTTAGTCCTGCCTCAGCTCCTTGAAAGGTCTAATAACAGAGAGTTGTAACCTTGATTAATGTCTTTTTGATCATGTCTATTAGATGAAGCATAAAATAGCAATATTTGTGTGTGTGTGTGTGTGTGTGTGTGTGTGTGTGTGTGTGTGTGTGTGTAAAATAGCTCACCAAAGGTTTTTGCTACTGTCATGGAAGAGATTCAAGTTAAGGAGAAATTCCTTATGGATAGTGAGGATAAGGAGAATGTCCTTCCAACATTCCTATTGACAGATGATATCATTCTAGTTGCACCAACCATCAAAATATTTCAGCAACTCCTAGAAAAGATCAGTAGTCATTCAAGAGTTTGGATTAATCATCTATATGGGAAAAAAGGAAAGAAGGAAGGAAGGGAGGGAAGGAAGGAAGAAGGGAAGAAGAGAGGGAGGAAGGAAAAAGGAAATAAAGGGAGGAGATGGGGGGGAGAAGGAAGAGGAGGAGGGAGAAATCTATATACTAGATTATGGCATACAGTTTAATGGGCAACCTACAGAGCTATTCTATTAGTAGATCACATGATTTGACATCTTGGAAATATTAAATTGTTCCTTTTATTTTTTTTTCAAGATTGACCTGTATATTCTTAATCTTTTGTTTTTCCATAGGAATTGTGTGATTCTTTTGTCTAAGTCTGTAATGTTTTGCATTAAATCTATCATTTGGGAAATATTGTTAATATAAAGTTTATCTTAAACATGGAGGAATATAGTTGCCAAAGATGTTTGCCATTTTCAGGGACATTCTCCATCACAGAATTCAAATAAAAAAAATTACCTAAAAATATTATGAAGAATGAGCCCATTAATAATCTATTGAAATCTATAGACCCATCCATATTTGGAAGAGAAAAGAACCTTTTAAATTAATAATTGAAAGAAATGCTTATTTTCATTTAGAAATTAGTGGAAATATAGATTTTTTTCCAATTCAAATTCATGGGTATTCTGAAATCTATGTATCCTTTGGGACTCTATGCACTTTAGGTTAATAACCATTATGTGAGATGATCCTGTTTTCAAATTGTATTGTGCCGATTGCATCAAGCTGTAGAAAATCACAGCCTCTTAAATAATTACTCAAAAGTATTTGGTCTAACTATCCACACTGAAAAAACCAAGTGGATGCAAATTCTCCAGACTATGATGATAACTTACAAAGTTGGTCCAAAAGTACACATACCTTGGAAAATAACTGTATGTAGACAATGAACTTGGTCCAGAATCGAACTAGAGAAAGTAAGTGGTTTGAATTGCCTTTGGAAAATTGTTCAGTTCTTTTGATGACTTCAACCAAGCTTCTCCATGAAATAAAGCTCCATCTTTCTAATCACAATATTATTCCAGTAATGCTGAATAGTTATGAATCATAAAATATCTCAGACCCTGGAGAATTAAAGGGTCCTGCAAAAGACAAATGGAGAGGGAAATTATCAGTGTGAGTAAGTTACAATATATAAAATCCAAGAACTGAAAAAAGAATTGGCCTGAACTATGTTATCAAAGAGATGTATGACCAGAAAAGGTAAGGGAGTCAAATTTCAAGAATAAAAGGTGACCAAAGGACTGTCTGTGTGACCTACTCAGATCCATGTGATGCTAAGAGAACAAGAGGAAGGTCCCCAGCAAATTTATATCTAATTAAATATTAAACTATTTTTATCATTAGCATTTCTGAAACTATTTGGAATGAAAGGTAGTATGGCAGCATTGATTAAGAATCAATGCCTTTGAGATATGGACAGGCTGTTTTCAGAAGAAATTAAAGCTATCTATAGTCATAAGAAAAATACTCTAGATCACTATTGATTAGAGAAATGCAAATTAAAACAACTCTGAGGTACCACATCATGCCTACCAGATTGGCTAACATGACAAAAGAGGAAAAAGATAAATGTTGAAGAAAATGTGGGAAAATTGGAACACTAATGCATTGTTGGTGGAGTTGTGAACTAATCCAACCATTCTAGAAAGAAATTTGCAATTATGTCCAAATGCTTATAAAACTGTGCATACCCTTTGATCTAGCAATACCACTACTAGGTCTATATCCCGAAGATATCATAAAAGAAGAGGGAAAAGACCCACATGGACAAAAATATTTATAGTAGTTCTTTTCATGGTAGCAAAGAATTGGAAATTGAGGGGATGCCCATCAATTGGAGAATGGCTGAACAAGTTGTGGTATATGAATATAATGGAATACTATCACTTCATAAGAAATGATGAGCAGGCAGATTTCAGAAAAACCTAGAAAGACTTAAACGAACTGATGCTGAGTGAAATAAGCAGAACCAGGAGAACATTGTACAGAGTAACAACAACATTGTGCCATGAACAACTTTGATAAACTTAGCTCTTCTCAGCAGTGCAATGATCTTTGATGATTCCAAAAGACTCATGATGGAAAATGCTATCCACATCCAGAGAAAGAACTATGGTATCTGAAGCATTTTCTCTTTTTTTCTTACTATTTTCTTTTTTGTTTGTTTTTTCTTTTTTGTAGTTTTTCCCATTTGTTCTAATTCTTCTTTCACAAAATGACTAATGTGGAAATATGTTTAATATGACTGCATGTGTATAGCCTATATCAGATTGCACACCATCTTGGGGAGAGGGAAGGGAATGGGGAAAATTTAGAACTCAAAATCTTATGAGAAAGAATGTTGAAAATGAAAAATTAATTAATTAATTAAAGCAAAAAAGAATCAATCTTTGAATGAGGAAGTCCTTCCTCAGACTGCTGTGTGATGCTGGGCAAGTGACTTAGCTTTTTGGTGCTCCCAGGCAACTTTCTACCCCTGTGATTTGCAGAGAAGTTGCAGAACTTCATTAGTTGATGAAGATTTCTTCCTTAGCATTCTCTATACTAAAGAAATCACAGGTCAGAACCAAAAAGAAAAGGAAGAAAAAGATGAATAAAAATGATAAAAGAGGCCAGCCTTGCTTAATCTCTGTTCTGTGCAGAAAAGGTTGTAAATTTTCCCCATTACATATAATGACGGTTTTTTGATTCAAAGAAATGCTTTCAAATTTATTTAAAGAAAAATCCTACCATTCCTGATCTTTTTATTGTGTTTAAGATTAGTGGATGTTATATTTTCTTAAGTATATTTCAGCATCTGTTGATGTAATCCATTTTACTAGTATTTTTTGTTGTTAATATGATTTATTTTTGCCAATCTGTTTCCTTGCTTTTCAGGCATAAAATCCACTTGATCATGATGAATAATTTTTAGATGTTACTATATTGTACTTGACACTATTTTATTTAATATGCTTCATCAATATTTATTAATGATATTAGTTAATAATTTTCCTCACCTGACTTATCTTTCTCTAGTTTAAGGATAAAAACTTTATAGAATATATGATAGAATGCTTTCTATCTTTATTTTTAAAAGCAGTTTATCAATAACATTAGAATTATTTTCACTCTACAGTTTTCCTAGAAATCAGTCATGAATCTCTTTTGTTCCTAGAGCATTAAAAATAAATCCATGGTAGTTTGTTAATGGCTTTTTGGATTTCTTCTTCTGATCTTGACTCATTTAGAATATCTAGTTGTTTTTCACTTTTAATATTTCATATTTTTGTAGCCATTCATCTTTTTGTGTTTTCATTTTGGGCATATAATTTTTATATGATACTATTTAATAGTTATCTTTATTTCTTTGCTATCTATTATTTCCCATTTCTTATTTTTGATTTAGATAAATTTCTCACATTTTTCTATTTAATGCAAATAGCCAATGATTTTTGTTACCTTTTCAAATCTTTATTAGCTCAATTATTTTAATTTCCTTTAAATTCTCTTAATTTCTCCTTTGATTTTAACAAACTCTTCTTTGGTGCTTACCTTGAGTATCTTTACAATTTTGATTTCCTAATTTCTTCATCTGAAAACCCAGCTCATTTATCTTCTCTTTTCTTCATTACTTGATTTAACTAACACATTTCCTCCTATGTGGACAGCAACTTCACCCAAAATTAAATTCAGAGGTTTCTCAAGTAGAAAGTAGAAATGGATTTTATTAAGATCCTGCAGGAAAGAGTGGTCTCTGAACCGATAGACAATCAGTAGGGAGAGGCGGTGTCCAGAGGCAGAACTTTAGCTTTATACCCTAACACAAACAACCCCCCCCACCACCACCACCACTACCACCACCACCACCATCACCACCACCACCACTGGCCTTTTACTCTCATTGGTGGAGTTCAGGCTTACAATCTAAATGTAGAACTCTACTACCCCAGGCACAATTTAGCCAATGCCAAACTCTTAAAAACACTTTTATCCTTATTTGGCAAGGTTTGTGCTGGCGAGGGGGGTGGGGGCAGAAAGGGAGGTCCAGGCTGCTCTAAGTTTTGGATTCCTACAGGTGATTCAAAACTTAGGCCTAGCTGACAATCAGAAGCCCTGAGCCATGCTGAAAAGTCCCCACCCCCATTCATTCCACTCAACTCACAGAAAGGCCGAGATCCAGATTCCATGAGAGGGCTTCACCATCCCACTCACCCCTGCCTCCCAAAAAAAACTACTTGTAAATTTTGCTACATTGTCTTATTATTATCATATTTGATAATGTTAAATCAAGCCAATAAGTTGGCTTAAGAATCCTAAATGATTTTTTCCATGTTTATTTTTAATTTAGGTATGCATTTTAATTATATTTTCCTTATTAATTACTAACACAATTTAATTATGTTATGATCTATAAGCATAGTGTTTTAAATATATGCTCTTTTGTATTTTAAAAATCATTTCTCTGTGCCCTAAAGTGGGTATTTTTTTTTACAGCCAACAAGTAAAACAAAGTTTATTAAAGATTCACCATATTGGGTAGAATCTTAAGAAATCTCACCATTTGTGGCACTCGTTTTGACACAAGCAGCCCAGATATAATCTACTGAGCTAGATTGAATCTGAGCCCCTCCATGACGGCAAGATGAGACTTCTATACAGAGAGGTTGGGGGAAGGATGTAGTGGTGGTTCTGTTGTGATGGGAGGAGAGGTTTAGGGAGGGTCTTGAAGTGGAGTCTAAGGAGGATCTTGATGAGACTGGGGTGAGGTCAGACTCCTGGAACCAAGAGAGTGGGAAGTAGCTGCAGGTTACTTGGAGATAGATTTGGGCTAAGACATTTTGATAGGATCTAGGGTGGGAAACAGCCAGAAGGCAATCCCAAGGTAACCAGACAATGGAAGGCTAGGCTATTTGGGCATGAAAAGCCAGATCAAGTAGGAAGATTCAGGGTGGAGTTCAAGGGTGTTCTCTTAGTCTAAACCCCATCATTCCCCCTTAAACAAATGAGATCCAAATTCCTTTCGGGTAAGGGGTGAAGGTCTCAGCTTCCCTAATGTAAAAGACAGTTTTCCTGGAGGGAATTAAAGATGTCTATTTCATACCTAGCTCTCCTAACCACTTGTTCTGTGCACCACACTGCTTTGGGGTTCAGGAGTATGTAGCACACCCAAAGAATTAGGTCAGGGGTTTCTAAAAGCAAGGGTTGATATTTGGTGAGTTTGTAGATAGCCAGCCACTGTTGGCCCTCTGCTGCCAGGATGCTCTAAACTTGATGGGTAGTCAGAACTTCTAGGGGCTGACCAATTAAAAGTTTAGAAGCTTCCCAATTAGAATGGCTGTAGCAGCCATGGAGTCTAATTATTTTGAAAAATAGGCAACGGTTCTGGGGTCAGGTCCTAAAGACTGGGTTAGGACTCCCAAAGCCTGTCCTCTCCTTTCATCAATATACTAAGTGAAAGGTTTTTTTCTAGATTGTGTAAAGCTAATGCTGGTGTGGTGGTCAATTTAGTTTTCAAAGTCTCAAAAGCTTTAGCCTGGTTGGGGGTCCTACTATAGAGGAGAGAGTCAGGGCCTTGAGTAGCAATTAATGGTTGCAGTACCCCCCTCCAGGCCTTGGGCTTAATTGGACATCGACTGCAATGGGGGAACACTTTAGGATCTTGGAGGGGAACTATAGTTGGAGTGGCAGAAGTAGCTGGCCCAGGAATTCCCTGATCCCAAGCAATTGGCTCAACTGTCTCCCACACCTCTGGGGGAACATGGGGAGATCTGGTGAACAGAGGTAAAAGGGAGACGTGAGGTTTAACTAGAGAAAATTGGCTCCCCAACTTCACCATCAGGTCCCTTCCCAACAAGAGGGCAGGGCAAGAGGAGAGCATAAGGAAGGAGTGTTTCAAACAACAGATCCTCAAGTAGGCAGGGGAGGGGGTGTGTCTGGAAACATGCCTTAATTTCCCCTTCGGTGCCCATGACCCAATGGGTCAAAGGGTGGGTAGGGCCAGAGTAATTAGTTAAAACAAAAGAACATAGCCATGATAAAGTGGGTTACCTTACCTTCAGCCTCGATTTTGCCCAGGGCTCGGCTAGAGAGGTGGAAAAAGTGAGAGTGCTGCCAAGCCCCAGGCTCCCCCGGTCATTCTGAGTCTTGAGAAGACTGGAAGACTGGAGTACAGGGTATTGGGGTGGGGGTGGGGGGGGTGGCTCCACCACTTTTCCAACCTCAGGGACAATCCTTCCTCCAATGTCCCTCCTGGTCACATGGGGATGGTCCCAGAGGCTTCAGTTCCTGGGGCTCCCTCTGGGGGGGCCCTGAAGGGGCACTCCTTGGACCAATGACCCTCCTTGTAGCATCGAAAGCAGGTTTCCCCATTGCCCAAGTCTCTGCGCTTCCTCCAAGTGAGCACCCTGGAGGGGCTCTTCTTGGGTCTTTTCCAGGCCATGGCAGCAGCTAAGAATTGAGCATGTTTTCTCTCTCTAGCTCTTTCCCTGTGTTCTCTTTCCTCTGCTGCAGCTAGGTCATGGACCCTTTTGGCAGTCTGGGAAAGCCTATAGGTCCCTCCTCAGAATACTGTTCTTAAGTATATAAAATAGGATGCATATGATTGTAAATAAAATCAATTATATTGAAATATATTTATCAAATTATTCTTGTAAGTTCATGGACTCCAGGTTAATAACTCCTGCTTTGTAGTGTAAGAAATGGGGCGGGGTGGGGTGGGGGGGCAGGGAACAGTTTTGTTTCCACAGAGTTGAAAGTATTCCTCTTCCTCTCCCTCCCCCCTCAGCTTTAGCAGAATGTAAGTCAGGTGACTGGTTAGAACTAGTTCTAATCAAAGCTCTAGGGTGAAAGGTCAGAGGCTTGTACCCATATTTAAACATGCCATTTGAGGAGGGCATGATGTAGGCAGTCAGGGGTTCGTATCTGGCCAATGAAGAGCCCGGTGGGAGATTCGAAGGGAGGGTCAATAAAAGGACTGGCGTCCATCCGAGTCCTTTGTACTCTCCTGTACTCTGTTCAAGGGATGCACCCATTTATTCAGACTGAATAAATGTAAAATATTATTAAATCACCCCCAGCCTCTACCATTTGGGTGGCGTCCTTTCTCATGAGAAAGAATAATAAATGCCTTTTCTGATTTCAGGTTCAGACTCCAAACTCTTTATTGTGTTGTTGCACACAATACTGTGACCAACTTTTGTAAATGTTCCATGAACATCGGAATAAAAAGTTAAATTTCTGTTCTCTATGTATTGGTATCAAAACTAATTTTCCAGCATTCTAGTTTAATTCTGTGACTTCTTTGATGTCTTCTTCCTTATATTATGTTCCACCAGGGTGGTGCTGAAATCATTCAGTATTAGTGTTTTTCTACCTATTTTCTTTTTCAATGCTGTTAACTTTTCTTTTCATAAGTATTTGTTATTCCATTAAAATCATTTAATAGTCATGCTGTTTTTGTAAAGTGGCTTTTAAAATTATTATAGAGATCCTATAACTTGAATTCAACATTATCCAAAATTGTGGCTACAAGGTGGACCAATAATGAATTATTTTCTGACCTCATATTTTAAAACTTTGCATGCCTTTGTATCTTAGCTCTATTTCCTGTAATCGGCTTGGGTACTTTTTATCTATTCCATGACATAGGTGAACATAATCCATTAACATTCAAAGTTATATTTATTACTTCTATTTTTCCTCTATCATTTTTCCTCTGTCAGATATTTTTATATCGTTAGTAAAACATATTAGTCCTTTTGTTTTTATTAGAGTAATCCTAGGCTTAAAGACAATTCTCATAATATCCACTAATGACTTTAGTCATGGTTTAAGTCCTAGGCTTTATTAATATAACACAGAAACTCATACAAACACAATATTAACCTTCAATTCTAGTTCATTTCAATTTCAACTTAAGGTTTTTGTGGAGATGGGGAGGGGGGAGGGTTTGTTTTGACCTTCCTTCCTTTTCTGTTGCCTAAATAGAAATATCATTTTTAAGATTAACAATACTCCTCTTCCCCCTCCCACTCTATTTTCCTTGATCTATATTTATAATGTTTAAAATAAAATAAATCTCCTTTTTGAATATGCCTGAATATGTTTATTCTGTTGTCAAATTAAGTAATTGTAATTGGTTAATTTTTCCTGCCTCCCCTTGTGACCAATCAAAATTATTTTCTTATTGGGCATTGGCTAATTGATTCAAAACCTTTATTGCTTTGATACACTCCTAGAATGGTTCCAGTAGGCAAACTATACCAAAACTTTGTCTTTCTGATGCCTCTTGCCTTGATAAAATTGCAGACTTCTCTAGTTTATTAGCGTTTTTCTATGACCTTGTAACATTTACATAGAATCCCTTCTTGAGTCTGTCCCCTCACACTTGAGAACACAGCAGATCATAACTACCTTTCTGAATTTGCAGTTACACAGAGTAATATTCAAAACAAATTTCCTGCCCAGTTGTGTCTTGAAGGAATTCCAGATCATAAGACCCCTGTCTCATTATTTTGCTAACCCTATATAACATTTTCATGGAATTCTTTTGTAAAAACATTTTAAGGCTGGCCTTCTCTGATATTCAACATTGATTTGAGATATCAAATGAATCTGCTTGATTTAGAGTTTTTAGAAAATTACCTTGAGGTTTGTTCTTGGGCTCATTAACAAATCAAAGACTACAAATGATTTCCTTTTTCCTCTGTAGCAGACTTGAAAATGTTAAGGGGAATCAAAAGTATGTATTTTTTTTTAATCTTAAGAAATTGTTTCTAGTTTAATTAGGTAGGAGATTCTAGGATTTCCAATAACTTTCAATATATCATATTCCAGCTCTTTGTGTGCCCTTTCATGTGATTTGAATTGGGGTTCCTTCATAAGTGACATTTTTCTTTTTAGCCATTTATAACATCATCTCTATTAATTAAAACCTATAGTTTGACAACAATGTGTCTGGGAGAGTTGGATCTCATGTTTCTCTTGAGTGTACCTAGTGAGTTCTATCAAACTGTAGTCTTGCCTTTTATCTTACTTCTGGAAAAAAAAAATTCTTCAGTGATGTTTTGAAAAAAGAAAATCATGGTTAGACTTTTTTTTTTTGCATTTTTTTTTAAGGCAAACTGATGATTATTTAATTACCTTTCCAAATCCTGTCTCTCATTACACCAATTTTCTTTGCAAAATTTTCAAGCCTTTTTCCAACTGGATTGTCTTTTGATCTTGTTTTGCTGCATGTTCTGTGGCTTCTGCCAATTTGACTCCCAGGCTGACAACTTTGTTTCCTATTGATTCTATGCCTTTATTCACATTTTCCATCACATTCTCCAAGTTGTTAAGTTTTGTTGTCAAATTTTCTTGATGATTTTTTACTGGTGAAAAATCTTTCATTATGCAGCCAGCTCTTTCTTTCCTATCACCAGCTCCTCCATCATCCCTTTTCAAAGGTTAATTATCCAATTTGATATCTTCTCTGCTAGATCCAACTTCATTTCTTAGGCCATTATTGAGTTTCATTCTGTTGAATTCTCTTCCGCATTTTGAAATCCATCATATTTGCTAGTATTTTTTCTCTTTATTCATTTCCTTGTCTTTTCCTTTTCTTTGTCTGAGAAGATTTTTTTTGAGGATCTTTGGTTTCTTCTCTGCTCTCCCTTCCTTCATCTCTCTTTCTGTCACTCTCCATCTATGTCTCTGTCTGTCAAGCTGTCTCTCTCTGTTTCTCTCTCTCCCACATCTGTCTGTTTATCTCTGTCTCTCTGTCTTTCTCTGTTTCTCTGTCTCTCTGTCTTTCTCTATCTCTGTTTATCTCTGTCTCTCTGTGTCAGTGTCTGTGTTTCTCTCTGACTCTCTCTGTCTCTGTCTCTCTCTGTCTCTGTGTTTCTGTGTCTGTATTTCTGTGTTTCTGTGTCTCTGTGTCTCTGTCTCTGTCTCTGTCTCTGTCTCCGTCCCTCTCTCTCTCTCTCTCTCTCTTTTTTTTTCTTCTGCATCTCCCTTGTCTCTAACTATGTCTGGTTTTTTGTCTATCATTCTCTTTCCCATTCTCGCTTTTCCCTTTCCTCCTCTTCCTTCCCTTCCTCTCTATACTCCCTTTCTCTGGTTGAAAGGGCTTAAACATAATTACTAATGGTTCAATGTAAAGTTGAAAGAACAAATCAAGTAGAAAGTGCCAAGGATCTGTGCTTGGCATTGTGGTGTTTCAACATTTTTTTGTTAAGTAAAATTAAATAACTTGGATGGAGGCATAGATGATGTACTTACAAAATTTTCAGACAAAGCAGAGGAGAGCTAACATGTTAGATACTTGAATCAATATGTAAAAAGATCTCAATAGGCTAGAATTTTGTACCAAATCAGTTAAAGTCAAAATTATTTAAGAGGTTTTTTTAAAGTTTTTTCTTTAGAAAATATTGGATATATTCATCAGAATATGAACTTTGTTATCAGATGCATCATCTCACCAGTCCCAACAGATGCGCAATTGGCTTCGGATACAAGAAGAAAACATTTTTTTTTAAAAAAAAAGGAGAAACGATTGACCACATTTCTCCTTTACATTGTTACTTTCCCAGTAGTTTCCTACTTACTACTGTTCTGTAGCTGTGTATCTGGCTTTCAAGCAAAATAAAGGGTGACTCCCAAAATAAATGTTTGCATCAGGATATTCATCTACTGTCTTCATCATCCTCCACATCCTTCTAGTTCATTCTTCTTTTGTTGACCTGCCAGGGACCTTCCTTCCTACATCTTTCTTGCCATTGCCATGATACACTGCAATACCCTTTAATATTTCTCCCTTAGCTTAGCTACCTTCTGCCCATAAGATTTTGTTCATGAAATTTTGTAGAGATAAATGTGACATTGTACATGTGGGGTCAACAAAATTATTTTAAAAGTATAGTAGGAAGAGGGTATAGCTAGATAACAGATGACCAACCTAGCCAAAAATGGAGAAGCATATAGAGGTTAGCAAGTAGGTGATGAATTCATTGGCCATATTAATTCATGAAATGTTACTTCTATTTTTAATATTTTAGAAGGAAAAATAGCACTAGCCATGGCATTTTTTCATAGAATTTTATTTACATTATGTAGAATACCAAGAGTTTATTAAACATAGCTTAAGAAATGATTATGTATGTGACAATATTTCTAAATAGGGGAGATTAAAGTTGGGAAGGTATGATGACCTCCCCCCACCCCCAGAAAAAAAAAAACTTGGCGTTATAGGATATTTTTTTTTGTTCATCTTTGAAAGATAGAAAATATGGTTGAGGAAAGGGAAGAGAGAAAGGAAACATTAATATCTGGATTCCTTCTTTGCTACATACTGAGTTGGCACTAAAGAGTGACAACAAAATGGTTCCCTTTCAGGGATTAGAGAAATTATGAAGTTCCTTAAAGGGAATCTGATTCTTAAATCCAAGTAGGCAGGAGAATTAAATCCTGTACATTGGGTGTACATTGTACATATTTTCTTGGGGAAGGAACACAAGAGGATTGAAATGGCCTGGTGTCAGGCTATATTGGAGTAGAGGGGGAAGGAGAAAAAAGAAATGAACACTCAAGACATTCAAAGGAAACTTAGCTGTACTTGGAGATGGATCTTGTATGTATCTTGAAAGGCTATCCTTTCTCATCCTTTGGAGGAAGTTGGAATGAATATCAAGCTCTTAAAAGAAACACTGCTTTGGGAAACATCAGGAAAGACTGGTGGGTAGCAAATGAGAGCTGAAGAAGCAATCATATTTTGGAGGAAGAATTTACCAAAATTGGCAGGTAAGAGACTTTGATGTGGTCAGTTTCTAAATAATTTAACTACCAGTTGGTGCAGATTGTTTTAGGGGTTAGAAAATATATGACGTTTTGCATGCTTTTTTTTTTATCCTAAAGGTGCATTTTCTCAAACCAAGTTTCGTTTCCTCTCTGTCTCTCTTTTTCTGCTGCCAGTGAAATTTTACAACCAGAGATGAATTCACCTATAATGGTATGGCCACTTTAGGTCCTAGAAGCTGGATCTGGCTGTAGTATGAATATACTGTGCATGAACTGCTAATCCCCAAGCTTTATCTTTTCACTGCTTTCTCCCACAGGAAATAAGGGTAAAACGGACTTTACCATGACTAATTTCACTAGGCAGATAAGTGCTCTGTGTGTATGAGTGTGTGTGTGTGTGTGTGTGTGTGTGTGGGCATTAATCAGGTACACAGGGGATGGAACTTTTTGAGAATGAACAGGTAATATAACACATCAGTGCCTTGTGGGAGCTGTAATGAGTGTTCTTATAATAAACTGTGAGTCTGAGCTAAGTAGCTGAGAGGTTCTTAAGAATGAGATGATGTAGTTGAGGTGGAAAATGATAAAAGAGAATCCCCTAGTGGGTGGGAGAATCATAGCTGTTTTCCCTTGATACATAAATGGAACTCCCTGCAGCTAGGAGTGACATATTGAATGAGTTTCTGCACTGTTTCAAAATGGGCCTGTGTTTACACTTCATTGTGAGGTTTCTTAATGGTTTTAAAGGACCAAGAGGAAGTTATGCAATGTTTATGAATGGGAGGGTTAGCAAGTGCCAGAAAATAGGTCAAGGACCAAAGTCGTGATAATATAGATAGCTTCAGAGTAATCTGGCCTTTTGAGTTATAATCAGAGTTTTAAATAATGATCAGATAATTAAAATAAAAGCTATTTTACTGATTGTGGTTGGGAAAGACTTCTAAGCCATCAGAGCTAATTGTTTTAGGCTTGCTACTATCATAGGACAGATGTACCACTATTCGTGTCTCCTGGTGTATTCCACAAAGAATACCATTGCTTTAGGGTCAAGTTCATAGATTTGTAAGTCTAGATCTAAAAAAAATGGAAGGGGGAAAGCAGCAAGCATTTATGAAGCACCTACTATGCATCAGGTACTATGCTAAGTGTTTTACAAATATTATTTCACTTGTTCATTACAACAGCTCCAGGATGTAGATGTTATTATCATCCACATTTTGTTGAGAAAACTGAGGCGGGCAGAAGTTAAGTGACTTGCCCAAGGTCACACAGCTAATAAGTGTCCAAGGCTAGATTTGAACTCAGGTCTTCTTAACTCCATGCCCAGCTTTCTATCTACTGCACCATCTGACTGACTCAAGGACCTTAGAAGTTATTCGGTCTAGCGTCATCCCTTTGTAAAAGAGAAAAATGAAACCCAGCTCATTTAAGTAATAGAGATGGGATTCAAATGAGGAGTCTGGGATTCCAAGTTCGACATTCTTACCATTGCTCCACAATATACTGATCATCTAATAATCAACACCACGTCCATGACTACATGCCAGTGAACCAAGAGGGAAGCCTTGGTGAAAGAGCACCGGTCTTGGAGACAGTGTTCCAGGTTACAAGTCTCAGCTCTGACACTGTAAGCCTGGTTACATTCACTTCTCAGAGACTCAGTTTCCTTGTCTATAGGATATGTTTAAAGAACAGACATGTGATTTCCTTTGAACAGGAAACTCCCAATAAGGAAATACCCTCTGCCAAAGAAGGTTATCACCTCTTTCATCTCTCTTCTTTATCTATAAAATAAGGATAATAAAACCTGACATATATACCTTATGAGGTCATTGTAAGGAAAGTGATTTGTAAAGTTTAAGGAACTATAGAAAGCAAACGGCATTAATGGAATATCACATAGCCTTTTTCTCACATCTTTCACATGCAGTTAGTAAATATTTTGTGTTATCTTTCTCTGATTCTGTGCCATGTTTCCCTGATGGACTGTGAACAACTTGAAGGTAAGGGTCTTTGTTTTATCTAGTCCTTATATTTCTCCAAGTGCTTCACAATAGTTGCTGAATAAATATTTCTTGATGTTTTAAAAATTTTTTCACACCCCCAACTTAAAAATGAGGTAAAGTTGCTCAAGTTCATAGCCTTCTTATCTTTCATTAACCCTTGCCATTTCTAAACATTATCTCATTTATAAAGCAATAAAGTCTATCCTCAAACTCCGTGCAATGTCCATCTCACCGAGGTGTTCATTTTCATATATTCCCCCCCTTTCATGTAAAAAATCAGGGTTTTTTAATGAGACATCTCATCCTGGATAGAATGACTGTCTTGTTTTCCAGGACTTTTGCCCCATGTCCTAAAAAAAAAGAAAAATCAATCTTCCATATTAACAATCTGTTCCCTTTTATAATTTTATAAATCTGGACAAGAGAACAAAAAAATGTGATCCTTTAATGCAATTTGAAGTTCAACCCTAGGTCAATTCCAGCTCAACACAAACTGCTTAACCAATAAGAACTCTTCAAAAATAGAATGGGCTATTTCATGCAGTTGTATGCTGCACATCACTAAAGGTATTCATTCAAACTAAGGTTTTCAAAGGCCATTAGAGTGGAAGGGTATTATTGGAAGTAGGACTAGATAATGTCTGAGATCCCTTCTAATTCTTAAATAACATTCTATAAATATTATGGTTAATGGGGTTAGCAAGAAAAATTTCCTTTTGCTCCAGCCCTCATTGTAAATATTTTTAAGTACATTAGTGTGCTTTCCTGACTTAATTAAAGCATATGTCAATGCCTCGAAAGATTTGTGATTTCAGCCATGTGCTTCATCTATCTCCCCAGAGAGTTGTAAAGTCCTTCGTGTCTTAGTTGGCTGTTTCAAAGAACACTATGAAAAACCTTATTACCCCCCCCAAAATATAAAAGATTGAGTGAATTTCAGAGGTCATCTCTTCTAACTCTAACAAGAATCCCTTCTAAAACTTCTCCTGAAAAGATTTCCACTGAAAGAGGAAATCATTCTGCAATGATGGCAGATCACTGAGGCAATACTAATTATTAGGAGGGTTTTCTTTACATTGAATAGGACTTGGAGTAGAGCTCAAAGATCAGCTAGTGAGTCAATTTCATTGGAATCTAAAGTACAGAAAAAAGGGATGGGGGCAATGTGAAATAAGTCTAGAAAATAAGGTTTCACAAAATATTGTGAAGGATGTTAAACGTCAAGCTGATGAATCTTTATTTTATCCTAGAGGCAATAATGAGCCACTGAAACTTCTTGAGCAGGGAAACAATGTGGTCATACATGCTTCAAAGCAGTAATAATATGATAAATTCAAATCAAAATGGCCCTGAAGTTTGACCTCATACCCACCAAATAGTCAAAAGTGACAAAAGATATGGAGCCAAGATGGTGGCTGGAAAGCAGGGACTTGTGTGAGCTCCCCCCAGGTCCTTCTAAACACCTATAAAAATGGATCTGAACAAATTCTAGAACTATAGAACCCATGAAATAGCAGAGGGAAGCAGGGCTCCAGGCCAGGACAGCCTGGATGGTTGTGGGGTAAGGTCTATCACACGGAACTGGGAGTGGAGCAGAGCCCAGTGTGAACCACACCTGGACCAACCAGACTGGAAGCCAGGCGGAACAGGCCCTAGTGCCTTGAATCAGTGAACTGTGGCAGTTACCAGACTTTTCAACCCACAAACACCAAAGACAACAGAGAAGGTTAGTGGGAAAAGCTGTGGGGACAGAGTGAAAGGAGTTTGCTGTTTGACCACTGCCCCGGGGACAGCTGAGCTGATGCAGCTTTGAGGCTGATTACAGAGCTACAGCTGCAGTTGCTTCTGGCCCCAGGCCCACCTGGTGGGAAGAATTAAGTGGCAGATCTGAGTGGGAGTGCAGAGCCTGCTTAGATCTGAGTCATAGTCCGGGTTGGTGGTTCTTGGGGGAGGAGTAGCACCGGTGTGGTAGAGCTTGCTGTGTAGAAATAGCTCTGAAAACAACAGTGCAGCCCCTCAAACTTGGGACAAAGTACTCTATACTCTACAAGCAGTCATACCCCACTGAAAAAATCAAGGGTCAAGTAAGTTGGCTGGAAACATGGCCAGGCAGCGAAAACACACTTAGATTCAGACTCAGACTTTGGAATCTTTGGTGACAAAGAAGACCAAAACATACAGCCAGAAGAAGTCAACAAAGTCAAACAGCCTACATCAAAAGCCTCCAAGAAAAACATGAACTGGTCTCAGGCCATGGAAGAGCTCAAAAAGGATTTGGAAAAGCCAGTTAGAGAAGTAGAGGAAAAATTGGGAAGAAAAATGAGAATGATGTGAGAAAACCCTGAAAAACAAGTCAATGACTTGCTAAAGTAGACCCCCCCAAAAAAATACTGAAGAAAATAACACCTTAAAAAATAGACTAACTCAAATGGCATAAAGAGCCCCAAAAAGCCAATGAGAAGAAGAATGCCTTGAAAGGCAGAATTAGCCAAATGGAAAAGGAGGTCCAAAAGACCACTGAAGAAAATACTACCTTAAAAATTAGATTGGAGCAAGTGGAAGCTAGTGACTTGGTGAGAAATCAAGATGTTATAAAACAGAACCAAAGGAATGAAAAAATGGAAGACAATGTGAAATATCTCATTGGAAAAACTACTGACCTGGAGAATAGATCCAGAAGAGATAATTTAAAAATTACTGGACTACCTGAAAGCCATGATCAAAAAAAGAGCCTAGATATCATCTTTCAAGAAATTATCAAGG
>CM053622.1:134709578-134743221 GCA_028646595.1 Phalanger gymnotis
GAGAGAGAGAGAGAGAGGGCGGGCACAGGGCCAGTTGAATACGAAGAGATCATATCTAAAAAAATAAAATCAAGTTAAGAGATGAGAGAGGACTATATTGAGAGAAAGAGAAAAGGAGAGATAGAATGGGGTAAATTATTTCACATAAAAGTGGCAAGTAAAAGCAGTTCTGTAGGAAGGGAAGAGGGGGCAGGTGAGGGGGAATGAGTGAATCTTGCTCTCATTGGATTTGACTTGAGGGGGGGAATAACATACACACTCAATTGGGTATCTTACCCCACAGGAAAGAAGGAGGAAGGAGATAAAAAAAGGGGGGATGATAGAAGAGAGGGCAGATAGGGGGAGGAGGTAATCAAAAGCAAACACTTTCAAAAAGGGACAGGGTCAAGGGAGAAAATTTGATAAAGGGGAATAGGATAGGAAGGAGCAAAATATAGTTAGTCTTTCACATCATGAGTATTGTGGAAGGCTTTTGCATAATGATACACATGTGGACTATGTTGAATTGCTTGCCTTCTTAGGGAGGGTGGGTGGAGAGGGAAGAGGAGAGAGAATTTGGAACTCAAAATTTTAAAAACAGATGTTCAAAAAAAAGCTTGTTTTGCACGCAACTGGGAAATAAGATATACGGGCAGTGGGGCATAGAAATCTCTCTTGCCCTACAAGAAAGAAAGGGAAAAGGGGATGGAGGGAGTGGAGTGACAGAAGGGAGGGCTGACTGGGGAATGGGGCAATCAGAGTATATGCCATCTTGGAGTGGGAGGGAGGGTAGAAATGGGGAGAAAATTTTAATTCAATATCTTGTGGAAATCAATGGTGAAAACTAAAAATATTAAATAAATAAAAAAGAGAAAGGAAGGAGGTACAAGTGAATCAATAGTTCAAGGCTTAAGACTCATGCTCTCCTATAAGGGAATTAATGTCTATTGTGGGAGATATGGAAGGGGGAAGAGTAGTATCTATGGTGTGCCAGACACTATGCTACACACTTTACAAATATTATCTCATGTAATCCTCATAACAACCCTGTGTAGTAGGTTCTGTTATTAGGCTCATTTTATAGTTGAGGCAAATGAGACAGACTTGTTAAGTGACTTGTCCAGGGTCATCTAGGTAATAAGTATCTGAGGTTGGATTTGAACTTAGGTCTTCCTGACTCTAAACTCAGCAGTCTATTCGTTGTACCACCTTGCTGACTCAATGAAGCATCACTGGAGCTGAGAAAAAGATAGAGAAGAGACAGAGAGAAGCTGGATATATACTCCTAACTCATCCTGTAGCTAAGCAGAAAAGGGAGAGCAATTTCTTTAGTCTCTCAAAAGTGTAGAGGAGTCTGGGAAAATAAGGAGAAGAATGGTAGAGGCTCAGGCAGAGAGGCTGTTTGAAGAAAGAACAGAAGATAGGTCTTTCCCAGGAAAGGGAAATGAAAGAGTTCCATTAATAAATGTCCTCATGTTGGAAGTGTGAAGTACATGAATGACATGAGAAAGAAGAGCTTCATGGCAAAGGGAGTAGACACAATGAAAGACTGTGGTCTTTGATCAAGGGCTGTGCTTGCTAGTACTGCATCTAGAAAAGGGGATGTATGAGTCCCCAGGGTTAAAAACATGGGGGTTTAGTGGGAGAAAATTAGACCCTCCAATAGAATACATTGGCATTAGTAGTGACAAGTGATCATAATAAGGACAGGAGGTATTGTTGGCCTTTATGACTTTGGACGCAGAGTGATTCCCAACAGAAATCATTGCTTCCTTCATGAATGGAGGTTTCTAATGGAAAGGAACAGCAGAAGGCATCATCAAAAACAATAAAATAAATGCATACATCAAAGATAAGATAGAATGTGATCTATAAATGCACAGGGGAAGGGAAAGTAGTGCAACATTTATAAACAAACTAACATAAAATGGGACAGAAGAGTGCTCCATTGACTGTGCCTTTCACGAGTGATATACACAGAAGGAAGAAATAATATATAAGATGAATGGAAGGCTAAGATTCAAAATAGACAAGGGATAGGAATAACAAGAAAGATAAAGTGAATGAAAATTTCTAGGGGAGGGGTATCACTAAACAATGTTACTTAAAAATAACAGTCACAGAATCACAGGGATTCCAGAGACCATCTAATCCAACTCATATTCAAAAGGAATCCCTTCAATAACATACCTGACAAGTGGTCATCCAAGACCTCCAAGAAAAGGTAACTCATCAGTGCTAGTCAATCCCAGTTTTAAATAGCTCTAAATGTTAGGAAAATTTTACCCTAACATCAAGCCTAAATTTGACTCTTTGCCAGTCCCACTCATTGCTGTTGGTTCTACCCTCTGGAGCCAAATGGATCTAATCTGTTCTCCTTATGGCAGTGTTTCAAGTACTTGAAGAACAGTATCATTCTTCTTCCTTCTCCCAAGTCTTTTATTCTTTAGGCTAAACATGCCCAGTTCCTTCAATTGATTCTCAAATAACATGGACTCAAGGCTCTTTATCATTCTGGCTTCCCTCCTTTGGACAGTTTTCAGCTTATCAATGTCTTTCTTTCTTTTTTCTATTGCTATTATCATTTATTTTTGGTTTTTTGGCAGGGCAATTGGGGTTAAGTGACTTGCCCAAGGTCACACAGCTAGTACGTGTGTCAAGTGTTCAAGGCTGGATTTGAACTCAGCTCCTCCTGACTCCAGGGCCAGTGCTCTACTCACTGCGCCACCTAGCTGCCCATCAATGTCTTTCTTAAACCATGGTGCCTCTTCAGGAGGATGGAAGGAGATAGGCACAAAGAAAGAATTCTGAACCATACACTTAACTTGGCAGGGAAAGGGAAAAGCCAAAAATGAGGAAGAACATAATTAAATAAATAAAAAGAGAAAGTAACAACTTAAGGAAATTCAAGGAATTTGGGTTAGCTTAAATAATTAGGAATGGTGGGAGGCAGAACCTTTTGGACTAGCCTACTAACTAACTTAGCATAAGTAAAATTAATCTCAAGGACAAAATGGTGATTATCAGGGGAAAAGGAATAAAAACCAAAAGAAATAAATGGAGGAAAAAAATAAATCTAATCATCATAATCTTATGATAGCAAGATTATAATCATAATCTTAGATAACAACAATATGTAGGAGACTTACATATTCTTCCCTCAGATATGGATAAATCTAAAAGGAAAATAACACAAAGAGAAATGCAGAATTTAATAAACTATTGGAGAAGCTCAAATGGGGAAAAATGTATGGAATTTTCTGATAGGCCATATTAAAAAAATACATATTCCTGTGTTACATGGAAGTTTTTTTTTAAGACCATGCTCTAGAACACATATTATGATTAAGTGTAAAAGGGCAAAAATATTGAACGTATTCTTTGCAGACCATAAATCAATGAAACCAGTAACTAATGTAAAGAACACAAACAAAAGATAAATCTTAACAGACAATAATGAAATGCTAAATAATGAATTAGTAAAACAATAATACATAGAAATAACTAACAACTATGAGAAAGAGAATGACAATGAGACAACATAAAAAATTTATGAAAAATTGACTTCAGAGTTAAAAAAAACTTTGAAAATGCATTAACAAGATAGAAAAGGGGCTTAATGAATTGAGTGTGCATTTTTAAGAACTAAAAAGCCAATAAATTAACAAAATAAGCACAAATGGTTAAATCTTGAAAAATTAGAGGAGAAAGATAAAATGGAAAAATAAAAGTCATAGAAATCACAAAATTTAAAACTAGTTTTTTTAAAAGATAGGGTGATAAAAATGAGCTAATCTCACTTACAAAAAAGAGAAGAAAACCAAATTATTAAAATTTTAAAAATTAACAAGTTGAATTCATATCATAGGGGAAACAAAGAAAATAATCAAGTTTTAACCCTTCCTGGTTCTGCTTCTGACTCTCCACACTTTATTTCCCTCTACCTCTGCAGGTCCTTTCTCCAATTGTCGAGTTCTTCTTGAGGTTTCCATTTTGGGGAGATGCCCTGGCTGGTTTTCCTTCATTGTCTTCCTGGTTCTGCTTCTGATGCTTCATACTTCCACACCATTACTCAGTTGCCTTCTTTTCTTGGAACTTCCCTCAACACCTGTGACCTTCTCATTCTGCTCGCACAACTCTCTTTCTCCTATTGGTGAGTGCCTCCCAGGGTCTCTGTTTTGGGGAGGGACCTAGTCTGTTCTTCCTGTTTCCTTCACATCTCTGTTCTGATTCTCTGGATTTTGCTATCATATTCTTCTGTGGGCACCTTCTTCCTTTCTCCCCCACTTTTCTGTTCCTTTTTTATATGTGTTTCCTTCCCTGATTAGAATGTAAATTTCTTGTGTGCAGGAACTGTCTTGCTTGCATTTCTATCTCCAGTACTTTTACTTTCTTGGCTTGATTGATTTCAAAGGTCCTCCAGCTAGATAAAATTTCAGAGAATTAATTTTAGTTTGAAGATCACTTCACACAAAAGTAAACATGCCCTCTAGCACTTTCCTGTAAAGGCAGCTAGGTGGTGCAGTGGATAAAGTGCCAGGTCTGAAGTAAGGAAGATTCATTTTCTGAGTTCAGATATGCCTTCAGGCACTTAATAACTGTGTGACCCTCGGCAGGTCACTTAACCTTGTTCACCTCAGTTTCCTCATCTGTACAAGGAGCTGGAGAAGGAAATGGCAAACCACTCCAGTATCTTTGCCAAGAAAACCCCAAATGGGGTCATGAAGAGTTGGACATAACTGAAATGACTGAACAACAACAAACCTTCCTATAAGGAAAAAAAAACCAACTTGTTTGATTGGTATCTAAAAATCATAGAAACCACTGAGATCACAAAATAATGAAATCATAGAATTTTATCATTTGAAAGAACTTCAATAGCTAGCTAATTCAACCCAGACTCAAAAAGGAACCCCCATTATAGGTCATCTGATATGTGGTCATCCAGTTCCTGTTTGGAAATTTCCAACAAGGAGAAAGCCATGATCTTGAAGGTCTTCCGTTCCACTTTCGAACAGCTCTACATGTTACAAAACTCTTCCTGGCTTCAAGTCTAAATTTGCTTCTTTTCAGCTTTCACTAATTGTTCCTGGTTCTGTCCTCTAGAGAAAAACAGAATGGGTCTAATCCCTCTTTTATAAATCTGTCAGATACTTGAAGATAGTTATAATTTCCCCTTTGATATTCCTTTTCTCTAAGTAAAACCTTCCCAATTCTTTCAAAGGATTTTAATAGGACATAGATTCAAAGCCCTTCACTAATTTGATGCCATTTATCTTCCCAACCGGGGAAGCTAAGTGCCTCAGTGGAAAGAATGCTGGCTTAAAGTCAGGAAGACTCATCTTCCTGAGTTAAAATCTGGCCTTAGACATTTACTAGCTGTGCGACCCTGGATAAGTCACTTACACCTATTTGCCTCAGTTTCCTCAACTGTGAAAGAGCTGGAGAAGGAAATGGCAAACCACTCCAGCATCTTTTCTAAGAAAACCTCAAAAGGGGTCATAGTGAATGCTACTAAAAAACAATAACAAGGCAACAACAAAATCTTTCCAATGTCCTTCTTAAATTGTAGTACTCTAAAATGGACACAATATTCTATGTTTGGTCTGATGAGAGTGAACTGTGATGGGATCATCATCTTCTTATACCTAAAAGCCACACTACTATTACTGGAACCTTGAGATTATATTTGCTTTCTTGGATGTTACATCAAATTACTTAATCATGTTGATCTTACATTCCACTAAAACACCAAGACCTTCTTCAGAGAAGCTATCATATTTCCCCATCTCATACTTAGGATTTTTGAACCCTAGTATTAGACTTTACTTTTATCTCTCCTGAATTACAGTATATTAGATTCTACCCGATGATCTGGTCTATCCAGATTGTTTTGGCTTCTGATCAGTACCCTTCCCAGCTTAAAAACCTTCATCCAAGTCATTAATAAGAGAGTTAAACAAAGTACAAGGCAAAGCATAGATCCCTAGGACATCTCAGTAGATGTCAAGTTGACTTTAGACTATTAAGGAAGGAAGGAAACAAGCATTTATTAAGAATTTACTGTATGGCAGGCATGGTGCTAATCACTTTAAAATGTTATCTCATTTATTTTCACAACTCTGGGAAGTAGGTGCTATTTTTATCCCTATTTCACAATTGAGGAAACTGAGGCAGATGGAGGTTAAGCGACTTGTCCAGGGTCACACAGTAAGGGTCTGAGGCTGGCTTTTGAACTAAGGTATTCCCGACTCCAGGTCTAGCACTGAGCCACCTATCTGCTTCTGCTTTTAGAGTGTTACCATTTAACCAGTTCTGCATTGATTTAACTGTATTTTGTCTAGTCTATTTCTATCTTCTTCACAAAAATAATCTGAGATATTTTATTAAATGCTTTTAAAGTAAAGGAAGACTTTATAGTATATCCTGATCTATTAATTTAATAACCCCATCAAAAATGGCATATTTTTTTTCTTGATTTAGCCATGACTGAAGCTTATTTGTAATCACCACTTCCTTTTTCTGATATTTATTAACCACTCCTTCAATGATTCATTCTAGAATTATAGAAACCGAAGTTAAACACACTGATAGTTTTCAGGCTATTCACTCAGGATCCTGTTTTAAAATTTGGAACTCAAAAGCTTGTGGAACTGAATGTTGTAAGCTAAAAATAAATACATTAAAAAAGACAATTGCTTGTCTTTCTATCTTGCGATATCTCTCCCATTCTCCGTGATCTTCTAAACATTGCCAGTGGTGGCTCTATAATGGTATTTTCTAGGTTGCTTGAATTTATCAAAGGTTTTCCTTATCATATACTTACATAACTTGGGTCCCAGCTCCCTGTTTGTTATTTGGTCCTTTACTCATGGTCGATTCTTCATGATCCTGTAAACCATAGCACACCAATGCTATCCATGGGGTTTTCTTGGCAAAGATGCTGGAATGGTTTGCCATTTCCTTCTCCAGAGGTTTAAGGCAAACAGAGGTTAAGCAACTTGACCAGAGGCACCTTGCTTATAAGTATCTGAGGCTGGACTTGAACTCAGGTCTTCCTGACTCCAGGCCCACTTCTCTATCCACTGAGTCATCTTGCTGTCTCCTGTTAACTCCCTGTCAATCATTTTTAAACTGTCATTTCTAGTGTAATGGTCTTTCTTCTTGGCAGAATACACAGAAGCAAAGCCAAACGGCAATTGAATAGCTCATCTGTCTCTTGTCATTTAGCATTTTCTCATCTGCTCTAAGTAAGTAGCCCTTCCTATTCTTTCTTTGATCCTCCTTTTCTGTCTTTTTAAAAAATATATAGCTTAAAAAAAAACAGTTCTTTGGTTGTCCTTACCTTACAAGACTAAGATCATTCTGAGCTGTAGTACTCTTGGCACTATTTTTCTACACTATACCCTTATATGCATCCTTTATTACTTACCCTTGCTTCCATCATGAATATGATTGGCAAGAGAACTTTTTTTAGAAGTCTCTCAATGATCTATAAAAGTAAGGTATAAAATGTCCTGTCCCTTTATTTGGCATGTTTCTTCTGCTTTGGACTTCTAGAGTAGAATAAGGATGTGAGAAGGTGGGAGATATTTCCCTTTTTTCCAGTTCCAGAAACAGAAAATGGCCATTGACGGAAGTACATGATGGGATACCTATTCTTTCACATTTATAGACCTCAAGTATCTGGTTGCCTTCTGTCTACTTCATTTTCTGAGCACAGGTCAGAGATTAGAGTTCCCAAGAATGGACATTTCTATGTCTTGGGGATTTTCTCATGGGTAATTCTCCATTCTCCATTTCCCAAGCTTAAGAGTTCCCACGGAATTAAGAGTTCTTAAATAGAGAGTCAGACACTAGACTCTTGCAGAGAGAACATACTCTTAACTATTACTTCTTGGAGAAGGAAAGTATCCCAGAGAGAGGATTACCTGGCAATTGAAAAACTTTCCCAAGGTCAAATGGCCAATATGTGTCAGAGGTGAAACTTGAATCCAAGTCTTTTGGAGGCCAGCTATCCATTAATTATGTCATATTTCTCTCATAAATGTAGTAAATAATAAAAATACACCTTAGTTCTACAGTTTTTTCATTTAAGAGACAAAGATGGTGTAAAGAAAGACAAAGTGCCAGACTGAGCTAGGGGTATGTGCCCAAATCTAAAGGAATACTTTGCTGAAGTAAATTATTACCTCATGACCTTTTAGGCTATTGCTGCTAAAGACTTAAAACCCGTTCTCATTTGCACAACTGTAGCTAAAATAAGGGTATCACACATTGATACTTACATTTATATAATTATTTATATTTATACTTATAGTAAGGCTGGATGATATTGAGAATCTGCAAAATGGAACTGTCCCTGCCTTGGTTACTATCACATTTATGTTACACAGTCCTGCAGACCTTCCAAACTCCTTGAGAAAATGCATAGGAATTAGAACAAAGGTGTTCACACTGTCCTGAAATTGTTTTTCAATCCTTGGAGTTTAAGCAAGGTATAATATAGAGTTTTAAAGCTATCAATGGAAAGAAAATATCATGCTGAGGTCATGCATTAGTATCAAGTCAAATCAAGAAGCATTTTTTAAATGCTTACTAACCATCAGTCATTGTACTAAACCTTGGGAATACAAATACAAACAGAAAGATCATCTCTGTCCTCAAGGAGCTTCCATTCTAATGGGGGAAGATAATACATGCAAGGAAGTTGAAAAGAGAGTGAGAGAAGAGGTGAAGGTATTGATTGAGAGGGGGCAGTGCAGAGAAAGTAGGAAAAGTCAGGAGTGCAGCCTGGTAAGGAATGACACACGACTGGCCAGGGCAGACTACTCAAGATAGAAATATGGGGAGGAACCAGCCAATCAAAGGGAGAGGCTGCAGAGATAGATATTACTTTCAATATGAAGTCCAGGTGTGGAGTGAACACGCAGAGTGAAGAGGTTTCTTGGAAATTGTAGAGAAAATTTAGGAGAGTAGAGAGTGCAGTCCAGAGAGAAATTATAGCTAGCTATGCTGTTCAACCTTGGAAAGGTTGCATCTTGATTCTTTCTGGGTCTCAATTTCTTCATCTTTAAGATAAGAGAGTCAAGGATACAGAGATCAGTAGAAAAAAAGCATTATAGTCAATCCATCTAGATTCTAGTCCTCGTCCTACAGCTAACTAGCCAACATTGGGCAAGTCACTTCACCCTGTAGCAGAGGTGGGGAACCTACCACCTCAAGGCCACACTTGAGGACCTAGAGGGTCACATGTAGCCTCAAGGCTGCAGGCACCCCGCCCCTGCTGTCTATGGTTTCATCCATAAATTGAGAACATTGAACTAAAAGCACTCACCAGTCCATTTCAGCTATTGGGCATCAGAACAGGAATTCAGACCCTGGTCTCTTGCTTCCCAGTCCATTAATTTGTCTACAATTCTACTCTGCTTCTATGTTATAAGCATAAAACGGATAGAAATCCCATCCCTCCCATGTAATTCCTCATTACAGCAGATTCTATTATTCAGCAGATTGTATTACATCAGGACAAAATGAAAACCTAACACTAAACAGATGATGCCATGCTTTTGTTGAAGGGGGTATATGTGTGTGTGTATATGTATATGTATATGTGTGTATATACATATATATATACACACACACACACACACACACATATATATATGTATGTATATATGAAATCTGATTTGCCATTAATTTTCTTAATATTCCAGTGAGGCAGGAGAGACAATGAATGATTTTTATAATATAAATATAATATAAATATAATATAATATTAATATAATATAAAAATTTAAAGGTTTTACCCAAACAAAAGTGATTCTGTTAGTGCTCGATGGCAAGGTAACTGGAAAAAATGTTTACAGCAAGTTTCTCTAATAAAGGTCTTATATCCAAGATATATAAGGAGCTGATTTAACTTATAAGACTGTTGTTCCCCAACAGACAAATGACCAAAGGATAGGAAGAGGGAGTTTTCCAAGGAAGAACTCTGAGCTATCAACAACCACATGAAAAAGATGTTCCAAAATGCTAATTTGTTGTTTAGTCATTTTTCAGTCACATCTGACTCTTTGTGACCCCATTTTGGGGTTTTCATGGCCAAGATACTGGAATGATTTGCCATTTCCTTCTTCACCTCATTTTATGGATGAGGAAACCAAGGTAAACAGAGTCAAATGACTTGCCCAGGATCACAACAGTAAGTATCTGAGACTGGCTTTGAACTCAGGTCCTCTTGACTTCAGGCCTACCACCCCATCCACTGTGCCATCTAGCTGCCCCAAATAATAATTAGAGAAATACAAATTAAAGCAACTTTGAGGTTTAACATCACTCACCCATAGGATTAGCAAAGATGACAAAAGAGAAAATACCAAATATTGGAAGACTCATGAGAAAACAGGCACATTAATACACTATTGTTTCGAACTGTGAATCGGTATAGCCAAATTAAAGGAAGGAAACAACCATTTAACAAACACCTATTCTGTACCAGGCACTGTGCTCGACATTTTAGAAATATTATTTCATATGATTCTTACAACAACCCTGGGGATCAGTTGCTTTTTAACTGGAAAAATAAAAAAAAAATAAACTAAAATAACTAAGTATCTCAATGAGGGACAGCATCTTTTAAATCCATTTTCCTGATGAACAAATAATCAGGAGGAGGGGAATAACTATAGTTTTCCTAAATACAATGCACTAATGGTGCCAGCCAGACTAGGAAAATGGCAGGCTTTCAAAGGTTGGAGCATTAGGTGAAATTACTCCTCACTCCCCATTCCTATGCAAAAGTAGCAGGGAATTCAGGATTTTTTAAAATTAAACTTCAAAAGTTTAAATTTAGGATCCAAAGAATTAGATGAAAAAAAACTGGATATGTCCCCGGAATGGAAACATTACTTCCCCTCTCTTTTCTGGGACACATAATGGCAACATGCTTCTGGGAAGTCAACAGAACAAGTAAGGAGTGACTGTCAAATGGCTGAGTCATATAGGTCAACTATGGGCTCATGCAAGTCCAGCAGCCAAAGGTTCTTTGATCAGTCTTCAGACAGTCTTATTAGAACAAACACAACTTGTCATCAGAAACTGCATTACTCAGGAAGCCATTTCCAGTCAGTTAGTTTATAGATAGACCAGTAGATAGACACTAGCTGACAGGAGATCTGAAATCAGTGTTTGGCTTTGTATCAGGCCAGCTGCAGGGCTCAGTTGGACTCATTAACTTTCTCATACCTTGGCTTTCTCATCAAGAAAGTGGGTTCGAATTTTCTCTGTCTCACTGGAATGTTGAGGTATCAAGACGCTCTATTTTCACTGTTACAATAAAATATATTCTATCATGTGTGATGGGGCAGCTAAATGATGCAGTGAGTAGAGTACTGGGCCTGGAGCCAGGAAGACTCATCTTCCTGAGTTGAGATCTGGCCTCAGACACTGGGCAAGTCACTTAACCCAGTTTGCCTCAGTTTCCTCATCTGTAAAATGAGCTGGAGAAGGAAATGGCAAACTACTCCAGTATCTTTGTTAAGAAAATACAAAGTAAGTTCATGAAGAGTTGTACATGATTGAAACAACTGAACTATCATATGCTATAGGACCACTGTCTATCAGGTTCCTCCTTATTCCACAACATGAGTTAGGCTATTTTTTTCTCTGAAAGGTAATGAAGCTATCTCTAATATTTTATTAGCCTAGGGGGCTCAGGTTCAAGCTGCTTCTCTCTTGACAAAGCTTTTTGAAAGCCTACAGCAGTACTGATTTTCCTTCCTGGTTACTTAAGGACATAAAAAGGACATGGAGTCAGGGCACTTCGGACAGTGGATATCCAAAGAATGTTCAAGTCACCACATGTTGGGACACTTTTCTACATGGAGACAAGTGCTAGAGTATCATTGTTGAATATCCTATCCATGATATGGCTAAGAAAACATCTTTTTAATTGTTGAATAACCTGCAAGTGTCTTATTTCATTCTAACCTCAAACTTGAAATAACAGTCTGAGTTAGACCTGTCCTCAACAAGATGCATAAGAGAATTCTAGCAAGTAGTACTTATGACAATATGAACCAAGTGAACTTACTATATTGTCCCTTTAAAAAGTCTGATACTAAATTTGAAGGCTCATATTCGTAGCACCGTATTCCCCAAAGTTCCAAATGTTTTAAAGATGGTATAGTCTAAGGATTTATAGAAGATACCAACTTCTTAGAATGAATGAGATGAGTGAAAAAAAAGATTTATTTATTACTTCCTTTTGCTGAGACGTTGTGCTACGTACTGGGGACACAAATGCAAAAAATGATAGTACCTGTCCTCAAGGAGGTTACATTCAAATGGGAGAGACAATATATAAAGGGGAATGGTGGTCGAGGAAGGGTATTTTGGTTTGGAAAGTCACCAAGATGATGAGTGAAGCCATACAAGAGTAGATTGACACACTTTTTCTGGTAGTAATGACAGTATTCATTTGATTATGGCTCCAGAATTGGAAAGTGGTTAGAGGGAGTAAAGTGAAGCATGGCTAGAGCTGACCTAGATATGAGACATTCATCAATCAGAATAGTGGGGGACCCAAAGTAGCAATTTGGAGCAAAACATGTTTTGTCTTTCCATTTAATCATTTGTGAATCCATGACCATGATCCAAGGGATTTGAGCTAAAAGTTCTTTAATGATGCCTAAAACAGTAAATAATTACCCAATTTTGTTATAAATATATTTCTCCTCTATGACAACAAGCTTGTGCATGTTTGAAGCTTAATGTGTACTTCTGTAATGATTCAAAACTGTCATGACCACGCATACAACAATTTTGATATTTCTGCACCAATTACATCTGATTCTGATTGCTTTTGACCTAGTGCAATGTATTCTTTGTAGTTTCTCAACTTGTCATCAAATTGTTTCCAAACTGCCACACTAGTTAAACAGTCAAGACAAACTGATTCTCAGCGAATAGTTAGATACATATATACATCACACACATACACACACACACAGACACACACACTTATTTGTGTTCTGTACTCTGCATCAGAGTAGCTCTCTCATCCCTTTTTGTAATGAAATATCATCATCTGTTAGATCATGTGATCAAAATATTAACAAATATTTGCATTCTTACAGGGAAAATGTCAAGCTGCTTGAAAAATCATGAATGCTTGGCATACACATTATAAGCCATCTTGAAATTATCACAAATATTCTGCAGAAATAGACCTTATCTTACTTCTCAGTGCTGTATTAAGGCTTTTTTTGCAATTTAAAAATTTATCCTTTATTATATTACTATTCTTCTATCTGACAGATTTTCAAATGAACTGGTTGGCAACACTTGTTACTCTATGTAGTTTCTGGATAGTATAGCCAGTGTGTGTGTGTGTGTGTGTGTGTGTGTGTGTGTGTGTGTGTGTGTCTGTGTGTGTGTGTGCCCAAGGGAGAAAAGAAGAAAGACATGTCTAAAGAATCATGTCTTTCTTTACAAAGGTCAGTTTATATGTAAACATTAAAAAAAAAACAAACCAATCTATGCAATTGAAATTTTAATATTTAGCATTTAAATAACACTTACCATTAGGTAACAGAAAAGGATATATTTTATACTGTAACTCACCACAGCATGTCTCTTTTTATTGAGCTTCACAGATATTACAGTATTTTACAAATTGAAGGTTGGTGGCAACTCTGTTGTGAGCAAGTCTATTGGCGCCATTTTCCAAAAAGCTCAAATTGTGTTTCTATGTCATATTTTGCTAATTCTTGCAACATTTCAAACTTTTTCTTTATTATTATATCTGCTATCCTAATCTGTGATCAGTGATCTTTAATGTCACTATTATAATTGTTTTGGGGTGCCACAAACCACATACATCTAAGACAATAAACTTAATCGATAAATGTTTTGGTTGTTCTGGCTGCTCCACCAACCAGCCATTTCTCATCTCTCTCCCTCTCCTTAAGTCTTTCTGCTCCCTCAGACACAGCAATATGGAAATTAAACTTATTAATAGCCCTACAATGGTCTCTAAGTGTTCAAATGAAAGGAAGAGTGAATTGATATAATAAACTTCATTGTTGTCTTATTTTAGAAATTGCCACAGTCACCCAAACCTTTAGGGAACCACCAATATGATCAGCCAGGAGCCATTAACATTGAGGCAAAACCTTCTACCAGCAAAAAGATTATAACTTGCTGAAGGCTCAGATGATGGTTAGCATTTTTTTTTAGCAATAAAGTATCTTTAATTAAGGTGTGTACGTTGTTGTTTTTAGACATAATAGTATTATACACTTACTAGATTACAATATAGTGTAAACATACCTTTTATATGAACTGGGAAACCAAAAAAAAATGTGTGACTCACTTTATTTTGGTGGTCTGGAACCAATGCCTATATCCATTTTTAGCGATTGGTTAAGTGGCTAAAAAATTAAATTTCCTTCTCTCAGCAAAAGAGCTTGTAAAATTCTCCTACCATTTCCCACCACATATTTGCGTGAGCAAATATTCTCATTTTATTCATGCTTTAAATAAAAATACAGAAACAAACTCAGTGTGCAACCAGATTAAGACTGTCTGGTGTTGAGCCAAATGTTGCAAATCTTTGTTCAAACATCAAAAGTCCAACACCAAAATTAAATTTACATGTGATTATCATATTATGTTAAACATCTTCTAAGTTAAAACTTATTTCATTAAAATGTTATTTACATTTAACAAAATTTATAGAATTGAGACATTTAATATTAATTCTTTCAGCTAATAGTAATAATTTGAGGTCTTGATGGATTACTTCTTTTAATTTTTCTAGAATGTCCCACATAAAATATTGCCAATTATCTTATAACTAGAGGTTTATGATACCATATATTTAGAGTTTTGACAATGATAAATTGAACAAAATTTTATATTTTATAATATCTGATAATTATAATAATTTATAATATTTACAATACATGATATAATACATAGCATAATCATACAATAATATATGTATGTAGCATAATACAACATATAGTATAATATGTAATAATTTATAATATCTAATAATTCAAAGCTTTTCAGATAAAAGTTATTGTAGTTATTATATAAGAAATCAATGAACAAGCCTAAAAATAATATAAATAGGATATTAAATTATCCTATGGGTTCATAACACATTTTGTTGTAGTTGTCGAAAGAGGTTCATGAAAAAAAAAATTGGAAACCACTTCTCTAGACCATAGTATTTGGTCAAGACCTCAAGGCAGTTGGAGAGAAGATGGCTAACAAGTAAAATTATAACTTCAAAGTTGTTAATTTGTGTTTAAAGGAAGTGTATATTGTGAACCAAAAAATTGATGAAAAAGCATTTATTAAGCCCTCAGCAAGTGACAGGCAATGTATTAAGAGCTGGAGATCCAAATGCACAGAGATAGTACTACAGCATAAAGAACGCTGTTTCTGGAGTCAAAGGATCTGGTTTCAAATTTTATCTCTGAAATTTCCTGCTTGTGTGACCTCAACAGCTTACTTACCTACTCTGAGCCTCAGTTTCCTCATGTTTTAAAGGAGGGAGTTAGACTAGACGGCCTCTGTGGTTTCTTCTAGCTCTAGATTTATGATTCTCTTATTCTTCAAGGATACAGTTTAATAAGGGAAGACAGCAAATGAAGGTGAACGGTAGCCAGGAAAAGACAATTTTGTTATGAGTCACAGGAACAGTGGGATGGTCAATGGACATGCCCATTCCTGAAACAGTGCTTTTCTTGGTTTGATTATTGTACTCAGTAGGCATAATTGTTTTCATGTTGTCTCTCCTCATTAGAATATGAGCTCCTTGAGGTTAAGGATTATGTTTTTGCCTTCCTTTGTATCCACAGTGATTAGCAAAGTGCCTGGCCCACAGCAAGAGCTTGATCAGTATCCTTAACTGACATCTCTCACTGACCACGTCATATTAAAATTATGTTAAATGAAAGGATTGAATAGGGGATTAAAAATCAAGTGCAGAGAAAAATGTCTTAATCTTAAAGAATTCATGGGTCATAAAACAAATCACAGCAAGAAAAGAAAATTTCATCAAAGACAGTGGCAAGAATATAACATACCAAAGCCTTTGAGATGCACCCAAGAGTCCTGAAGTTTATATCTCTTAAAAATTTATCAACAAAAAAATGAAAGACCAGATTAGTGAACTGAACATCTAACTTAAAAAAACAACAATTAGAAAATAAAATTTAAAAAGCCACAACTAAACAGAAATGACAAGATGTAAGTGGATATGTCAGTGAATAAGAATGAGGAGTCAAGGATGACGCTGAGGCTGCCAACATTTGTGAGTGGAGGAATCATGGAGTACCCTCTACATTAACAGCAAATCTCAGATGAGGGGTGGATTTGGAGGGAAGTGAAATAAAAATTCCAGTTTTGCATATGTCAAGTTTGAGATGACTTTGGGGCAACTGGTTTGAAATGAGAAAGGCAGTTCATGATGCTGTATTTGAGGTCAGGAAAGAGACCAGTTCTATATCTAGGAATCATCAATATGGAGATGATTTAACACATCTTGGCTGATGAATTCATCAGGGAGAGTGTGTAATGGGAAAAGAGAAGAGGCTCCAGGATAGAATCTTGGGATCATGTAGTGGATAGTGGTTAGATATGTAGGAGGAGAACCATGAGAGAATAGTGACACAAAAACCTAGAGAAGATAGAGTACCTAGAAGGAGTGGGTGGCTAGAAATTTTGAAGGTTGTAGAGAGGTCAAGAAGGATGAAGACTGACAAAAAATCCATTATATTTAGTAAATAAAAGATAATTGGTATCTTTAGGGAGAACAATTTGAGTTGAATGGCGAGGCCAGAAGAGTTTTATATTATAAAGAGTAAATAGAGTGAGAAGAGAGGAAGTGGAGACACATAATGGAGACAACTTTCTTATTGGGGTGGTTGGATCAAGTGAGGGATTTTTAAGAATGGAGAAGACATGGCAATATTTGTAGGCATCAGGGAAGGACTCAGTAGTGAGGGAATAAATATTAGAAAGTTAATGGAAGAGATAGCGTCAGCAATTTAATGAAAAAGTTAAGAAGACTAGAGGGGATGTGATCAAATGTGTGTATTGAGGGGTTTGGCTTTGCAAGAAGGGCCGCCTCTTTGTGAGAGAAAGGAGTGAAAGAAGAGAAGATGGAGGAAGATTCCTGAGTGATATGAGATTAGGAGGAAAAGAAAAAAAAAGAGCTCAAAGCAAATAACCTCCATTTAACCAGTAAAGTATGAGGTGGGGTCCTCATCTGAAAGGGTACTGAGAGGGATTGATATAGAAGGTTTGAAGAAAGATGAAAAGTTTTGTAATAAACATTGTGACAACTGGAAGAGCAATTCAATAATAGAGATACAGAAAGACACAGTAAATGCCCAGTTGGGATTATTTAATGAATCGATAGTGGACTCAATCAGAAGTTTCATGATTTTTTTTTTTGCTGTTCAGTCACAAGAGAATAGAATGTGTGTAATATTTTTGTTTTTCTACATTTGTTTGTGAGATTTCATACCCCTATACACAATTTTCATAGAATTCCCCAAAAGAGCTTGGAAATATGTACACTCTTTTCTGTTACCATTCAGTAGTTGCCAGAAATCTATCTTGTCTAACTTTAATGTTTTTTAAAGTTAGAACTTTAAATACTCTCTTATTTATATTTTCATTAGATTTGTCAAAATCTGAAAGAAATACATTAAATTCTTCAACTTCTATAACTTTACTGCTCATTTCCCTTTATAAATTAATTAACATTTAAATATTTAGTTGCCATGCCATTAGACACATGTATATTAAGTATTGATATTAATTCAGGGTCAATGGGGTTTTTTAAGCATAATCCAGTTTTTCCAAGCATCCCTTTTAAAATTGACTCTATTTTTGGTTGTTGCCTTGGCTGAGATCTTGATGGTTATTCCTATCTTTTTTTTTTAGTTCACTTGAAGCTATTAAGATTCAAGTCTTTTATTTAAATTGTTTGAGTCTTTCTGTTTCAGATGTGTTTATTAGGAATAACGTATTATGGTTTCTGCTTTCTAATTCATGCTGCTACCCTCATCCATTTTATGAGTGAGTTCATTCTATTTTCATTTACAGTTATGATTGTTAATTGTATATTTCTCTCTATCCTATCCTTTTATACTTTTTTCCCTGTTATCCTCATTACAAAGAATAAAAGGGTGTTGAAAGAGAAGAGTGCTCAATTCTAGTGATCTAAATTTTATTCCATCTGCTTCCATTCCACCACTCCTCTTTTCTTTCCCCTTCCACCCAGTATTTGGTCACAGGTAGTTGTCCTTTCTTTCCTTTTATTTTCACCTCTTCATTTAATCTGTAATACCTGAAGATTGAGTTAATTTTGCTTATAATTAATCCTTTTTATAAAACTACTCTCCCTCTTAATTTTCCTTCTAAAAATGATTTATAGAGTATAAGTGGGAGAGTTGGGCTCCAGTGTGATCTACCTTATTGTCATCTTAACCAAAAGTGGCCCCACATCTTACCATTTCCTCCTCTGAAACAACTTTTCTTTACATAACATCTCTTCACTCTCACAGCTACTATCTTTGTTCTATTTTTATTAAAGTATCTCTCACTTGGATTGTTGGAGCTGCCTCTTAATTGTTCTCCTTTCCTCAGATATCTCTCCCTTACCAATTATCCTCATACAGCTGCTGAACAAATTATCCTAATGTCAAAATCTGACCATGTCATTCTATTATTTAAACTCCAGTTGCACCCTTTTTCCTCTATGAACAAATATAAATCACTTAGTTTGCCATTTAAAGCTTTTCTCAACCTGGCCTCAATCTACCTACCCTTCCAGTCTTATTGAACATTATTCCTCTCCAGGTACATTGAAGGCCAGTCAAATTGGCCTTCTTGCTATTCCTTATATGCAGTACTGGCTATCTCCCAATTCTAGAATACATTGATCCCTCATCTCTAACTTTCAGGATCTCTAGTTTTCTTTAAGGCTTTGCTCATGTGATGTATCAACCTTTCTTGACCTCCTTTCTTATTCTATCTATTTATGATATATCTATATATGAACATATTGTCTTCCTTGGTTACACTATAAGCTCTTTGAAGTCAAGTACTTTTCATTTTTATCATTGTATCCCAAGCACCCAATACAGAGTCTAGAACATGAGTATTTAATAAATGCTTTTTGAATTATAGATTGCCTGTGGATGGGGTGGGGAGGCATACAGATTCTGGATGTCCAGTGTGGAGCACTGGTACTGGTAAAGGATTGGGATATGGTAAAGGATATGGGCCTATCTCAAAGATGGCCTATATAGACAACTGGATGTGGACAGGATGTGAATTTGAAGTCTAGTAGAAAGAGAGTGCTCTGGACATAGGGCTAGGAAAACTTGGGCTACAATTTAACTTCTACCATTTAGCAGTAGTTTGACCATGAACTAATCATTTAACTTCTCTGAACTTCAATTTCTTTATCTTTAAATAAGGCTAATAAGTAATAACTGAAGAATCGACCTCAAAGAGTTGTGATGAGGCTCAAAAGAAATTATCTACGTAAAGTGTTTTGTAAATATTAAAGCCACTAGAAAATGTGACGCAATGAGAATATTATACATTGTCCATAAATCTTGGAAAAGTAAGTATGATTAAAATCACTCCATGAAATTGGGCTGTCACACTCCTACCCCCAGTTCTAGGAAATGCCTTTTGAAATAAAACATGGAAGGAATACAAATGGAAAGACCCTAGGCACTGGGGAAACCTGTGCTCTTCTGTTTATATCTTTCTGGTTTTAGAAATGAAAGTTACAATTTCTCCATGGTTATGATTCTCAAAAAGAACAACGATACTTTTTTCCCAGTAGGGGAACTCTCAGGGTACAGAGAATTCAAATCTAAGCTTTATGAATAATCAGAAGGCTGAGGTGAGGAGCTACTTTGGGCTATGTTTTCTATCATGGGCATTTTAATAGGGGATACAACAATAGCACATTAAAAAACATGTATGTTTGTGGGGCTTTGTCTTGGGGAAACAAACTTGCATTTCAGAATCATTGTTTTCAAAACCTGAGAAAGTTCTTGCAGTTTTGGTCTGTAATCCAAAATCCATCATATGATGGGCTATTTCCTTCTCAGATCAAATAGAAGGGCAGGTTGCATAATTATGCAGCTAATTAAATCAATGCTGGCAACCAAAATGAATTCATTTACTCTATATAGCTCCATTGGGAATGATGTGATTTCATTGTCTATCGCTATCAAATTCTGTATTCATCAAACCTCTCTAAATCCTCATCTGAAGCCTCATCCTGGCAAGAAGGAGATCCTGGGTTCCTGAAGGCTTTATCAGCACAGTGTTCATTCTGGCAGATCTTACCAAGCTGGAAAGGCCTTGAGTATTGTCCTGTGATGGATTATGTGTCTGTCAGCTGAGGACTAACCTTGAAGAGTTTGGAGAGGCTCATCACCAAGTTGGCTGATCTGTGATGAATTTTTTACATACAGTAATTCTCAAAGTCCATCTTCTAAATGATGGAGAATTTATGATTGGCCTGAGTGGAGGGTGTCCACATTCCTAAAATCACAGATCTTTTACATAGTGAAGTATTTATCAAGCTAATGGCAAAACTGCCAGATTTGTATTTTCCTATGTGTTTGGTAGATCTATTAGTATTTTAGAGGTATTATAATGATGTTAATGTGGCAATCTGGAGCTTCATACAACTTATTTGATTCTAAATTTTCTCAGAATAGTCATTTTGACATCCTTTAATACATGGCATAATATCAAAGGGAAAAGGGATTGGACCTATGATTTTATTGGGATTTCAAGATGAGGTGACTCTTTCCATTAATGCATGTTGGCATGTTCTCTGAAAATCCTAGTCTTCGAGAGTTGTCTGGGGGCACTGAGAGATTAAGACCTTGCCCAGAGTCACATAGCCAGAATGTAGTAAGTGGCAGAACTTCAATTGTCTTCCTGACTCTAAGGCAACAAGTAAATATCTGAAGCTGGATTTGAACTCAAGTCTTCCCGACTCTAGGCCCAGGTCTCTTTCTTGCCACCTAAACGTGGGTATGGTGTCACACACCTGTAGTCCCTATTACTGGTGAGGGTACAATGGGTGCATCACTTGAGTTCAAGAGTTGTGAGCTGCAGTAGGGACAAAGCCAGTCTAAAACAGTAGGGAACTGGTAGATGGAAGAATAAGAGAGAGGGCATATTTAGGGGGAATAAATTATAAACAATACAAACTCCAACTTCAGAGGGTGTATGGTGGAGGAGGATTAAATATAAAGAAAGAAAGGACAAGAACCAGTGTTAGAATCTGAACAAAGGGAAGAGAAGCAGTAGAGCAGAAGGAGGTTGTTTCAAACACAGAGCTTTGGTGCTTAGAACACTTCTCCCTCACTATCTGCTTTTTTCTTTCTTTATTTCTTTATCTATTTATTTATAACATGCATTTAAAAATTTTTTGAGTTCCAAATGTTCTCTCTCAGCCTCTTCCCCCACCCATTGAGAAGGCAAGTAGTATGATACCCATTGTATATGTGAAGTCATGCAAAATATATGTCCGTATGAGTTATGCTACAAAAAAAGCAAGAAAACATGAAAAAGTATGCTTCAATCTTGACTCAGTTTATCAGTTCTCTCTCTCTCTCTCTCTCTCTCTCTCTCTCTCTCTCTCTCTCTCTCTCTCTCTCTCTCTCTCTCTCCCTCCCTCTCCTGGAGATGGATAGAACTTTTCATCATGAGTCCCTTGTACTTTCATTTTTTCTCCCTCTATTTGCCAGGAAGTGATGTGACCAGTTGCCAAGATTTTAGGGTGTTTTATGTTAAGCTTTGAACCAGCTTTCACACTCTCCTCTTTCATCCTCATCAGGAGGCTTCTTAATTCCTCTTCACTTTCTACCATCAGAGTGGTATCATCTGCATATCTGAGATTGTTAATATTTCTCCCAACAACTTTAATTCTGACTTTTGATTCATCTAGCCTGACATTTTTTGCATGATTTACTCTTTGTATAAGTTAAATAAGGTGACAATATATAATATTGTCCTACTCCTTTTCAAATCTTAAACCAATCAGTTTTTCCATGTTCAGTTCTAACTGTTGCTTCTTGGCCTGCATACAGGTTCTTCAAGACACAAGTAAGATGATCTGGTACACTCATCTCTTTAAGGACTTGCCACATTTTGTTGTGATCCACAGAGTCAAAAGCTTTACTGTAGTCAATAAAGCATAAGTAGATGTTTTTCTAGAACTCCCTTGCTTTCTTTATAATTTATTGAATGTTGGCAATTTGGTTTCTATTTCCTTTGTCTCTTTGAAAACCAAGCTGCTATTCTGGTAATTTCTTGGTTCATATGTTGCTGAAGCCTAGCTTGCAGAATCATAAGTATAACCTTGCTGGCATGTGAAAAGAGTGCTCTTGTTTGGTACTTTGAACATTCCTTGGCATTGCCTCTGAATTGGTACCTCAGAGTTGTTTTAATTTGCTTTCCTCTAACCCATAGAGATTTAGAGCATTTTTTTTCATATGATCATAGCTTTTATTTCTTCTCAAAACTACCTGTTCATATCCTTTGACCATTTATCAACTAAAGAATGGCTATTAGATTTTATAAATTTGGCTTAGTTTTTTTTTTTATATATTTGGGAAATGAGGCTTTTATCAGAGAAACTTGTTGTAAAATCCACCCCCTCCCACATTTCCTTCTAAGTTTGGCTGCATTGATTCTGTTTCTGCAAAACCTTTTTAGTTTCATATGATCAAAATTATCAATTTTACTTTCTGTGATGCTCTTTATCTTTTGTTTGGTCAAAAACTTTTTTCTTATCCATGAATATGATAGGGAAAATTTTTGATGCTCTCCAAATTTACTTATAGCAGAGCTTATATCTAAATTATGAACTCAGTTTGATGTTTTTTTTGGGGGGGGCGAGGGGGAAAGGCAGGGCAATTGAGGTTAAGTGACTTGTCCAAGGTCACACAGCTAGTAAGTGCATCAAGTGTCTGAGGCTGGATTTGAACTCAAGTCCTCCTTAACTGTGCCACCTAACTGACATTCAGTTTAATCTTTAAACTTGGCATTACAGTATGAGAAACTAGTCCTTCCCTAGTTTCTGTTAGACTGCTTTCCAGTTTTCCCTCCAATTTTCTTGTCCTCAAAGCTTGGGTATTTGGATTTATCAAATGTGGTATTATTATGCATTTGCTATGCATATTATGTACCTAATCTATTCCACTGATCCATCACTCTGTTTCTTAGCCAATACTAGATTGCTTCAATGATTATTGCTTTGTAATGTAGTTTCTTATCTAGTGTTGCTAGGCTGCCTTCCTTTACATTTTTTCCCCATTGATTCCTTTTTTTTTTTTGACCTTTTGGTTTTCCAGATGAATTTTGTCATGATTCTTTCTAGCTCTATGGCATGGCACTGAATAAGTAAAGTAATTTAGGTAGAGTTGTCCATAAATTGGACATACAATTTAAAAAAACTAAAAAAAAAAATCAAAATTACCCCCCCCCGGGAAAAATATTGAAAATTCAAAGAATGAATGAACAAAATTGAAAGCAAAGTTTTTAAAAATAGATAAACTATTAGCTAATTTGATTTTTAAAAAGAAAGAAGAACACCAAATTGCCAGTAACAAACATAATACTCATAGCAAATCAAGAAAAAAAAATTGTTAGAAATTATTTGGTCCATTTGTATGCCAATAAGACTGACAACTTAGATGGATGAATATTTGAAAACATAAAATGCTCCAGTCAACAGAACAAGAAATAGACAACTTATATTTTCAGAAAGTTTCAGAAAGCATAAGTTACTTCCCAAAGAAAAGAAGCATAGGGCCATAGGGATTTCTACTGAAATTCTATGAAATATTACATTACACCTGCGCAAAAATGAGAAGAAACCAAAGTAATCCTACCAAATTTCTTTTGTAATACAAATATAGTCTTGATAATTACGCCAGCAAGAGACAAAACAGAAAACCATGGAAAATATTTCTAATGTTAATGAAAATTTTTAAAATAAAATACTAACAAAATCCTGTACCAACATTTAAAAAAGGATATATACTATGACCAGATTAGATTGACACCTAAATTTCAGTTTTGGTGCAGTACTAGGAAAACTATAAGCATAATGGATGTTATAAATAGAATATTAAATAATACATGATTAATTAAGAGATGCAGGGAAAGGTTTTGACAAAATACAATTCTAATTTCTATTAAAAACACTAAAAACCAAAGGAATAAACAGACCTTGCCTTACCATGGTAATTAATACATTTCTAAAACTAAGAGCCAATGTTATATGTAATGGAGATGAATTGGAGACCTTTCCAATGAGATCAAGGTTAAAACAAGGATGCCTAATATCCTTATTATTTTTGTATAGTTCTATAAATGATAACTGTAATAACAAGAAAAGAAAAAGAAATGGAATTAGTGTAAGCAAAAAGGATACAAAATTATCAGTTTTAGGAGATTATATGATGGCTTACTGAGAGAACCCCAGATTCAACTAAAATTAATTGAAACAACTAACAACTTCAGTAAATTTGCAGAATATAAAATAAATTGACAATATTTCATATATTACCAACAAAATCATGCAAAGAAATAAAAATATATTCTGTTAAAAGTGATTATATAGTTACAAAATATTTGGGATTCTACCTATTAAAATACATATAAATTAAAATTTGAAACATTTTTTATAGAAAAAGGCAAATAATTGGAGAAAAAATTAATTACTCATTGATAGGCCAAGCTAATATAAGAAAAATGACAATACTCCTTAAGCTCATTTACTTATCCAGCACCACACTATTCAAAATACCAAAATATTGATTTAAAGAGCCAGGAAAAAAGTAATAATGAAATTTACCTGGAGAAACTAAGGATCAAGGATCTCAGTGGAAATATTGATTGATATTCATTCCCCAACTGATAAATGGTCAAAGGATATGAACAGACAGTTTTCAGAAGAAGAAATTAAAGATATCTATAGTCACATGAAAAAATGCTCTAAATCACTACTGATTAAAGAAATGCAAATCAAAACAACTCTCAGGTACCATGTCTCTCCTGTCAGATTGACTAAAGTGTCAAAACAGGAAAATGATAAATGCTGAAGAAGATGTGGCAAAATTGGAACACTATTGCACTGTTTGTGGAATTGTGAACTGATCCAACCATTCTGGAGAGCAATTTGGAACCATGCCCAAAAGACTATAAAATGTGCATATCCTTTGACCCAGCAACACTACTTCTAGGGCTGTATTCCAAAGAGACCATACAAGGGGGGAAAGGACCCATATGCACAAAAATATTTATAGCAGCTCTTTTGTTGGTGGCAAAGAATTGGAAACCAAGGAGATGCCCATCAATTGGGGAACAGCTAAACAAATTGTGGCATATGAATGTAATGGCATACTATTGTGCTATAAGAAATGAGGAGCAGATGGACTTCATAAGAACCTGGAGAGACTTTTATGATCTGATGATGAGTGAGGGAAGCATAACCAGGAGAACACTGTACACAACCACAGACACATTGCTTCCATGATGACTAACTTTGATAGATTTGGCTCCTCTCAGCAATGCAAGGTTCTAAGACAGCTCCAAAAGACTCATGATGCAAAAGGTTATCCATATCCAGAGAAAGAATTATGAAATCTGAATGCAGATTGAAGCAAACTATTTGCTCTCTTTTTATTTTATTTTATTTTATGTTTGGTTTTGTTGTATCTTTGTCATGGTTCATTTCATTGGTTATAATTCTTCTTTACAACTTGATTATTGGGAAAATAAGTTTAATGTGAAGGTATATGTAGAACCTATATCAGATTACATGCCGTCTTGGTGGGGAGGGGAGAGGAGAAGGAGGGGGAGAAAATTTGGAATTCAAAAACTTGTGGAACTGAGTGTTGTAAACTAAAACAAAAATTTAAAAAATAATAAAAAAGAAAACAAGAAATATTGACTGATATTAACAAGTATATCAGATGGAGGCTCATGAGGAGCAGTATTCAAAATCTCAGCTTCTCAAGGTTAACTCTAGAACCCCAAGGATGGTAGTATGCAGCTGTTCTCTGAGGACTTGTACTGTCAATTTTAGTGAGAATGGGGTAAATAGTCTGGGAAGGGATGAGGCAATATTTTTTCAGTCTGCTTTCACAAAACTCCACTCTTGGCATTCTATGGTCTAGCCATACCAGCTTATTTTGCTCTTCCTTACACATGACACTCCATGTGTAGTCTCCATACCTTTGTGGTGTCTCTCTACTATACCAGAAGCACTTTGTTTTCTTTAATCTCTTAGAATCCTGGCCCCTTTCATTGGAAGTACCCTCCCTATAAATCCTTTTAAATATTTTGGAAACAAACTTGTACTCTAAACCAGAGGTGTTACACATGTAGCCCACTGAAGCCCAAATACACAAGTATTGGCTCTAGAGTCAGGAGGACCTGAGTTCAAAAATAGCCTCAGACATGTACTAGTGGGCAAGTCCCACCTCAATTGCTTCTGAAAAAAAAATTCTAACAGTGTCTTACAGAGTTTTCTGCATGTAATAGGCATTTAATAGATCATGGGCTGGGAGAACTTGAGTTAGAAAGGACCCCTGAGGTGATCTAGTTTAACTCTCTCATTTTATGGATGTTAAATTGAGGCCTACAGATGTTAAGTGATTCACTCAAGGTTGCACAGATATTAAATGTTAAAAAAAAAAAAAAAGATTTGAGCCCAGGTAGTTAGTGTCAGAGCTGGGACCTAAATTCAAAAATAGAATTTTGAAAATGGCTTCTGAGTGACTGGTCATCATATTCAAAGATATGTATGCTTCCACCTTCAGCATGAGAAAATCAGGAGCTCTGCTGGAGCGTAAATGTAGCTCTAACTGTGCTGGGTTAATTGGTTCTGACATTTTTTAGGAGTCCATGAATCTACGTAGGTAGCATCTAGGTTCCATAATAGTTAAAGCATTGGATTTGGAGTGAGAAGACTCAAGTTCAAGAGTTCAAATTCTACCTAGCAGGGTGATTCTGGGCAAGTCACTTAATTTATCTCAGACTCACACTCCCTCCCCAAAAGTTGAAGATGCAATTTTGCTTGTTCTGCCAAGAAGTGTTGTAATGGAATTCGGCTGTACTTTCAAGGAAAGGGTTGAAGGAATGTTGAAACCATCTTTACTAAAAACAAACCACCCTTACAAAAAACAAACAAACAAAAACTACATTCCTTCCCTGCCAGTAGCCAGCAGCTAGAAAGTATGGAACTGTTTGTTTATTTGATAAATAGAAGAATGTATAGAATGATTTTACATGTGTGTATATATATATATATTTATACATAATGGTAGCCACCTTTAGGGTGGGGGAGAAAAAATGGGAAACAAGAAACAAGAAAGTTACATGATAACTTTAATGTATGTTTAAAAGGAGACAGCAAGTTATACATAATAGATTTGCAGTTTCATGTACAATCATCTTTTTTTTTCTATTCTACTATTTTATCAAAATACTTGTTTTATTTCTTATGTTCAAAATAAAAATAAATAAAATTAAAAAAAAAAGAACGCTACAAAGTTCGCCTTTATGACAATATCTAACTTGAGTAAGGCTTTTCCCCCTTTCGTTTTCATATAATAAATTTGTTGTGTTGGTTAAAAGAAAACAAAAAATGGGTGGTGGGGTAGGGGCTCTGTTTTTTAGCTAATGCTGCAAAACTCAGATTCACCTTCTAGGAGGAAAGTGCCTCTTTATTGAAAAAAGAAGGAAATTGCCCAGATTTGTAAAGTCTCCCAGAAACTATCAGAACAAATGACCCCTACAGAGTCTGAGCCAGGCTTATATTCTAGCACCTCGTGGTCCTGACCTCCCCATCCGGCAGGTGGAAGCATATGGCTTTGAATGGGACCCGTCACTCCAGAGCTGCAGCCAACATTCCATTTCTTAGTTCTCTCTGGCAGGTGGTGGAGGTGCTGCAAAGGCCTGGAAGGGGGAAGCTTAGCCTTGACAGCAATGGAGCTATTGGCCAGAACCGAGCAGAAGTTTCACCATGGAAAAGCTGACACTTCGCCTTAAAAGAAAATTCCAGGCACATGTGGCAATTGGGTTTCTGTTTTATGGGAATGTGTCAGAAAAGAACACTGAAGTTGCCAGGTCTGGATCATCTGCTTTGGAACCAACTCTTCTACTGAACACAAAAAGGTGAACAGCCCATAGTAGGTATTTAATAAATTCTCATCTACTGACTAGCCCAGTGCTCTAGAGCAATAGAAGGTTCAGTGAGCCTTTAAGTCCACACTGGGACAGGTTATCCCTGTTTAAGGTCCATCATAACCAATGACATGGCAAAATGCCCTAGTTTATCTATATCACCCCACCAATGATACAGTGATTCCCCAAAGAGGGGATTTTTCTGAAATCTTCACTTGTTTGAGGCTTACGTTGGGATGTTGGGATCATAGATGTTTAGATCAATCTTTTTGCTTAGTCTTATTTATGTGATAGTCTCTCTTTGGCAGTCTGGTAAACGGTATGGATTCCTTCCCAGAATAATCTTTTTAAATGAATAAAATTGAAAGACATGAGAATACCAATCAAAACAATTTTAAATGAATAAAATTGAAAGACATGAGAATACCAATCAAAACAATCAAAACATGAGAATACCAATCAAAACAAAATAACTATAAAATATTTTTTAAAAAGTCCATAGAGCCCGTGGTTAAGAATCCTCGAATAGAGTTTAAGGGGATCTTAGAAATCATCTAGTCCAACTCCATTTTTACACATGGGGAAACTGAAGTCTAGAGATGTCATATGACTTGGCCAATCACACAGATCATAAATATCAGGGAAATGATAAAGGATTATAACTAGAAAGAGAAGTATAGCTTCTCCCTTTGAACCTCAAGCTCTGTCCTAATCAGAAGGGGAACATTCACTTTTTCTGGCCTAAATGCTCTCTATCCAATAGGCTATTTCCAGTTGTGCCCCTTCCTCTTATTTGATATCCCCCTCCCTGCTTTTTTTTGTCTTGAGGCTTCTAGACATTTCTTCTCTTCCCCTCAGGCACAGCCAGAATTTTCTACTCCAGGCTAGAAATGTCCGATTTTTTTAGCTGATTGGTGTCTCTCTTCATGTTAGGTAAAAAACCAATCCAACACTGCTTAGTAGAACTCCTATAAAACCTACAAATGTTCTGATCCTGGAGTGGTCATGAGCCCTGGGCTTAGTAACTTTCCCTGGCTCCAGAGCTGCCTTCAGTTATGGACCCAGGAATCCTAGACCAACCTAGATTTCTTCTTGCCATGGCTTGAAGAATCATAGTACTTGAGTCTCCTTAATGATATTCTAGTTACATCCTCTCTCTGTCCCTTTCCAGTCCTGCTCCAGTCCAGGTGTGAGAGTGTGTGGGTTGCCCTAGTACTCTTCCCATACTGTCCCGCTTTCTCCCTTGGGTGTCTGAAATTTGTCTTGATGCCTTCTCTTAAACATACCAAATAAATGGGCCTGTTACTTTCAGCATTGACTGACTCTGGCTCATCTATTTTTGGAATCTTCTGGAAAGCAGGGACCTTTTTTTGGCCCTTTTTTTGGGTATCTCCAGCACTTAGCACACCGTAGGGACTTAATAAATACTGATTGGTTGACTGATGCCAGAATGCCAGAAGTGAACCATGAAACTTCATTAGAAGAGAAAAGTGTGATAAAAGAGAAGACAAAGGTAGGAAGAGATCTGCCTCCAAGAAGAGATGAACAAGTGGAGACTGAAACGAAAGAAACTGGAATTGCGATTATATAATCATATATTTAGAGTTGGAAGGGACTTAAAAATCAACCAGTTCAGACCCCAGTATCTTATACATAAGGAAACTGAGACCCAGAAAAGGAAAATGATTTGCCCCAAACCACACGATTAATTGAGTGGTAGAGCCAGGATTCAAACATGAATCTTCTACCTCAAAATCCAGTGTTTCTTTCCAAAACACCACCAGACAATAGCAGAGAAAAATGCAACACCAGTACCAGAAACTGAAGCAACACTACCATATTCACAAGTTATATTGCATTTTACTTTTAAAAATTTAACTTACTTTATTTTCAATTCCAGATGTCCTCCTGTCTCCCCTTTTTCACTCATTGAGAAAGCAAGAAAAATAAAATCTGCTTAAGAAAATGTATGTGTATATATACATATATATATAGTCAAACAAAATAAAGTCCAACATTAGCCACATACAAATAAATGTATATGTATATATACATATAGACATACACACAAACACACACACACATATGTATGTGTGTGTATACGTACGCATAAACACATTTAAAACTTTAATTTTTACCCAGAGTTCATCACTTTTCTATTTGGAGGTGGATAACATGTTTCATCATGAGTCCTTTGGACCTTTGGTTGGTTCCATTGTGTCAATCAGAGTTCTCACTAGTTATTATATTTTAAATTCATTGCTGTACTCAACACAGAATACATGGAACATTTTATTTTATATTATATGTATATTATATGGGATACACACATATACACACATACGTACATACACATATACATATATATATATATATATATATATATATATATATATATACATATATATGTATATATCATATGGAACATTTTCCAGCAGGGGTAGGGACAATAATGTGTGAATGCATATATCAAGTTCTTCATTTTCCATTTCAGGATTTTCCTGTTATTCCTACTGATTTTAAGCATTGAATATTTTCACTTGCTGTTCACTTTTTTCTTGAGTGCCATTGAAGGCCCTCTACATTTTTACCATGACTCATTTTTCTAAGCTTCTCATTCACTGCTTCCCTGCAAGAATTTCCTACATCTGGGAATTGCAGAAGGAGAGGGAGAGACAGAGAGATATGACCAAGAGGCAGACACAGAGACATATATATGCACAGAAACTTACATATAGTGATAGGATACAGAGAAGTAGAGACTCAGAGAGGAGAGAGAAGATAAAGGGGAGACAGAGACCAAGAGACCAAGTGTCTTCTCTATGGATTCGGATCCAAGGAGAGAATCCTGCCTTCCCACATGGTCCCTCCATGATCCAAGGTCGCAATAGATAGAGGCAGGGGTTGGGTGCTCGGTCATTCCTGCCCCAAACTGGGAGCTACAGGAATACAAGCCATTAGCAGCAGAGCAGAGGGGTGGAACAATGAAAGAATTTCTGAACTGGCACAGGAGTTCTTTGACTATGGCCCTTGTTTGGTCCAGCAGCTCTTCCCTTGCGTATGAGAAGAGACTCTTCTGTTATCCCAAGAACATGAATTGCTTTGCTACTGCTTCCTTACTGCTGTTCCTTTGAATTCCTGCAGCCCCAGAGTAGCCCAGGATCTCCTTACTTCTCAGATGTTCCCTCATTCTCTTATCATTCCTGGAACTGTATGGTTCTCTGGAGCAGAGGTGTCAAGTCAAACATGAGGTCTGAGTGTAGCCAGAGCCAGATTAAAATGTAATTGGTAAATATTTAGCAAAATAAATAAATATACAATAAAACATAGGTAATATCATGTTTTAAAACTAAATCAATATGTGCCCCACAAGGATCCTTCTATATGGATTAGTGGCCCCCTTTCTATTTGAGTTTGGCATGACTGTTCCAGGGCACAGAGTTCCCTGATGCATGTGGTCTCCAAGAGCACACAACTCTCTTGTCCACAGGGCTCCCTGGGGCAAACATATCCTCATGCACATGGCTAAAATGGCTCTTTGGCTGCATAAGCCTTCTCTCCAGGGAAATGATTCCAAGTGTCTAAGTAGCCTTTGTCTTTGTCCATCTTCTCCACTCTAAAAAGCCAATTCCAAGAGTAAAGTCCAGGTGTATGAACTGTCTAGGAATTATCAACCATCCTCAAAGTGGTTTCGAAGGGGGCAATATAGAGCAATATAAGGAATTCACCCTCCTTAACATTGTCAAGGGAATTTTTTAGTGAAATATGTTAATTCCAGAATAATGTTCTCATCAGTGGGTAGCAAAGAGGATCCAGGAAAATGACTGTATGAACCCACAACATCATTATAACCAAGAAAAAATTGCAGGTGAGAAGGACAGCTAACATACTGGATGGCAAAGTCAGGTTTCAAAAAAGCCTTTATAGACTACAGAAATGAGCTGAATCTAATAAAATGAAATTCTGTAGGGATGAATGTGAAGTTTTTTGCTTGGGTATGAAAAAAATGAACTCCATAAATATAAAATGAAGGAGGTATGATTAGACGGGATAGATGTTCTGAAAAGAAAGGATCTGGAGATTTTAGTGAACCATATACTAAATTTAAAGTCTAGTGGCATGGCCACCAAAAACAAAAAGTAATCTATCTTGGGCTGTGTTAGGAAGAGCATAACTTCCAGGAATAGAGAGGTGATGATCCCCCTTGTCAAATCTCACCTCAAATATTGGGTTCAGTTCTGGGGACCTTGTTTTAAGAAGAACGTGATAATCTGGAAAGTTTCAAGAAGAGATCAGTTAAGATAGTGAAGGACCTTGAGTTGATGACATACAGGCATTGGTTCAAGAAAGTGGAAATATTTAAAGAAAAGAAGACCCAAAGAAGATACAATAGCTGTATTCAAGAATTTGAAGGCCTGTCATGTTGAAAAGGGATTAGTGTCTGGTTCCAGGAGGCAGAAACAGGAGCAGTGGGTAGAAGTTGCAAAGTTATGTTTAAAATCTGATTTCCTAGGGAAACAGTCATTTTCCCCTCCTCAGAGGTGCTCAAGGAGAGACTGAAGAACTTCTTATCAGGGATATTATATTAGAGATTTATTTTGTGTATGTATTGGACTGGATAGCTATTCCAACTGTTACATTCTGTTATCATGGGGTCAGATCCACATACGACCCCTTTGGTACCCTTTGGCATCCATCAGCACTTATTCACCAACCACCATTGCTCATTTCTTCTTCATCAGATCATTACTTTCTTCTAGTGGCACCTGTGGATCTTTATCATTAATCCTTTTTCTGAAGGATCTTCTACTTCACCTGCTTCCAATTCAGTTAATTCCAGTAGTTCTCTATTACCTCTAGGATAAAATATTAAGTTCCAAGTTTGGCTTTTCAAGCTCTTCACAAACTAACTCTTTCATACTTTTCCAGGGTGCTTTTACATTACTTTCTCCTTGCATTCTAAGATCTAGCTACACTGACATACTCGCTTTTGCTCAAATACAACATTCCATTCCCCATTTCTGTGCCTTGGCACTGGCTCTTCCTCATTGCAATGGCAAGCAGGGTGGGAATTTTTTTTTACTTTAATTTTTTTATTATTTAATATATTTAGTTTTCAGCTTTGATTTTCACAGGAGTTTGAATTACAAATTTTCTCTACATTTCTACCCTCACCCCCACTCCAAGATGGCATATATTATGGTGTTCCTCTTCCCCAGTCAGCCCTCCCTTCTGTCACCCCACTCCCCTCTCATACCCTTTTCCCTTTCTTTCTTGTAGGGCAAGATAAATTTCTATGCCCCATTGCCTGTGTATCTTATTTTCTAGTTGCATGCAAAAACTTTTTTGTTTTTGAACATCTATTTTTTAAAACTTTGAGTTCCAAATTCTCTCC
>CM053622.1:134743721-134773318 GCA_028646595.1 Phalanger gymnotis
GGGGGGGGTGGAAATGGGGAGAAAATCTGTAATTCAAACGCATGTGCAAATCAATGCTGAAAACTAAACATATTAAAAATAAATTAAAAAAAATAAGAAATCACGGTTCATGACCCAAAAAAAAAAAAAACCCCACAAACAATAAGTCACATTTCTATAGCTTTCTATGATTTACAAAGTACCTACTTTATCTCATTTGTTTTTCAAAACAACCCTGTGAGGTAAAATATTTTCATTATGTCTGTTTTACAGACGAGGAAGCTCTGGTTCAGAAAAGGCAAATGACTTGCCCAGAGCCAGTGTCTGAAGCAGGATTTGAGCTTCTTCGTGGCAGGTCCGGAGCGCCTATACACTACTTCCGTGCTGCCTCCTTTCTCCTTATTCACATAACAATAACTTCCCTCCAGGCAGGTTGTATGTGAATCTAGGGACAGGGCAGAACATGGCAAGCATTGTATCGACAATATGACACAGTGGTTAAGCGGGTGATAAATAGCTAAGTAGATTAATACATTCTCCAAGAGCTGCTGTAAGCAGTAGCTTAGTACAGGAAGAACTACCTCATGAATACCGACACTTACAAATGTAACTCATGCCTTTTATACTATGTATTCTCCTCCCCTTGGGATACCTTCAAATTGTTTCCATGATGACTCCCCATTCATAGACATACACACATTGTTGCTTTAGCCCTGTTACATAGTATTCTGTCCTGTGATTTCTCAACCCAGCACTTCTTCCTGAGGTCTGCTTTGAATTTTCAAATCGTTTCCCCAATATCTGTTCATCTCACCACAAAGATTCAAATATTGCTGAGGTCATCATTTTCCCCAAATACCGCTCATGGAATTTGTATTTTTAAAATCCATCTCCTCTTAATGCCCTCCCTTTGTTCTGTCACCGGAAAATGCAGTTGCCCTAAGCCATCCCCTAATATACCAACCACTCTTTTGGAATCCTACTGACTTCAGTCTACAGACTATATTCAGAAAACCACAAAATTTGGAGTGAGAGGGTGTGGGTTAGGGTCATAACTCTTTGACTTATTGCATGTGTGACCTTAAGCAAGTCACTTCCCCCTTTTGGGCCTCAGCCTCCTTATCTATAAAATGAGGGAATTAGACAAGATCAACTCTAAAGTCATTTCTAGTTTTGAAGCCAATTAGCATAGGGTAAAACTAAAGTCAAACAAGTCATTAGTATAAATCTTAAACTAAAAGTTGTAAAGGACCTCAGAGTCATCTAGTTCAATTTCTTCATTTGAAAAATGAAGAAACTGAGGGCCAGAGTGATTTGCTCAAAGTCATACAGAATAACAGACAGTATTAAAATTCATCCTTCCTGCTCAGATATAAATACTCTCTACATGGTACTTTTTCTTTGAAAATGAACTTCAGTGTCATCCTTGAAGTACTGTCTAGTACAGCATACTTTTGTATTCATAGTTGGCACAATGTCCCCTAGTTGTTTAAGTGCAGTCAATACCACCTTTTAATTCTTGCTGTTGACACCTCTTTATACTCATCATAAACATCATGTGTCCATAGACCTCCACAGAGTGACCAAGAGGCAGAGCCCTTTAGGCAAGTCTGAGACCCTCTCCCCCAAAGGCCCAACCCTAGACCCTGACCACCTAGATCCCATAAGGACCTCTTCTTCACAGCAGTGTGTACAGAAAACATTTAATAAATGTTTTTCTATTCCATCACTTCCCTCTTTCTCAAAATAGCTTGAGGATAAACAGAATAGTAGATCAAGAATGTCAGTAACCATGGGCTTGTCTGGCAATTCATGCACAGTACACAGCCTAGCTGGAAATCACAGTTTATCAAAGTCAAGGAACTCTCCAGAGCAGTGAAGAAATGTCATTAGCAGTGTTGCCCACTCCCAGTCCACCTCCCAGCAACCCAAATGTGGGCAATTGGATAGATCGCTAGACACGATACCACAAAGTTTTGGGCTTGCTTCCTACCTCAGGTATTTACCAGCCAAGGGACAGCAAGTAACTTACTTAAACCTCTCTGAACCTGGGTTTCTGAATCTGTAAGGGTGAATGGTAATAAACAATATTGGTATTTACCTCAAGGGTTGTTGAGAGAGTCAAATGAAATAATGTAAAGTATTTTACAAACCTTCAAATACTATGTAAATATTAGCTACTCTTTTAAAGTAGAAGCAAGGATTCTAACCCATTTCCCTTCATTCCTAACTCTAGAGTCTAAACAATGTTTCTCAAATGCTTTAATTGTTCCTATTATGTCTTGTTGTATTCTGAAATAATATTATGGAATCTTAAGAGTTGGAAGTAACCTTAGTAGCTATGTATTAAAAACTATACACATGGGGTATGCTGATGAATGTTTAACAGCTAATCTTGGAGGGGGCTGGGTATGCAGAACATGGTTTTCAATTTAATCTGAATTATTAACATTTTCTCCATGACTTTTTAAAGTATAGAAATAAAAAAAACCAATAAATGAAGCCCACATTTGTGGCATTTCTGGTTTCTGAGTTGTAAATGCTCACACTGAAATTTTAGCAATCGATTCTCATGAGCCAGTTTGAAGTGGCTCCAGCACACCCCTGATTATACCTTAATAGCTATTGCAATGTTTCCTTTTAAGTTTTCTCTTCTCCAGAATAAGCACAATGAGTTCCTTCCATTGATCCTTGTAAGGCCTGAGACATCTCAGTATCCTAGCTATTTGCTCTATATGAGGTAATATTTGTACTGTCCTTAGCACGTAGATGGGCAGCTAGGTAGCACAGAGGATAGAGTGCTAGGTCTAAAGTCAGGAAGACTCATCTTCCTGAGCTCAAATCCGGCCTCAGGCACTCACTAGCTGTGTGATGAGGCAAGTCACTTAACCCTTTTTGCTTCAGTTTCCTCATCTGTAAAATGAGCTAGAGAAGGAAATGGCAAACCACTCCAATATCTTTGCCAGTATCTTTGAGGTCATGAAGAAGTGGACACAATTGAAAAGACTTGACAACAAATAACACATGGTAGGCACTTAATAAATGTCTTTTCCCTTCCTCCTTCCCTATATGGTCTCCAGTACTAAAATGTACCACCTTTTCAGGAACTGAACATAAGATTTCACAAACAACTAACAGAAGTTATTGCTTTGTTGTTGTTTTACCACAATCATTGTGACTTATCTTTGAAGTTACTATCTAAACTAAAAGATTCTGTATGGAAACATTCTCAAATCCCTTCACTGACACAAATGATAGATTAAGGGTCTCTTCAAACACCTAGTTTCCTCAGACTGATCTCTTTAAGATACCATTTTTTCTTCACCGAGAGTATGTTTGCTTGAATGATCACACCAGATGTCCATTTCTTACGTTTCTCTAAAAATGCTTCACGGCACCTAGAAGTCCAAAAAATGAGGTAACATCATCAGATGCTGCCAGTATAGCTACTTTGGCCAGATTTAAAATATGGAAGCAATATCACATGACAAAATTTAGAAACGGATGAATTTTTAAAAGAATAAAATACCAACACCAACCAGGTTGGAAATCTTAAGCATCCTTTCATGTTGAGCCCTCATGCTGGACCTCTCCACTACATAATTTTGTCAAGAACTATTATTTAACCAGAGAACTTCTGTAATATTCTATTAGCATCTTTTTCCCATCCCTTGCCATCTGTTATAGGTACCAGACATTGCCTCACAAACACGATAGCCTTAGTATCGCTGAATAAACATAAGCTATATCTGTAACTTAAGTAGGAATAATCAGTATTGAAAACTGGCCAGTTTTCTCATCACCACTAAGAGAATTTTGTTTATGTATTTAAGCTTAAATTACTAGTGCCTCTCTCCCTAGCCCACCCCACTCCCATGCAATTTCTAAAATATTCCTTTTCTTAATCACAAAAACGAGAGGCAAGCTGATGCATAGTGAATGGCATTAGTCAGGAAAACCTGAGTTCTAAGTCCTGTCTCTAACACATAATGACTGTGTGACTCTTAGTAAGTCACTTGACTCCTCTATTCCCCAGGCAACCTTTTTAAGACTATGAGTTGCAGAAGAACTATTGATCTCCATTGGCAGGAATAGTTCCTTACTAGGAGCTCCTTTTTATCAAAGAGATCATAGATGTGTGTTTTTTTTAAATATACATATATATATGTATATATATATACATACACGTGTGTGTGTGTATGTGTGTATAAATATCTCCATCTGAAAGAGCCCTTTTCCTTTGAGGAGTTCCCTGTAATACTGCATCAAAGTGATTTTTATTTATGATTCCAGTTTTTTTTTTCTTTCTTACTTTTCTTTTTTCGAGGCAATCTGGGTTAAGTGAATTTTGCCCAAGATCACACGGCTATTAAGTGTCTGAGGTCACATTTGAACTCAGGTCTTCCTGACTCCAGAGCTGGTACTCTATTCACTGTGCCACCCAACTGCCCCTCTAGTTATTTTCAATGACAAATCTCACTTTTAATATAAAAATTAATTAAATGTTCCTTTTCTTCCTCCTATTTGCTTGACTCTAGGTCTTTTGAGCAGGGCCTTACTTTTCATCAATGTGAGCAAACTCAGGGGAAAGACCCCATGACACAACCGTGACTGAAGGTTAGCAAGATTGGTAGTCTAGAGTGTAATATACGTTTAAATATTATTTTTAAAATAAATACACGAATTATTAATGAATAAAAATTCTACCCTCCATGAGAGACAGATATTTAAGAGCAGGAAATATCTTTTACCTTTCTTTGTATTCCCAGTACACACTGCAGTGCCTGGCACACAGTAGGCACTTAATAAATGCTTACTGAACGATTGATAACACAAGTAGCATATGTTACAGTGAAGGCTCAAAATCCCAAGTGTGCAGCAACTTAGTGAACAAGATTCAAACCTTGGGAATACAAATGCCTTCTTGCTCTAGTTTATGGTGCTCTCCTAGTGGCCTCTCAGTAACTACTCTTTCTCATGTGTGCTTTTTCCCCCTTTTTATACCCCAATGCTTAGCATATAGTGGTGCTTGTTGATCAATTTCATGGCTAGCTCCCCAAAATCTAGAATACTAATAATAGGCTCAACTCCCACTTCCCTACTATGAGCTAAACATTGTCACCTAAGTACCTCTTTTGGCATGGTTTCCGGGCAACTTACCATCCTTGTCATCTTTTTGATGTACTGCAATTTTCTTATTTCCTTCCTCAAATGTGATACCCAGATCTGAATCCAATAAACTGGATATGATTTTGAACAAGGCAGAGTACAGCAGAGCCATCATCTCCTTCATTATGGGCACTTTTGCCAAACACTGTTGACTTTTATGAGCTCTTAGTCCACTAACACCTCCAGATCTTTTTTTACAAGCCCCGTTCTCTCCAGGGGTGGGGAACCTGCAGCCTCAAGACCACATATGGCCTTCTAGGTCCTTGGTTGTGGCCTTTTGACTGAGTCTAAGTTTCACGGAACAAATCTTTTTATTAAGGAGATTTTTTCTGTGGGATAGATTAAGTCTAAGTGCCACATTTGAGGACCTAGAAGGCCATAGGTTCCCCACCCCTGCCCTAGACATACCTCCCCCATCTTGTACTTATAAAATTGATTTTCTTAGAGCCCGTGTGTAGAACTTTACATGTATTCTTACTAAAGGAAATGTGATTGTTGTTGTTTGCCCTTTATTCTTGAGAGGGCTAATGAGATTACCATAGTGATGTCTTAACTTGCTCATGATTTGGATTTAAGTGAGCCAGAGCTGCACAAAGTCATCAGCTTTACTCTCTCCTCTGGAGTCCAGTGGCAAGACAAAAGGCAAAGGCAAAGGGCTAGGATGCAGTGAATGACCTTGGAGACTTGGACAGACGACACAGTCAGCGAGAGGTCAGAGTAGTTGATTTCATCAAATCTCCCAAAATCAAAAATCTGTGAAAATGAATAGATATAAGGTAAGTAAAGCTGAACCCAGAAAAAGACAAGAAAATACTACATGTGGGCAAAAACTTGGGAAATAACATAGGAGAACTTAAATATTTAGAGCTCATATTCATCATCCCCTTCCCTCCCCACCCCATTTCACATTTTAGGAATAGGCAGTGCAAGCAATGGTATTCTCTTTCAGGGTCCATTTGGAGAACCATGTCCCTGTACTGGCACTTTCATCTCCCATCTCCACACATATACTTCTAAGTTCCATTTTGTGTGTTGTTTTTCCCCATATGAGTGTATGCTTCTCATGAGCAGGTCTATTTTTGGTTATGTTTTCATGTTGTTGCTTGTTGTTCAGTAGTTTCAGTTATGTCTGATTCTTTGTGAACTCATTTGGAATTTTCTTGGCAAAGATACCGGAATGGTTTGTCATTTCCTTCTCCAGTTCATTTTACAGATGAGGAAACTGAGCAAGCAGGGTTAAGTGACTTGCCCAGGGTCACCCAGTTAGTAAGTGTCTGAGGACAGATTTGAACTCAAGACGATGAATTCTCTCTATTCCAGGTCTGATACTCTTTCCACTGTGCCACCTGGCTATCCCCTTGCATCCGTATCCACAGTGCTTAACACAGAGCCCGGCACATAGTGAGTGCTTAAGACTGTTTCTTTTCTCCATTTCTTTTATTCAAAGCATACCTCCTGTATGAGGCCTTTCTCAGTCACCAGCTGCAAATTCCTTCCTCTTCAGATCACCTCCTAGCTAATATGTACATATGTGATATGTACCTCGTTATTTACATATTCTCTCTTACATTAGAATGAAAGCTCCATCAGAGTGGGGTCTGTTTTTGCCTGTCATTGTATCCCTAGAATTTAGCATATAGTAAACATTTGTCAACTGTCAAAAAACTGGAAAGCCAACAAATAAACAAACCTAAAATAAGCACAAAAGACAAAATACAGAAAATCAGAAGAGAAATAGATAAAATGGAAAACAAAAGACTATATAAATGATAAACAAAACAAAACGCTGGTTCTTTGAAGATATTATCAAAATTGATAGACATTTAGCCAACATGATCAAAAGGAAAAGCTACAGAAGTCAAATTAACTGAAATTAAAATTGAATAAGATGAAGTTAACGACAGAAGAAAAATAAGAATTGTCAGAATATCCTCTGCACAACCATATGTAATCCAAACTAAGCATAGTAAAAATGAACTATTAGGGGCAGCTAGGTGGCGCAGTGAGTAGAGAACTGGCCCTGGAGTCAGGAGGACCTGAGTTCAAATCCGGCCTCAGACACTTGACACATGTACTAGCTGTGTGACCTTGGGCAAGTCACTTAACTCCAATTGCCCTGCCAAAAAGCAAAAAAAAAAAAAAGAAAAAGAACTATTAGTTATGGAAATATGAAATAAATTCATATTACATGGAAAAGTATTTTAGCTGGGAGTGGAGGAGATTGTTGTCTTCAAGTGTTTGGAGGGTCATCAAGTGGAAAAGGAATTATATAATTCTATGTTTCATTTAGCCACAAAAGGCAAAAACAAGGATCACTGGAAGGTAAAGGAAGGAAGATTTCAGGTCAAGTGTAGCATAAAGGAAGGAACACTACATTTGGAGTTAAGGGACTTGGGTCTGCATCCTGGCTCTGGCACTACTGAGACCCTGGGCAAACCTCTTAATTCCATCCTCTCACCTTGAGCCTCAATTTACTCAACAACAAAACAATGGGATTGGGCTAGATATCGTTTAAAGTCTCTTCCAACTCTAAATCAATGATCCAAAAAATGACTTCTTTCAAATTAAAGCCATCCAAAAGTTACATGGGCAACTTGACAAGTAATGATTTTCCCATTCTTGTGGCTTCCAAGTGTAAGATTGATGCTCAAGAGCGAGTTGGACTGGATAACCTCTTAAGACCTTTTCAATTCTGAAATTCTAAACATCATTCATTCCAATTAAGAAATCTCTTCTATAATTTACAATCCAGAAACTACTTTTGATGATTACCTGAAGATAGCAGCTCAAGAAGTGGCATAGGCTGAAAGTAAGTTTAAAACTTAGTAATGGATTATTAAGAAGGCACTGAGTATATTTGAGGCATATTCTTCATCTTCCAAAGTTAACTTCACATAAGATAACGACTTCTTCCTTCAAAGTGTACTTTGCAATGTTATCAGAGAGAGTATTCTGGGTCACAGAGACACATGAATGGACTTACTAAGACTATATTTCCTATGTTCTTGTCCAAAGGGCTTATCAGGTATGTTTGACACCAGAAAAAATTATTAAATATAGGGTCATAGCATTTAGAACTGGATAGAACCTTAGCCTCACGTGACCACCACATTTTACATATGGGAAAACTAAGTCCTAGAGAGGTTAAGGTCACACACTAGGTTTTAGAATTCCAAATTCAGTGCTATTTCCACTACACAGGAAGAGAAACTCAAAGTCACTGTCTTTTTTGCTACTTTCTAGGGTAATCTTTGGTTTCATGATCACATATTCAAGAGTTATATGAAATTAATAATTGAAAGATATTTTCAAAGGAAAAGAAAAAGTATCCAGCATATAGATCATGAGCAGAGAAAGGGTTGCTCTGAGTTACCACTGGGGACGAGAGGTAGGGGATGGAGGGAGAAATGTTTTCCTGGTAGGTGAACATGGAACCTAAACATAAATGCAATGAAATAGCACATTAGATAAAGTACTGGTCAAAAATCTCAATTAAAATCATGTCCCAAATGTTTATTAGTTGTAACCTCCATCAACTTCAGCTTCCTTTTGTGAAAAATGATGAGGTTGAACTCAAAGGCCTCTAAGATCCTTTTCAGCTCTAACCCTATATCATTCTCTGATTCTGGGGATGCATAGAACATGGGTTGGGTATGTCAGCATACATTGGAGCAATTTGGCTCTTCGCCTGAGATCCAATGATCATGGCTTGGCTATGCTGGAAAATAGAAACAGACCCAGTCAATGCTCCATGCATGCTTTCCAGTCTGAGCAACACAGAGAGACAACAGTCACATAAGCCTATTTAAGTCATAAAGGGTTATCATTATATTTTTCAGTGTATTCTATTTTATAGAATCTCAGAGTTGGAAGAGAACTCAGAGGCTACATTTGATAACAAGAGCCAAGAACTCACAAATTCTTTTCCATGTAAACATCAGACTGTATAACCCCAGTAAGAGAAAACACAGGTTGGGACTTCCCCCTGCTCCAAACTCAGACTATTAGCTATGTTCTGTCAGAAAAAAATTATAGTCTCTGAAATACCAGATAGTTCATAGGAGGTTATAAAAAATGACTTTATAATCCCCTCTCCATCATGTAAGCAGACATGTTTCAGCTTTCCAGCATTTCCCCATGTGGCCCAGTGCAGGACTTAATATTACAGAGAAACTCCCCATATGTGGCCCTGGGCAGAACTGTTTTGTTCAACTGCAGCAGAGCCCAGATGCTTTACCGGCCCTGTGCTTGGGTGGGTGGTGTGGGTAAGGATGGAACCATGAAACCAAGGAGAAAAAAGAAAGACCTTTGCCTTCTCATTGAATTGGGAATGTGAGAGAGAAAAGCTATGAGGAATTGGAGGGAGAGAGAGAGACACACACACACACAGAAAGAGAGAGAGAGAGAGAGAGAGAGAGAGAGAGAGAGAGAGAGAGAGAGAGAGAGAGAAGCAGCAGCTGCATCCCATAGCCACAGTGTTTAATGACTCCTTATCCCACAGGCCAAATCACCTCCCCCAACTTCTCCAATCTCCCCTACCCCCATCTCCTACCAAAAAGAAACCTTTCTGGAGACTTGGAGCATACAGATGCCTTGTGTCCATGTCAGTGTTCAGAAGGTGATATACATACATGATCATATATGATATATGTCATATATATGTATATGTATGTGTAAAGCCATGATAAGTTGCTGAATGTGTCAAAGCAAAAGGAAATTTGCTTTTCTAAGAAGTTAAAATTATTCCTCTTTAGTTCCTACCATTGCTTCCTTTCTTCTCAATATTCAGTGGCAAGCCAAAACAGATTACTTATCCTCAGCTAAAAGAATGAATGAATGAATAAAAAAAAAGAGGAAAGAGACAGCTCTCTCAGAAAGAATTTCCAGGTCTATGGCCCCAGACTCAGGAACAACCTAAGATCACAAATTTAAAGCTGGAAGAGACCTTAGATTTCATAGAGTCCAAAATCTCACATTTTTCAGATAAGGAATCTGGAGAAAGGTTTGGTGAGTTACTGAGAGTTACACAATCAGTAAGCACTTGAGACAAGATTTGAACCCAGATGTTCCAAATTCCAAGTCCAGTAATTTATCCACTACACCATGCTGCCTTCCACAATGCCATGCAACAGAAAGAATTATTGAGTGTCCATGTGTGCTGGAGAATATTCAAAAAAAGATTTAATTAACAGTCTCTATCCACTAAAATGAGGATTCTTAATTCTCTCTGTGTGTGTGTGTGTGTGTGTGTGTGTGTGTGTGTGTGTGAGAGAGAGAGAGAGAGAGAGAGAGAGAGAGAGAGAGAGAGAGAGATAAGAGAGAGATAGACACTTTTGACAATCATCATGGTGAAGCCTATGGGACCTTTCTCAGAACAATGTTTTTAAATGCACAAAACATAATAATGGATTACAAAGGAAAGCAGTCGTACTGGGATATGTTCATAAAAACATATATATTTTAAAAGATGATGGACTGTAGGTTAAAGAGCCCTTGTGTAGACTGTGATTTAAAATATAGGAATAATAGATTCCTGGCCAGCAATGGAGTGTACCTAACAAAGGTTAGTAAAAATGTATTTGCCTAGTATCCGACAAATTTGCCAAGAGGACTTTAAAATATAAAAGATGCAGGAAGGAAGAAGTTGCCTATGTGTGTCCATCAGACATCTATAAGAGGGAGCAGCTACACTGAAGGAAGAAGAATAACTGTTGACACCCTGAAGTTCATAGAAATATAGAACAAAAGAACCTGTAGGGAAACCTTTCATCTATGTTTACACGAATTAATCATTTTATATCAAAGTTTAAGTAACAAGCAAGAGGAACCTAACATAAGGAGGCAAATTTCACTTGGTAGGACAAAATTAGTGTTTCCATCCAATAATTCCTTCCTGGCATTTCTCACAAATTTTATGTTTTTCTGAATTTCAAATCCTGAAAAAATCAGTCAAGAAATCAGGAAAAAGTATCATAATTCTCCTGCAAGAATGAAACTTTAGCAACTAACATGACAATGTCACTGACTCAAAGGAATCCACTGATGTCAAGTTGAAAGGCACGAACAGGAAACACTAAAATGCAGAGTCAAAGGTTAAAAATGACATTTCTGGGAGCCAGGACAGGAGTACATAAGAGTTTAATGATCATGATCAAATCAGTCAGTGTTGCTTTTAACTGTTGCCATGTTATAAGTATGTGTTCATGGTTCTGTTGCTAACAGGAATCGTTCTTAAAAATAAAATAAATATTAACAAGTTTTATGTACAGTATGCTTCATACAAATCTTGGGGTACCATTCCAATATATAGCAAGTTTTGGAAGCAAAGTAAGTTCTCAAATTGGTCATTTCAACGTGATTCTACCATTAACCTTGGTAGGAGATCTGAATGCTATGTTATTTGAGTACTTCCCAATAACATACTCTGGTGTTTTCCAGGTGTTTGAATACTCACTATAAGCTGCAGTTACTTGTAAATACTATTAAACTTTCTTAAACTAATGATTTTTAGATGTCCATAATAATAAATAATGAATATGGAAAATGTTGAAAGTATTTTAAGAGAAATAAGTCAGTTAACTTATTATCAGATATGTTTTAAATCATTGTCATAATATATTTGTGCAAAATAATAAACTATGCATTTATTATCTTTTTTCAGAAATTCTCTGAAATTTTCAGAAAATCTCTGAAATTTTTAGCATAACCTCATCAAAGAAAGGTGATTAATTGTTTATAATATGATCATTCATTATTATTTAAAATATGTAAATAAGGTGTTATGAAAACTACAGAATAATACAATTTCAAGAATTCCCAATAAGTCCAGGAAATTCTAATTTCTCATTCTTAAAAATTAAAGATTAGAATGTAGAAACATTAAATGAAACTATGGCTAGAAAATTAATCTGGTTAAGCATACCTAAAATAAATAGGCTAGGCAAAGCAAGGGATCTAGGGGGCTAGTATTATATATTATGAAGTCATACTCATGTGAGAAAAATCCAGGCTATGCAGAGGACAGAGATGTGATGGAGAAGATTTAGGTAAGGCTCCTTGGTAAGGAAAACAGAAGCCTTTTATCATTGGAGTATACTAAAGAAGAAACACCCAAAGGAGACTACAGAACACCCAAAGGAGTTCAGAAAACTGATCACAGATCTGTCACAGTGTCAAGACAGTAATGATGTGGACTTCATTATACAGATACCTGCTGTAGTGTTCTCTCTGTCACAAACAGCACAGCCAATAACATTTTGGCTTCCTGTAATATAATGTCCTCCTTCAGTCTGTAAGTCTTTAACCATTTATTAAGCATCTATTATGGGCCAAGTACTGTTCAAAGCACTGGGGATACAAAGAAGAAATAGAAAACCAGTTCCTATCCTCAAGGAGTTTAGAATCTAGTGAGGGAAGGAAGAGAAGACACAAAAAGCTGATGGTGATGGAGAAATGTACCCAGAAGAGGAGCTCGATGGAGTCTAGTCTAAGGAATGCAGCTGGTGAAAATGAGGAGTTGACTGGTCTGTGAGGCTTCTTGAAATGAAGGCTTTTGGAGGAGTTCAGTGCTCACTCTCCAGCTCTTCAATTCTAGGGCCAGAGGGTACTAAGGACACTGAAGAGTGTGAGTATCAAAGCTGATATAATCTCACAGCATGGTAAATTGAGTGGAGAAGAGAGCATAAGGGATGATGAAGTCCAAGTCCAAGGAGTGTAGCTGGTGGGAAAATAGGAAAAAACTGAGAAGAGGAAATTCTACTCTAGATTTAATTCTCATTAACAAGGAGGCACTGGATGCCAGGATGGAAAAGTTTGGTACTTTGGGTGGAAATGACCACTTCTTCTTAGAATCTGTGATGAGAAAGAGAGGAAAGCTGGGCACAGTCTGACCTGCACTCAAGATTTGAGGAGAGCAGTTTTCAAAGATTCAGAGGAGGAATAGGGAAGATACCATGAACAAGAGAAGTCATCCCAGCATGGACAGAAAACTTTTAAGAGTAAATTTCTGAATACAGAAAGGGAAATGATTCCAATGAGGAAGAAAATTGCATGCAGGATAAAGAGACTGTTGATGCAGAGAGAACTCACCAATAAAGTTACATTTTTAAAAAAAAATATGCATAAAGGTGATGGGAGTGAGGGCATATAACAAAAAATCAATAAAATGTTTAACATGTTCACTCTCAAAATGAATTGAAGAAAGATAGTGATGACAAAAAACGTTGTTGCTCTTGCTACTGATGGCAGTTGTGTTTTAAACTATATAGGGGGAAAGAGGATCAAAGAAAGATAGTTTGGACAGATATTTCTATCTGACAAGAGAAAAAAGGCAGTTATTCAATTCTTACTTTGCTTTTGCATTCTCTGTCAAGGAGAAGAACCTTCAAAATGGAAACAACAAAACAAAATTGGCCATGGGTGTGTGTGTATAGAGGTGGGGGGAGGGGCATTAGTATCTAAAGGGAGTAAAGTTATTAAAATAGTACCTAGTTGCCTTCAATGAATTAAACTTATCTGGCTGATACAAACTACATCATTCATAATTAAAAGAACTGATGGGTTTGATTGCTGAACAAAGGTCAAGGAAATTTGAAAAACAGCAGAAAGTGGGCAAGGACTCACAAAAAAAAATTGGACAAGAATGTGTGTTATCCTGATTTTCAGAGACAGGAAGAGAATAGAGTATGGAAATTATAGATGGGTGAACTTGACTTCAAATCCTGGGAAATTCTTGAATGAATGTTTAAAATCATAGTGAATATCTAGAAGAAGAAGTAGTGATTACTGAGAGTCAGCATGGCCTCATAAAGAGTAATCTTAACCTGGTAGATTAAGAAACTGCTCTTGATAGTTTACCTAGATTTTAGTGAAACATTTGATAAAGTATCTAATATCTTTCTTATGGAAGAGATGGAGAAATGTGGACTAGATCATAATACAACTAGATATATACACATATATGTATATATATACATATATGAAAATTGTTGAACTGCGAGACCTACTTGTGTAATCTTGGCCTAACCATTCATTTCAACTCTCTATGGCTTAGTTTTAGCATTTGTAAAATGGGAGGGTGAGATTATATGATCCCTGAGGTTCTTCCAACTCTATATTGAATAAACTTCTGGAATATTAGACTAACCTTCATAAGCAGAAAAAAAAATGATTTTTGCTTTCTTTATAGAAAGAAAGGAAGAAGAAATCCTAGAGCAGGAAAACAGAGAAAGCCATATTGGAAATGAATAGGAGTCCTGGAGAGGCAAACTAATGACTTTATTTTGATAGCATGGAATTAGTTAATCAGAGATTTTATTATATATACACATATAAATTAATAATATAAATATAACTGAGTCATGTTTACATATGTGTGGAAATAGAGATGATATAAAAACAAAAGGTAGCAATGAAATTCAAATTTTAAAAGACATATTTTTATATATAATCCTAAAAATTGATGACTAAATCTGGGTGGAGTTTAAGGAAGAGCCACCATGTTGAATCTTTGGAAAAGTTGAAGCCTTAAAGCTAAAGTCCCATGACCATGGCACACTACTGCCACCTGGTGATATCATACCTTAATACTCAGGGGACACTACAAAGAGATGGGGAGGGGTCCAATAAGGAGTAAAAGCAAAGACAAAAATAAATTATAAAGTGATGATGATGTGACTGATGGTATTCTTGTCTACAGTTTTAGTCATGTCCATGAACTGAAGGCAAGGTAAGTTCTGAGGTATTTATATTTCATATCATGAGACTACTGGGCTGTCTCTTGAAAAACATTTCATTCCATGAATGAATTCAAATAATCCACTACTAAAACAGTTTAGAAGACTTGAAAATATCTACCAAATGAAAGATAATGACTATGACCTAGGAAATTTTGCCCACTAACTAGCATATGACAGCTGAAAAAAAGTCTTAATCAATTGTTAATTTCATACATCTTCCACTGAAACTTTCCCAGGATCAACTAAGGAAAAAAATTTGGTTTGACTCTTCGCATATTTTGTATCATGTTTTAAATTGCCCAAATAGTTATTGTAAGTCTCTTCCCAGCAACGAATTCTCTGCTGTCCAAGTACCAGAGAAGCTAAATCAAGAAATTCATTACCAGTAGTCTGGCCACTAGTTGATGAATTCTTTGGCCATTACCACACATGAAACAAAGAAAAGCACAAAAGTCTCGTAGCCTAATTTAGCCCTCTCTTTCTCCACTTGTACAATTATGGTGACAGAATGGTGGGAGATGGAAAGTTATAATAAACACAATTTTAAGACTTTCTACAAGCATTGTTTTGTGTGTAGATGTCTTGTCTCACAGAGAAGTAGGTTCTCTCTAACCTTGGAGATTTTCAAGAAGAGTCTTGACAACCACTTGTATGTGTTATAATTAAGATCTCTTCCATGTATAAGTTGGACTAAATATCTGCTAAGCTCTCTTCCAAATCTCAAATTCTGTAATTCTGCATTGTTGGTATTATAAATGCCAAATACTAGGACAATGCTTATTAGATAGTAAGTGCTTAACAAATGTTTATTGACTGAATTGTCCAACAACCAGAAAGTTGATATACTGCTGAAGGAACTAAACCACATTAATACTGACACTCTGGTTATAAATAAAGCCAGAAGAAAAAAAAAGAAGTCTTACAGTTAAATAGAAGAATGGTGCATTGATTCTCCTTAGAGAAGCAAATGAAGTTGTTTGTGAAGTTGGTTTCATCGTAAGAATATGAATTCCTTTATATGGGCTAAATGATCATATACTTGGGTAGATTTAAAATTGATTTAATGACTTGTTGCAAAGAGTAGTCATTACTGTTTTTATGTCAACATGGAAGAAAGTCTCCAGTGGTGTGCCTTAGCTATGTATATATTTGGTCTTATGCTATTGAACTGGTTTTTTCCCAATGACTTGAACAGTCATAATTGCAATGCTCACCAAGTTTACATGTGACAAAATCATACCAGATGACAGAATCAACATTTAGAAAGATCTTAATAGAATCTGGCCTCAAATTGATTGAGATGAAATTTAAGAGAGAGAAATGTCCAGTTACAAGTTCAAAAAATAAGATTCAAAAGTACAAGATATGGGAAGATATGGTAGGAAAACAGTTTATCAGAAAAAAGACTAAGGGTTTTAGTGGACTGATTGTTTCCCACAAATCAAGAATATGATGCAGCTGCCCAAAAAACTTAATTAAATCTCTAGGCTATGTTCAAAGATAGATAGTATCCAAAAATAAAGAGATAACAGTTTGGCTAAACTCTGCCCTGGCCAAGATATAGCAATGAAATTCATTTACGAAGTAGCTTCTATGAACCAGGCACTACGCTAGATGCTTCATCTCCCACCTCTTCTTCCCCCACTACTCAGTTTCCAACTGCCCTTGTTATTTTCTCTTCTCCTTTTAGAAGGTAAGCTTCTTAGGAATCAAGACTGTTTTGTTTTGTATTCTCAGAATTATTTAAACCACCCCCTCCTTTCATGTCCATGGAGCTCTGAAATTCCTTTATCTGATCATAGTCTCTTGTTTTTATAGCTTTCCCTTTGCCTTATGGATTCTAACCTCAGTCTTTATCCTTCGTATGACCCCCAATATCTTGGTCCTTTAGTTCTTTCCAAGGCAATCACTCCTGTAACGGCTATAATCCCTTTCCTTTCCTATTTCAACCCCTTAGTGAATTACTTCAAATCCATCCTATCCTTGACATTCAAGTTTCATACCCCTTATTATGTATCAGATATGCCTTCATGAGACAAAACTTTTTTAATATTAGTCATGTTGTAAAAGAAGAAACACACCAAAACATGAAAAGAATAAAGAAAGTGAAAAATACTGTGGTTTGATCTGCATCCAGACTCCATCAGTTCTTTTTCTATATGTGGGTAGCCTTTTTCATCATAAGACCTTTTGAATTGTGTTAGATCATTGTATTGCTGAGAATAGTTAAGTCTTTCACAGCTGATCATCATATAATATTGCTACTACTGTATACAGTGTTCTTATTCTGCTCACTTCACTTTGCTTCAGTTAGTCTAAGTCTTTTCTAGGTTTTTCTGAAATCACCCTGTTTGTTATTTCTTATAGCACAATGGTATTCCATTACATTCATTTACCACAACTTGTTCAGCCATTTTCAATTGATGGGCACCCATATCCTCAATTTCCAATTCTTTGCCACCACAAAAAGAGCTGCTATAAATATTTTTTGTACAAATAAGTTCTTTTCCCTCTTTTTGATCTCATTGAGTTACCGGTAATGTTGGATCAAAGGGTATGCACAGTTCGATTGCCCTTTGGGCCAAATGCCAGCTTTCATCTGTTTCCCTGCCTGCTCTACAGATGCTATTGAATGGAACTAAAGAAAACCATAAGCTTATGTTAACTGGGTCCACTAGAAATTTATATGGCATAATGTCAGTTGGGTCCTTCCTGCAGAAAGGCAATCTATTTTTACAACTCTCTAATTGATTCACGATTCTACTCACCACAAAGCCTATTCCAAATCTTTTCATGCCTCCTATGGCATCCCCTTTAAATACCCTTTCAAATGAGGACTTTCCCTCATGGCACTAAAAAAAAACCTGAGGGCATTCAATGAGAACTCCCTATTCATTCTTCCTCTTTATCTCACATAGCTCAAATATGTTCCTCAATTATTTCCTTCTCCACCTTCTGTATCACACACAAGCTCTTCTACACACATTCTTGATTCCATTTTGTCCTGTCCTGTCCAATAGAATGTCTCCTCCATAATCCTCACTCTTTCACTAATCTTCGGTCTCTCACTATCTGATTGTGCTTTCTTGCTACCCATTCTTAAATTAAATTAAAAAACCCTGTCAGTACAATCATCCTTGCTAGCTTTTACAATATTTCTCCTTCTATTCATGGAAAAACTTGAGAAAAGCCATTTTTAATCAGTAGCTTCATTTCCTCTCCCTTCTAAACCTTCTGTAGTTTGGCTTCTGACCTCTTCATTCTTCTCTCCAAAATGGCCAATGATCTCTTAATGGCCCAATCATGTGGGTTCTTTTTTCTCAATCCTCATCCTTCTTGACCTCTCTGCAGCCTTTGGCACTCTTGATCTTCATCTTGCTGACCCTTCTCCTGGAAAATCTTTGTGTTCTAATATTTCATTACACTGCTGCCTCCCGACGCTCTTCCTGTCTATCTGCCAATTCCTTCTCAGTCATGTTTACTGGTTCTTCATCCAGGTCACATTCACTAAAAGTTTTGTTCTCCAAGGTTTTCTCCTTGGAGGCCTCATCAGGTCCCATAGACTCAATTAGCAGCTTTATGCACATGACTCTCAGCTCTATTTATCCAGCCTTAATCACTCTCTTGACCTAAATCTCACATGACCAAGTGCTTCTTGGATATCTCAAAATGGATGTCTCATAGTCATCTCCAACTCATCACATCCAAAATAACACTTTTTATCTTCCTCTATCCAAATGTTCCCATTTTCCAAATTTCTCTATTATTGTTGAGGGCACTACTATCCTCCCACTCACCCAGGTTCACTACTACATTGTCATCCTCTACTCCTGTCCTTCATAAACTTCACATATCTAATTTCCTGCCGCATTTTGATATTTCTACCTTCACAGCATCTCTCACATATGTCCCTCTTCTCTCAAGCAGCTACCACCTTGTACAGGCCCTCATTACTTCAAACCTAGACCATTAAAATAGCTTGCTGGTTGGTCTCTCTAACTCAATTCTCTTCCCATTCTAGTCCATCCTTCACTTAGCTAACAAAGTGATCTTTCTAAAGCACAGGTCTGACTATGTCAGCCTCCTACTCAATATATACCAGTGGCCCCCTGTCACTTACAGGATCAAATATAAAATCCTCTATTTGGCTTTTAAAGACTTTTAGAACCTTGCTTCTTCCTACCTTTTCAGTCTTCTTATACCTCACTCCTCCCCCATATTCTACCATCAAGAGACGCTATCCTACTTGTTCTTCCTTGTCAAGACACTACACCTCCCAACTCTGTGCCTTTTCACTGGCTGTTCCCCATGCCTGCACTCCCTTCTCACCTCTGCCTCCTGAATTCTCTGGGTTCCTTTAATATTCAGTTCAAATCCCACCTTCTATAACATGCCCCTTCTCCATGTGCTAATCATTTCCCTCTGAGATTATATGCCATTTACACTGCATATGTACATAGTTTTGCATAGTGTGTCCTGAATCAGAATGTGAGCTTCTTAGGGGCAGGGATCATATTTTTGACTACCTTTGTAACCCTAGCATTCAGCACAACGGCTGGCACATAGTAAAGAAACAAACAAAACCAAGTTTATTGGTGATGAGGGTGATATAGGTGAAAAAATGTAGAAAGATTGGAGCATATGACTATAAGTGGCTTGCATTTGGCATATAACATAAAAGTCATCATTAAGGAACTGTAAGATTGGAAAAGATGATGAGTCAGTCATGAAGCTAGGGCAATAGAAGAGAGGTAAATAGCTTGAGGGCCACACGAATAACCATAAGAATTTTTTATCAAATTCATTTTCTTTTTTAAATTTTATCTTTAATTCATGGAATAAAACAAGCATTTCCATAACATGGCACAATAAAAAAGATGATTGCATATGAAACTGCAGATCTGGTATGCATAACTTGCTATTCTTTCAAATATACAACAAAATTATCATGTAAATCTTTCCTGCCCCCACTCCCTACCCTAGAGATAGCTATTATTAGACACAAATAAGTATATGTGTACGAACGTATGTATGTATGTGTGTATATATATGTATATGTGTGTATACATATATATGCATATGTCTGTCTGTATATATATATACACACACACACACACACGCACACACACACATAAAGTTACTCTATACATATTTCTATTTCCCAATTCTTTCTCTGGATGCAGATAGCATCTTCATATGTCTTTTATAGTTAATTTGGGTATTATTACCTCAAAGTCATTCTTAAAACAATATTGCTGCTACTGTATATAATGTTCTCTTGGTTCTGCTCATTTCACTCTTCATTATTTCATGCAAGTCTTTCTTTGCTTTTCTATGCTCATTGAGCTCATCATTGCTTATAGCACAGTACTATGCCATCATAATCATATACCGTAACTTATTCAGCCACTACCCAATTGGTGGGCATCCCTGAAATTTCCAGTTCTTTGCTACCACAAAAAGAGCTACTATAAACATTTAGGATATATAAGTTCTTTTCCTTTTTCCATAATTATCTTTGGAAATACACTAAGTCATGGTATTTCTGAGTCAAAGGGTATAGGTAGTTTAATAATTCTTTGGGAGTAATTCCAGATTGCTCTCCAAAATGGTTGGATCACTTTACAATTCCACCAACAATGGATTAGTGTCCCAATTTTTCCGTATCTTCTCCAACATTTGTCACTTTCATGTCAATAGCCAAAAGATATTAAAAGACCTATAAGGAGGCTTTCAGAGTGTTGAGTAAAACTCCTATGAAATATTTCTTGGAGGACGTAGGTAAGAATTGCATAACATCAGAAAATTTGAGTGGGCTTCAATCTGCATAATTGGAAATGATAATGTTCATTGATAATGAAATCATCAATTCCGTGAAGCTTTGAGGGAATGTTAAATTAATAATAAGAGTAAATGTCAGAGGACAAAATTCATTCCTACCAATAAGATCCTTTCCAGATTTGGCACAACCCAGGAAGTATTTAACTGATTGCCACCTGGTCATGATGACTCAGCTCTAACAGAGAAAAGGGGCCCCTATATACCATAAATCACTGAAACCTACAATTAGATGGAACCTCAGAGGCTTTGTGAATCACAATTGAACAGGAATACCCTCTACGATACCCCTGATAAGTCGTCATCAAAGCTTTGCTTAAAGACCTCAAGTAATGGGCATCTCAGAAACCTCCAAAGGAAGCCTTTTACAATCCATATTACAAATTGGAATAACTCTAATTACAAGGATATTCTTCATTGTATTCCTGCCTCTATGTAACTTCCACCTAGTTCTTCCCTCTAGGCCTGAGCAATAGAAGTCTAATTCTTTCTCTATGTAACAGCCCACAAAATTGTTAGAAGACAATATTTATGGCTCCTCTATATTTTCTTTTACTTGAGGCTAAACATTCCCAATAACTTTAGCCAATCTTTATAAAAAATGGCCTCCCCTGACTCACATTTTGGTTTCCTTTCTTTGGACATGCTCCTGTTTATCAACATTCTTCCTAAACTGTAGCACAGAAAGCAAAAAAAGAATATTCTAGATGTGATGTGACCAGAGCACTTCTCTACACTGAAAGGAAGGAAGGAAAGAAGGAAGGAAAGAAAGAAGGAAGGAAAGAAGGAAAGAAGGAAGGAAGGAAGGAAGGAAGGAAGGAAGGAAGGAAGGAAGGAAGGAAGAAAAAACAATACAGGAAAGTGAAAAAAGGGGGCATGGAGAAAGGAAGAAAGGAAGGAAAAGAGGAATAAAAGATGGAAGAAAGAGAAAGAAAAAAGAAAGGAAGGGAAGAAAAAAGGAAGGAAGAAAAAGGGGATAGGGAGGAAGGAAGGGTGGAAGGGAGAGAAGAGAAAGGAAGGAAGGAAAGAAGGAAGAGAGGGATGAAAGAGGAAAAGGAGGGAAAATGAAAGAGAAAGAAACAAAGAATGAATTAATGAATGAATTTACTTGAGTATGTCTTGTTCTAGATGAATCCAGGATGGTTCATATTACCATTTTCCATTTCAAATGCTCGTATACCATTATCTTATTAATAATATACTCTAAAACTGTGTCAGGAATTAAAGTCTTATAGTTTAAAGAATCTACTTTCTTCCTTGTAAGAAATGGAACATTTGCCCAATTTCAATCCTGTGCCATCTTTCCCATTGTTCAGTTTTTCAGAGATCATCAACATCAACCCAGCAATTTCATTCACGATTTCTTTCCTCAGATATAGTTCTTTTCAGTCCAGTGATGAGCTCATTTAGAATAATTAGTTGATCTCTAACCATCTCCTCTTTTATTCATTGCTTCGGTTCCATGTTAATCCTTTTATTTCTTTCTTTCCTAATCTAAAAACATATGCTGATCATACCTGTTCCATACCTTTGAACTTTAAGTCAGTTAGACCAAAGAAAGCACTTAACATTCCTCAGTCAAATATGAATTAGAAAGTTAGTCAAATGGTTCCCTTGGGCTTATTTCTCTTCTTTATAGAGTGTCCTCTGAATTTTAAAGGTCAAGTGCCATGCTAGGTCAGTGACACTCTAGCATTGTAGATAACTTATTTCCCTATTGACCAATACTATTGTCATTAGTTTGAATGTAAAGTGATTCATGACCTCTGAAAAATCTCTAGATGATTTATAAATGGCTTGCTTTAGTCTGAATGTAGAAGTCAAGGCACAGAATGTGTTAGAGACAGATTTGCACAAGAACAAACCATCAGTGATATGAGTTCACAGAGAAGCCTCAACTCCCAAGTTCTCTACCCCATTCACACATTGCACTAATCTTGTTAAGACACTGGCAAAAGAAAAAATTACTGTTTCTTAGGCAACTACATGACCAGGTAACAAGATAGCAAATGGAAAACTGAGTGAGATGAATGATGATCTCTAGAATTTGTCTTTTCTTTCTCTTTCTTCCTTGTTTTAATTAACAACAGCTTTCTTTTCTCTCTATTTGTGACAGAGAAAGTTAGGAATAGGTATTTATGTGCCCCTTCACTAATCTTCCCCCTCCATTCTAGATGTCCTTATGTTGGTAGTATAGACAGGACTAGCCTCTTATAAACCCAAATTTGATTTGAGGGGCCACTGAAGAATCTTTCCCAACATATAGATGATAGATACATATACATATACATATATGTGTATACATGGATATGGGTGTCTCTGTATATATATATATATATATATGTGTGTGTGTGTGTGTGTGTGTGTGTGTGTGTGTATGTGTACATATATAAACCCACCAGCTTGCCACAGAATCTAAAATTCACCATTAGGGATTAATTTCCTTGGTTTAACAAGTATTCCCAGTTGGAATGCAAATACCAGGGGTATGGGTAATAAACACAAATATCATCAACCTTTAATACCCAAGTATAAACTATAAAAAATAACAAGCTAGTCATCTAGGAAGCTCCAGAAGAAATAAAGCACTTAGAAGGGACATTTTGGTAAGGAGAACAGAGATCTACCTTTATTGTACTACTGAAAAAGTAGGGAGAGTAACTGGGACCAGAGGTAATAGGAAAGAGGTATGTAGTAGTGAGGGAAATTGACTACAAGCTGCTTAAGGTACCAAAAGGAAAGGAGAAAAGAAGCTAAAAATTACTGGAAGCTGCTAAATGGAAAGTTTAGTTTCAGAATCACTTGATTTAGAGTCAAAAGAGCTAAATTCATGTTCTATCTCTGCCACTTTTCTATGAGTCACTAAACTTCTGAATCTCAGTTTCCTCTTCTGTAAAATTAGAGATTTGGAATCTCAGAGGTCCATTTTGTCTCTAATATTCCAATATCAAGGCAACTAGACTCTCCTCTTGACAGAAAGGCATTGGGTTCAGAAGTTCAGGTGATAAGAGTAAGAAAGGAAGGCTATACCGGCTAATCTCTTTGATCCTTTAAAAATTCTCACTACCCCAGTTTGAGAAAGACTATTTGGACCTTTGGGGAAAGTATTCTTGGGAAAAAAAGAAGAAATAAAGGATGTTAAAATAAATAATAAATTAAGACTAAAACAAAAAATTTATAAAAATTTTTAAAAGTATTCATGCAGTTTCCTCAAGTTCATCTTTTTGTGTGATGCAAATAACACCTGGGTCTCTCTTTTAAAAATGAGTGGAATTTCAGACCTGCCCATTCTTTTAAGTAATTGAAAGAAGCTGGGGAAGGGGGTGGGGGGGTGAGGTGGATATAGACTCTTACAAGGTTGATGTGGGAACTCGTGTTGTTTTAAAAGAACAAATAAAAATAAACCTCATGAAAATCCTAAACAAAAGACATCCTGTATGATCTAGGTGATTTGGGCACTTCTTGCTGCTCTGCAATGATAATGAATTGTCATTGGCCACTCTGTATTTGGAATACATGTCTATAAAGACTGAAAACAACCTCATCCAGCGTAGGCTACTTCTCTATGAGAGTCATTATATTCATTTCCATGAGGAATTGAAGGATGTAACTGTCACTGAAGGATCTAACTTTTTTTTATCAAGCATCACAGAAGTAGGTACTTTGTTCAAAGAATCACAGAATCTCCAAACTTCTGAGTAGCAGTGAATGTTACCTGCCACTAGTCCAACCCATATCCAAGTAGGAATCCCTCTACATCCTAGTGGAGAAGTGGTCATACAACTTGAAACTTCTTTTTTTGTTTGTTTTGTTTTTTGGAGGGGGGAGGGCAGGGCAATTGGGGTTAAGTGACTTGCCCAAGGTCACACACCTAAGTGTGTCAAGTGTCTGAGGTCAGATTTGAACTCAGATCCTCCTGACTCCAGGGCTGGTGCTCCGCTCGCTGCACCACCTAGCTGTCCCTTGAAGACTTCTAATGAAAGAGAACATACTACCTCCTGTGGCAGATCATTCCCCTTTGGGACTGCTCTAATGGTCAGCAAATTTTTTCCCTGACAAAGTCTAAATTTGCCTCTTTGTGACCTGCATCTATCGCTCCTAATTCTACCCTCTAGGATGAAGCGGAACACACCTAATCCCTCTTATCTATAACAGTCCTTCACATATTTGAACATAGCCATTATGTCCCCCTACCCAAGTCTTCTCTATGACCTGGAATAAAAGACTTTCACCATCTTGGCTGCCCTCTGCTGGCCATTCTTCAGATTATCAACTGTGATGTCAAGTTCAGAGATGATGGAGATGGTGGCAGAGTTGGAAGAACAGTTGCTAACAAGTCAAAATACCTGGATTTCACTCCTTGTTCTGTTACTTACTACTTAGATTTTGGAGTTACTCTAAATGTCTTCTGAGTTTCCTTCTAATTCTGTTTTTCAAAAAAAATAGACATTTAAGAATGATAAACCTGAAACCCCCCCCAAAATTATGATCATCATATAAAGATTTAGTTATTGTTTATGTATCCATCTCCCAGAAATGTCACTTAATTGCAATAGAAAGATGTCCCAAGGTTTTTGAAACTTATCTCTGCACAGTCCAAGTTTTAGCAGGGGCTCCCAAGGTGGTAAGATTTTCATGTAACAATTCCAACAACAGACTAAGTCTGCTATCTAGGCCCTAGGTAATTAAGTAGGGCAACATGACACAGTATTCTGGACTTTTGAGTCAGGTTGACTTGGGCCCTAATTCAGCTTAAGCTATTTACAAATTATCTGGCTCTGAACAAGTCACTTAAACTCTCTGAGCTAAATTCTTTGAGCCTCAATTTACTTATCTGTAAAGTATAGATAATTTACTATTTACTCTAGCATTTACTCTAACTCCTAGTTTGAGTATAAGGTGAAGACGTTGTATGTAAAACTATAAACCTATAGAAATGTTAAATGTGATAATATATATACAGTATATATAAGAGAGAAGGGAAGCAGAGAGAGAGGGAGAGAGACAGAGAGAGAGAAAGAGAGAGAGAGAGAGAGAGAGAGAGAGAGAGAGAGAGAGAGAGAGAGAGAGAGAGAGAGAGAGTGGGAGGGAGGGAGGGAGAAGGAGAGGGAGAAGGAAAGGGAGAGAGTAATTACTATTACTGAGAAGTGCACCATGAGCAAATTGATCAATAAGTGATAACATTTTTGGCAATGGTAACCCATGAAGCAAAGAAAAATGTAAAACAGACTTTAAACTTGAACAACCTACTTCTGTGTCCATAGTGATAGTGGCAGAACGTGCTAACTGTCATAGCTTTTAGAATTCCTGATCTCAATGTGACTATGCGAACACCAAATGAATTAAAAGACGACTGAAGTGGGGGTGAGATAAGCCGATGGCAGAGAACACAGGCTCTTGAGCCCCTTAGGGAAGCAGAGTATCTAGTAAAATGTAAGACACTCAACACTCAGAAGTAGTGTCAGAGAACTTTGTAACCCTATGTATTTTTATTTATGCATTTATAAGCATTATTTTGAAAAAGAGTTTGTAGTCTTCACCCTTGGTCAAAGGGGTCCAGGGCATAAAAAAGGTTAAGAGTTTATGATCTAATCGAGCTCTCTTATTTTATAGATGAAGAAACTGAGACCTAGAGTGGTAAAATAATTAAGAACTAGAGCTATGTCAGCAAAAATCTATAGGGAGGGTCCTTAACTCCAATATTTCCACATCGACTGGGATATGAATGCCATCTTGCTAAATTCTCTTTCTCTAGTATCCATGAAATGCTTACAAATGAAAAATGGTATTATCAGATTACCATCATGTGTTCTGTATATGTATTGTATGTTCCTATGTATTTATATGCTGTCTCTTACATTAGAAAGTGTGATCTTTGAGATCAGGAACTATCATTTTGGTCTATCTTTGTCTTTCCAGTGCTTGGCACATAGTAATTAATATATGCTTTCTGACTGCCTGGAATCAGGAGATAGGGGATCCTGCCTCTGTCGCTTTGCTAGATATATGAACACTGAGCCAATCATTTAATCTCCCTAGACATCAGTTTCCTCATATGTAAAATGAAGGGGTTTGACCAGACAGATGATACCTAAGGTCTTTTCTCACTCTAAAGCTGTGATCTTATGAATTAAACAATAAATAATGTCAACACTCTCTCTATAAATGACACAGAAAGTTGGAACTGAGAGTCCTGGACTTCCCCCAAAATATGTGCCATCCAGAGGAGAAGCAGTACTGAAGCCCCACTTTCTTGCCCCACCTTCTGCCAACTTCAGATTGTCCTTGATAGTGGGCTCAGTTGTAGGATATGTGTCTGTAAGAAGCAATATGGGACAATAAAAAGGGGTGTGATCCTAAGAGTGTCATGGTGGATACCTTGTCATTGAAACAAGAGCAGAAGTTGGAACGTGCAATCGAACATTGCATTATACTTGAACAAATCTAATTATAATTGGACAATTCTACACAAACTAGAAGGAGGTATTTGCTATTATCCGAGTAGTAAGCAGTAAGTATGAGACTTGACCTCAATGTTGAACTCATTGCTTTGTATTTTCCCTTGGACACAGAAGGGAGTTGCATGGGCTATTTGGAGGTAGACAAAGTGTTGAACATGTTGGGGTCAGGGCTCACACTTCTTAAATACAACTGCTGACATCTTAGACCAATAAAACCCGCTCCATGCCACATCTAGAATTCTCTCTTAACCCAAGTTCTTAAATCATCAAGGAACATTGTCATTGCTGTGGATAGATAGATCTCAGGTAGCACCAACTGCCTCCTTGTACCTTATGGAGAAGTGGTGGGAGTCTGATTCAATTCTCTATTGCATGGTTCCAAGTTCTATCAGGATGCTTACCTTAAGAGCTACCTCTTATATGAAGCCTTTTCTGATCGGTCCCCATCCCTCTCCCTCATCATTCCCATTACCTTGTATGTATTCTGCATTTACTTAAATTCCTACATGCTGTTTCCCCCAATATACCATAGTTCCTTAGGGGCAAGAATTATCTTATTTTTGTCTTTGTATCCCACACGGCTACCAAAATGCTATTCCTCAGATACATATTTGACTGCTACTCATCTATCTACCTAGAAATCTTCAGTGGCAACCTATTGACTCTGGGGAAAAAAAAAACAGTAAATCTTCACTGTGGCATTTAAAATCCTCCATAATCTGGCTCCCCTTCTTCCTGCCTTATTTTGTGGAAACAGTAGCATTTATCCATGAATGATTTCATCTCCTACCACTTTACCTTTATATAAATGGTTCCTTCCCTTTCCTTTTCTGGAACATATTCCTTCCTCAGTTCCACCTCTTAGAATCTCTAGCTTCCTTCAATGCATAGCTCAGGTGATACCTCCAATGAGAAGGTTTTCTAATTCCCTCGTTATTAGTGTTCTCTGTTTTTCAAAAAACACTTTGTTTAATTTTATATATATACATATATGTATATATATATGTATATATCATATTTACTTATCTTTGTATGTGTTGTAGCCTCTTAATCAAATATAAATTTGCCATACCTGGCTAGGAGGTGTCATGGATAGAGTTCTTGGCTTAGAGTCAGGAAGACCTGAGATCAAATCCTGCCCCAGACACTTCCTAGTCATATGACCATGGAGAACTCACTTAATTTCTCTCAGCCTTAGCTTCTTTAACTGTAAAATGAGAGAGTTGGACTCAGTGGTCTCTCAAAACCCTTCTAGCCCCAAATCTATGACTTTTTTTAATCTTACACATTTTAGGAGCTTAGTAAGTATTTGTTACATTAAATTTGTGCACAAACCATGACTGCATGTTAATCTGTGCTTTAAAGTTTTAGAAAATGGAGATGTGGAAACACAATCAAGATATTATTCAGCAGAGAGATCAATTGAGGGGGCCCTATCCCCAAGCTATGATATTAGGTATTCCCGCAAATTATATTAGGTACACATATATAGGTCTATTGTAGTCCAGACACAGAAGTCACATACAGATAAACAGTATACAGTATCATATATCAGAATAGCATAAAATAAGTAGCTTGAATTTATAAGTCTCATGAAAATGAGTACTGCATTTAGGTTTAATAACAAGTGTATACTGGGGAGTATATACATATAACACACACACTTATATATAGATATATGTGTGTGTGTATCATATATGTGTATATGATGAGGGAACACACATTTATTAATGCAAACTATGTGCCAGGCATTTTGCTAAGCACAAATATTACCTAATTTCATCCTTCTAACAACCTCGTGAGGTATATATCATTATTATTCCCATTTTGTAGTTGAGAAAATTGAGGCAGATAGAGGTTATAAGACTGGCCCAGGGTCATACAGCTAGTGAGTGTCTGAGACTGGATTCGAACTCAGGCCTTCATGACTCCAGGCTGAGCACTCTAACAACTACGCAACCTACCTGCCTCTAAGAAAAGGAGATAAATCCATTATTTATTATTTTTTTTAGCTTTCAAATTTCATTTCATATATTTAGTTTTCAGCATTGATTTTCACAAGAGTTTGAATTACAAATTTTCTCTCCATTTCTACCCTCCCCCCACTCCAAGATGGCGTATATTCTGGTTGCCCTGTTCCCTACTCTGCCCTCCCTTCTGTCACCCCACTCCCCTCCCATCCCCTTTTCCCTTCCTTTCTTGTGGGGCAAGATAAATTTCTACGCCCCATTGCCTGTGTATCTTATTTTCTAGTTGCATGCAAGAAACTTTTTTTTTTGAACATCTGTTTTTAAAACTTTGAGTTCCAAATTCTCTCCCCTCTTCCCTTCCCACCCACCCTCCGCAAGAAGTCAAGCAATTCAACATAGGCCACATGCGTATCATGTATAACCCTTCCACAATACTCATGTTG
>CM053622.1:134780105-134799844 GCA_028646595.1 Phalanger gymnotis
TAATTATAGGGGCCATCCCTTGATTCACTTCTTAAAGAAGCTTATTCACATTCTAAGTGAGTATGTGAAAAGGCATTAGCCTAAAAAGGCCAGGGTCACCCATTACATCCTGGGTCATCTCCAGTCATTCTGATGAATACTGGTCACTGGACCCAGATGACTCTGGAGGAGAAAGTGAGGCTGATGACCTTGCACAGCCCTCCCTCACTCAAATGAAAGTCAACTGCAACTCATGTCATCATTTCCCTGATGCCATGGTCCTCTTTGAGAACAAAGGACAAACACATTCATACATACATCCATTCCTGGTGGTGCAGTGGATAGAATAATGGCCCTATAGTTAGTTAGGAAGACTTGAGCTCAAATGCTGCCTCAGATGTTTACTTGTGATGGGACCCTAGAAAATTGATTTCACCTATATCAGTTTCCTGATCTGTGAAATGGGAATGATAATTGTACCTACTTCATAGGGTTGTTTTACAAACTTGAACATGCCATATGAATATCATTACTACACAAATTATTATTATTATACATATATTGCTGTTCTTGTTGTTTTCCTACAAGGCCCTGTAGTAAAAGTGCAGGGGGAAGGCATATTCTATTCTGAAAGCCCCCACCCCCATTCATTCCCAGTACCCATTATCTCTTTTCTATCTAGCCTTGTTTTCATCTTTCTTCCTACGTGTTCATGTACTTTCCTCAGGATAACCTAGCCATCAGATAGGACCAAGGAGGAGGAGGGCTCAAGGGGCAGTAGCATTCAATCACAGAAATACAACAGTGAAAACAGAATCCCTAGAAGAAAGGGAGCACCGTTCACACTGGGGCAGAGTGAGGCATCTGGCATCCAATTATCTATGACTCGGAACATGAAGGATCTCAGCTTCAATATTTGAATCAGGTTTTATAAAGTGTGGGGGAGGAGGGCACTAAAATCTATCAAGCCCTAATCAGAGTGCTCCCAAATAGCTTTAAAAGTTCAGCGCTTCTTTTGGTAAATAGCATGAAAAAAAAATGCTAGTAAACCAAGAGGGAGGCAAAAAGATACTGTCTGCATCCAACAATACCTTGGGATTAGTAGGCCTGGCAATGGGGATGTCGGAGGAAAATTCTATTTTGGCAGCCTGGTCAGGATCCACATGGAGCCTGAAATGTTGTTTCCAAATATCAAATTAACAGTAAACCTCCGTCTCCAGTTTCTCTTGAGCTTCATTCCTCAGACATTCAGATCACTGACTGTTTCAGTCCCACCAAGGCGTTTGGGAAACAAAATAGTCTTGGTGGCATTTCCAGTCTAACATCTTACTCAAATGGGCATTGTACAATCCGTCTGATTGTTTAACAGAAATCAGGTGCAAGGGTCAACAAACCTGACTCAGCTATGAAGTTACTGAAAGAGTCCAAGTTGATAGATTAAGGGGGGAAAAAAACCCTAGAACTAAAACAAACTCCGATTGGATTTCAAGACTGTAAATGAGCTGTCCTGATAAAACTGCATTGAGATCGAAAGGTAGCAAAGGGAACCCAACCCCCAGCGATAACTAAAGTCATTATGTGCCAGTGAGACAGAGCTGGGAAACTGTTAGAACCCAACCAAGAAGTACATTTGCATGTTAAAGGGCTCGAAATCTACAGATCCCTCCTGGAAAATTAGCATTCCCCCTCTCCTCTAGGGGAGAGAAGGGAGGCTTGGCTGCTCTGGACAATAGCCAATTGGGTACAATCTCCACTAGTCTAGGCCATCACAGAGAAGTGTTTTCATGAATGGGGTGTCCCAGGGAATCAGGAAGAAAAAAGGGTGGGGTAGGGGGAAGGTTGTGAAAAACAAACATTCTATGCGAGGAGAAATTTGCCTGGATCTGATCTCTTAATTTTTTGGCTTCTCTCTCACCTACCACAATTGTGTGGTCTGTTTTTAGAGAAGGGAAAAGCCAAAAAGCCCTCCCTGCAGCCAGGGTCTCAGGACTGGAGTCAGGTTTCCATTAAACAACTGAAGGCAACATTGTTGTCATATACGTGTTATTATCAAATCTTTGGTGGATAAAGACCATACCCAGCAGTAGAGAGAACTGTGCCAAATCCAGAGAAATGTGTCTGTTTGAACGGGGAGGTGGGGAGGAGTCTTTCTTATACTACTGAGAAAACATCTGTTGCTAATACAATTTGGTTTAGAAGATTGACTAGTAGCTGGGTCCCTTAGGAGACAGATTGATCTCACAAGCAATATATTCATTTTGAGAAGAAAATGTTTACTAATGTTTCAGTGCACTGCCTCTTTGCAAGGCACACCAGGCTGAGGGGAGATCAGAGAAGATAAAACAGACACAAAGAGGAAAATATGTAACTTCAAACAGAAAAACAGGCAGGTATCCAGAAGGACAAGGTGTAGTCCTAGCTTGGCTGCAGCTTTTGAATTCTCTCTGTCACTGTCTCTGTCTGTCTGTCTCTGTCTCTCTCTCTCTCTTTGTCTCTCTGTCTCTCTGTATCTCTGTCTCTGTCTGTCTCTCTGTGTCTCTATATGTCTGTCTGGTCTTTCTCTGTCTCTCTCCCCCCTTTCTCTCACCCCTTTGTGTTCTCCCTCTGTCTCTCCTTTGCCCTCCCCTCCCTCTCCCTCTCTCTCTGTCTCCACTTTCCCAGTCTCTCTATTTCTCTCTTCCCTCTCCCTCCCTTTCTCTCTGTCTCTGTATTCTCTCTCCTTCTCTCTATCTCATCTGTCTCCTCTCTCTGTCTCTCTGTCTCTGTCTCTCTCTGTCTCTCTCTTTCTCCTCTCTCTATCTGTCTCACTCTTTCTCTCCCAACCTCCTCCTTTCATGCACACAACTTGGTATTCAGCCACTGAAGTGGGTGATATAGTTTCTTTATTGGGGGGGGGGGGTGGAGTGAGAGAAAAGAGAGGCAAAGACTGAAAAACATGCCTGAATATTGTACTTGCTCTGATCAGTTCAATTATTCAAGAGACCTATTATTCCATTTTTTGAGTAATCTCAGATTCTGTTTTTTGGAGAGTCATAGATTTAAAACTGGAAGGGACCTTAGAGAAAATCTCGTACAACTATCCCTCCCTCCCCTCAGTTTATAGAGGTGGAACCCAGAGACATTCAGTGACTTAGCCAAAGTCACACAGGCAAATTGATAAAGCTGGTATCTCTTCTCTTTTGCTGCCTACCTGTTGGTTATATCACTATTTGTAACTACCTCCACTCAAATAAAAAGGTAGTGAAAGTAGCAGGTCACTGCTACAACTGAAAATGATTTACAACTAAAAGTGCCCCCCTAATATTATCTCATTCAACCCCCAAACCAGATAATTCATTTTAGTAGTGACCAGCCCATGGCTTTAAGGCTACATGTGGTTCACCAAACAAACATGAAGAAACATTACTTAAGTGTGGTGATGTCATTATTAATATTATTGTTTGAGTATGAAAATAGACTTCCTCTCAATATAGGCTACAAGACCAAAGCAAGATCTTTAGAGAAAGAAAAAAAATAAACAAATGAAATTGAAAACATCACTAATTACAGGCCACATCCAAGTTTTACATGGGTCCAATTGTACTACTCTATGATGATATGATCAGATTTGTGACAAATGCACAGTCCATATCCAGACTTATACAGCATATCTTTTTAAAGACCTAAAATATTACAACGTAGAGATGTAAGACAGTAACCTACCATCAATAGAAAAAATGTTTTCATAGAAACATTAAAATACTGATAGATTCACAATTGTAGCCTTCTTTTGATTACAATGCTAAGTCCTGGTTTCTACTTTAGGTCAACTTTGTCACTTTCTATCACGCTCTCCAAGTTGTTACGAATTTCATGAAAAAGTTGATTGGTAGATATTGTTGCTTTAAAAGTGTTTCTGAATTAAAACTATTAGCTCCAGTAACAATTTGAGATTATTTATTGATGCTAATTATTGAAGCTAAATCTTTTCACTGAAAACCTTCTTTGTCCTCTCATCAAAGTGTCTGTCTTGATGCCATGAAACAAACTATATTTTTCTTCTTAATTCTTTTTTTTCCCCCTTCTGGGACCTTTGTACATCTTTAATCTCCCTGATATCACCTGCGACAGTGTGGGTGGCAACTCATTGAATACTTCCTCTTCCCATGTGAGTGTGGGTCTTATCCATAGCCTACTGTAAATTGTCCTTCAGGGATCCACCCAACATGCTGGGGGAGATTTCTTCTAGAATTCTTAACATTCAGTGAATACTAATAGAGCCCAGGGACTAGCTATCATTTATCTTTTGCTCTTACTATATGTCCAGTCTACCTTATTTCCTTGGTACATGTGCCTATTAAAAATGCCTTTTCTAGGAAAAAGATAAATGCTGGAGAGGATGTGGAAAAATAAATATACTGATGCGCTGTTGGTGGATTTGTCAACTGGTCCAACCAGTTCTGGAGGACAAATTGGAACTATGCCCAAAGGTCTATAAATCTATGCATAACCTTTGACCCAGAAATACTACTACTGGTTCTGTATCCCAAAGAGATTTTTTTTAAATAGGGGGAAAGGCCTATATGTACAAAAATATTTATAGCAGCTCTTTTTGTGGTGGCAAAGAATTGGAAATTGAAGGGGTATCCATCATATGGGAATGGGTAAATGAGTTGCAGCATATGATTGTGATGGAATTTGTGCTATAGGAAATGATGAGCAGGACAGTTTCAGAAAAAACCTGGGAAGACTTATATGAACTGATGCAAAATCAAGTGAGAAGAACCAGGAGATAACTGTATACAGTAACAGCAATGCTGTAATGATGGTCAATTGTGAAAGAAAAATATTCTGATGAAGACAATGATCCAAGACAATTCCAAAGGACGATGATGAAAATTGCTCTCCACCTCCAGGGAGAGAGAACTGATGAAGTCTGAATGTAGATTGAAGCACACTTTTTTCACTTTCTTTATGTTTCTTGCTTTTTATTGTTTTGTAACATGGCTAACATGCAAATATGAATTGCATGACTTCACATGTATAATTTATATCATATAGTTTGCCTTCTTGATGGGTAGGGAAGAGGTGGGAGGGAGAGAATTTGGAACTAATTTTTTTTAATGAATATTTAAAATAAATAAATTTTAAATTATTTTTTTCTGTCATTTCTCTGCAGAATTCTTCATTGTTAACATGCTGTAGCCCACTCATGCCCAATATATGACTTTCCATTGCCATTTGGTTGAATTGAAATTTTAATTAAATATTATGGTATTCCATGTTTCATAGTCATGGAATGCAATTGAAAGGATATTGGTGTTTAAAAAAAAAAAAGACAGGCCTTTATTTCAGGAAGAAGCTTGGATCATTAAAAAATACTCCAGAATACCAAAGTTGATCCAATCTGTTCTCTTATTCAATTCTGGCCCTACCTCATTTTCCATCTGTAGTGCCTATCCAAGTCTTATGCAGTAATGGACTACCTCTACGGGATGGCTGCCCACCCAAACACATACTATAGTCTGCGTAGAAATGATGCTAGATCAGGCCCTCATTACCTCTTGCCTGAACTATTGTCATTATCTTCTGATAGGTCTCTGCCTCGTTTCTCTCCCCACTCCAATCCTTTCATTACTCAGTTGCCTGTATAGGCCTATGTGTGCCCCCCCCATTCCCCAACTTATTAAATTCCACTGGTTCCCTATTACCTCCAGAAGCAAATATAAAGTTTCCCATTGGGTATTTAAAGTTCTAGTCCCTTTCTATCCTTCCAGCCTTCACGGTCTTGTTCTCCACTCTACAATCCAGCTATACTGACCCAATTCAGCTGACTTTGTGCATTTGCCTTCGCTGGTTGCAATGTTTCTAACTTTGACTCAATTAAAACTAACCTTCTGCATGAGCTCTTTCTCTTTTCTCCATATTTTCTAGTGTATGTACCTGCTACCTATTCTGTATATATCCCATATGTACCCAGTTTTTGTTTCATATTTATCTCTCTCATTGGAATGTATTCTCTTTGAGGGAAGGAAAAATTTTTGCTTTCCTATGCATCCCCATCACTTAACACAGTTCCTGGCACACAGTAGGTATTTTTTAAAAGCTTACTGAGTACATGATATATTATTCATTTGGTTTTTGCTATATGAACAGTTAGGCTAGAATCTTTTTGATGATAATGGATCTCACTTTGGAAGTCAATATTCTTGGACTTAGTGCAATCAGCACCATGTTAGCTTTAGAAAGGAAAATCCAGAGGATGTAGCCATCTATTAAAAGTCCCTCTTCCATTTGGAACTAGGCATACTCTATGAAAGCAGCAAAGACAACAGCTCCTTTGCCGAGCATACATCATCCTATTGTATGTCTCCCTTGATGTTGATCAGAATAGCATCAAACAAAGCTATCTCTGTTTTTGTTTTGGTCTTCTTGCATCCATCCTTTTCGCTAAACCACTTGGCACAAAACTGCAAATTTGACATATCTTAAGTACAAATTCGACCATATCATTCCTTTGCTCAAGAGCAGCTTCCTTGACTTTTCACTGTCTCACATCCTCTATATTCGTTGTCATGAAGGCCTGTTAATTTCACCTTTGTAACATCTCTCCAATATGTACCCTTCTCTCCCCTGATACCACCACCACCACCTTGGTTCAGGCACTCATCCCTACATGTCTGGACTATTGCAATAGCCTACTGGGTGGACAGCCTTCCACAAGTCTCTTTCCACTCCATTCTCCATCTTTCACTAACCTGCTAAAGTAATTTTTCTATAGCACAGATTGCACCATGTCACTCCCAACCCCACTCAATACAGCTGCTTATCATTTACAGGAAAAAATCCTCTGGCTTTCAAAGCCCTTCATAACCTAATACCACCCCCATCCCCATCATACATTTCCAGTCTTCATATACCTTACTCCCACCCATATACTCTTCAATCCAGTGATGCTGACTTCCTTGCTGTTCCTTGAACAAGATACACTAACTCCAAGCATTTTCTCTGGCTGTCCCCATTCCTGGAATGTTCTCCATCCTCATCTCTGCCTCCTGGCTTCCTCCTTCTACTGGAAGCCTTTCCCAATCTCTCTTAATTCTAATGCCTTCCCTCCATTAATAATTTTCTGTTTATCCCATATATGGCTTATTTGTACATATCTGTTTGTATATTGGGCCCCCCCCCATTAGATTGTGAGCTCCTCAAGGCAGAGACTGTCTTTTGCCTTTCTTTCTATCTCTAGCACTTAGCATTGTGCCTGGAACAGAGTAGGCACTTAATAAACGCTTATTGACTGACTGGCCACTGAGCCACTTCACTGCCATTGGACATTTAAAACCCTTCATGTTCTAGTTCAAACCTTTATTTCCAAATGAATTGTGTTTTCCCCTCACTCCACTCCACCTTATCACATACACCAAGTTTCAACCAAATTGGCTTATTTGACATTGCATCTTTCTCTGTCATTGCATATGCTCAGAATGCTCTCCCATCTCACTTCAACCTTTTGGAACCCCTAGGTCCCTTTAGGGCTCAGTTCAAGTGTTCCCTCTTACAAGAGGACTTCACTGATTTCCCTGTTTGTCAATGCCATAGCACTTCACTTTCCCACCCCCAAAATTACTTTGCATTCGTTTTATATATGTGTGTGTATGTGTATGTGTGTGTGTACATATATGCATATGTATATATGTATATATATGCATATGTGTATCTATACATACACACATATATAATTTGTCTGTGTACATATTGTTTGTCCTCAATAGAACATAAGCTCCTTGAGGACAGAGATTATTGTTTTAAACTCAGCATGGTGACTGGCCCACAGAAAGCACCTAGTAAATGCTTGCTGAACTAAATTTGAACATTGCACCTTTCGATGGATCTTTGACATCTCTAATGAAAAAATGGGAGGCATCTCCTCTGATAAGGTAGCATTTTGCTCTACTGAGTTAAATGCCTTTGTATAGTCAACAAGCAGCATACATCATTACATCTTACATTCTTTACGCCTTTTATTCAATTATGCGACCTAATAATTTATTCAATTATGAGCTCTGCTATAGATCATCATCTATGAAGGCCTTCCTGTTCCCTTTTTCATGGGATAGACTGGATAGCAAGTGAAGTCTCTTCCAAGACTTCCAAGACTTCCAGAAGTCTCTTTTATTATGTGATTCTAATACTTTTGTCAAGGACGTCCTCAACACATGTACAGATTATTCACATAAAAATTTTGTAGAGATGGAAAAGGAGGCACATAGGTGGGTACATATTTATGTTTCTCTCTTTCAGCTGAAATTGCTAAGATTTGTACTTTGTGATATCCAAGAAATCCAAGATATCCATATCTGATATCCAAGAAAATAGAATCAAAATGAACATGCCAAAATGTGAAGGATCTATGATCTTTCCTGAGTAGGGAGTCCCAGTGTGAGAACTTTCCCCACCAAGTTCACCTGCAAGTAGTTATAACTTTTTAACTAAGTCCTAAAGGGTTTTCTGAGTCACACAGAGCTTAGGAGACTAAATTAGTGTCACATAGCTCAGAAGTATCAAAAGCAGACTTCAGGCCCAGCACTCTCTTCAACATATAACATTGTCTCCATTATAATTATTACTGTTACTATTACCATTGCTGCTGCTGCTACTACTACTACTACCACCACCACTACTACTATTACTACCACCACCACTACTACTATTACTACCACCACCACTACTACTACTACCACCACTATTACTATTACTACTACCACCACCATCACCACCACTACTACCACCACCACCACCACCACCACCACCACCACCACTACTACTATTACTACTACTACTACTACTGTTGCTCTGGCTGCTACTGTCACTACTACTATCACTACCACCACCACCACCACTACTACTACTACTACTACTACTACTACTACTACTACTACTACTATTACTATTACTGTTGCTCTGGCTGCTACTGTTACTAATAATAATAACAATAATAATTCACATTGAAATTCTATTTTAAAATGATTTCTTCATAACAACCATATGACTACTACTACTAATGATAGTCCACAATGAAGTAATCATTAAAAATAGTCTTTTCAGGGATAGAGTCAGGATGGCAGAGTAAAAGCTGACAACTGCCAAATCTCTCTCTGAAACCTCTCCTGCAAAATGGCTACAGAAAATATCAAACAAAATTGTAAGTGGGGAAGCCTCAAGAAAAAATCACAATAGATCATTTTTCCATTTGAGGGCAGGCTCGGAAGACAGAAAGAGTAGCCATATTGTTCAAGGAGCAGAGGCCCTACCTGGATAAGTATCAGAGCACAGACCAGGAGGACAATGACCAGACCTCTCCTCAGATCACATGACATTGGAAGCACCAAAAACTTACAGACCCTCCAGATTGAACTGGAAAAGAGAAACATAAAAGACAGGAGCTCATGCCAGTCACCTCCCCCAGAGGCAAACTGAGCCCAACTCCAGTATAAAGTCCAAAGTAAAGAAATAGGCTGGAAAAATTAGCGAACAACAACAACAAAAATCTCACAATAAAAAGTTGCTATCGTGACAGGGAAGCTCAAGAAACAAACTCAGAAGGAAATGACTTGAAAACATCTACAAGAAAAGCCTCAAAAGAAAAAACGCAGAACAGACAAAAGCCCAACAAGAATTCCTAAAAGAGCCAAAGAAAGGTAAAAAGAAAAAAAAAGATTTTAAAAATCAAATATAAGCAGTAGAAGAAATGTTGGGAAAAGAAATGAGAAAAATGTAAGAAAGTTATTTTTAAAAAATAATAGCTTGTTAAAAGAGGCACAAAAAAGAAGAAAATAACTCCTTAAAAATAAAATTGATCAAATGGAAATTAATGACTTCACAAGACATTAAGAAACAATAAAACAAAGTCAAAAGAATTTTATAGATAGAAGAAAATGTGAAATTTATCGTAGGAAAAACAACTGGCCTGGAAAATAGATCAAGGAGAGATAATTTAAGAATGACTAGACTACTTGAGAGCCATGATCCAAAAATGAGCCTAGACATGATATTTCAAGAAACTAATTAAGGAAACTGCCCCAATATCTTAGAACTAGAGGGCAAAGTAGAAATTGAAAGAATCCAACAATCACCTCCTGAAAGATATCTCAAAACGAAAACTCCCATGAATATTATAATCAAATTACAGAGCTCCTAGGTCAAGGAGAAAATACCGAAAGCAACCAGAAAAAAATATTCAAATACCATGGAACCACAGCCAGTACCATACAAGATTTAGTAGCTACAACTTTAAAAGAGCAGAGTGCTTGGAATATGATTAGGTTGGAAAGCAAAGGAGCTAGGATTATAACCAAAAATAAACTACCCAGCAAAATTGCATCTATGCCTTGACAGGGAAAAATTAATATTTAATGAAATAGAAGACTTTCAAGAATTTCTGATGCAAAGACCAAAGTGAAGTAGAATATTTGACATTCAAACACAAGACACAAGAGAAGCATAAAAAGGCAAACATGGGTGAGAAATGATAAGGGACTTAATAACACTAAATTGGTTACATTCCTTTATAGAAAAATTATTCATGTAACTCTAAGAAAGTTATCATCATTAGAGTAGTTAAAGGGCATATATTTGGTCAGAGGACATGGGTGTAATTCTCTTATGTTGGGATGATCTCAAAAGAAGAATGGAAGGATGAGAAAAAGGGTTGCACTGGGAGAAGGGGAAAGGAAGAATGGGGAAATAGGGTGGGTAGAAGGGTCAATGCTTGAACCTCACTCTCATTTGAATTGGTTCAAGGATGGAAGAATATACATACATACATACATACATATATATATATATATATATATACACACACACACACATATGTTTTATATATATGGAGAGAGAGAGAGAGAGAGAGAGAGAGAGAGAGAGAGAGAGAGAGAGAGAGAGAGAGCTGGGTATAAAAATTCATCTTACCCAACAGGGAAGTAGGAAGAGAAAGAGCTTAGAGAAAAAAAGAGCATTAAGAGGGAGGGTAAATTAAGGGAAGCAGTGGTCAGAATTAAAACAGACTTTTCCAGAGGGAACAGGACTTAACAAAAGGATGAATAGAAAAAATAGGATGGAGGGAAATACATAGCTAGCAATCATAACTGTGAACGTGAATAGGATAAATTTACCCATTCAATAGAAAATGATAGCAGACTAGATTAGAAACCAGAATCCAACAATATGAATATACACTTGAAACAGAAAGGGGGAGAAAGAGAAAGGGGGAGGGAGGGAGAGAGGGGGGGGGAGGGAGAGAGAGAGAGAGAGAGAGAGAGAGTTAAAATAAGGGGCTGGAATAGAATCAATTATGTTTCAGCTGAAGTAAAAAAAAAAAAACAGGGATAGCAATCATGACTCAGACAAAGCAAAAGCAAAAATAGACAAAATTAAAAGAGATAATCAGGGAAACTACCTTTTGCTAAAAGGTACCATAAGCAATAAATTAATATCAATACTGAACATATATGCACCAAATTCTTGGAGTTAAATGAATTACAGAAGGAAATTAAAAGTAAAATTATACGAGTAGAGGACCTCAATTTACCCCCTCTCAAATCTAGATAAATCTAGCCATAAAATAAAGAAGTTAAAGAGATGAATATGATTTTTGAGAAGTTAGTGATGATAGACTTCTGGAGAATATAGAATAAGAATAGAAATGAGTATACCTTTTTCTAGTTGTACCATGGCACTTTCACAAAAAGTGACCAAATATCAGGGCATAAAAACCTCACAAATCAATGCAGAAAAGCAGAAATAGTAAACGAATGTTTTTCTGACTATAACAATAAAAATCACATTCAACAAAGAGTTTTTGATATAAAGATTAAAAATTGATTGGAAACAAAAATTCTAATCCTAAAGAGTGGTTCAAAGAACAAATCATGGAAAAATCAATAATCTCATTAAAGTTCATTGTAACAATGAGACAATATGTCAAAATTTGTGGAGTTGCAGCCAAAGCAGTATGGAAGGGAAAGTTTATTTATCTCTAAAATGAATATGTATATATGTGTGTCTACATATGTATGTGTGTGTATATATACATATATACATACATATATATGTATATTCTCTTTTAATTCAGTAGCAGATCTCCCTATATGTGTAAATGTGTGTATAATCTCATGTAATTTGTCTCAGTAAGTGATAAATAGAGACAACTAAGTGGCAGAATGGATACAGTGCTAGACCTAGAATCAAGAAATCTTGAGTTTAAATCCAGCTTCAGACATTTACTAGCTGTAGTCAAGTCACATAACCTCTATCTGCATCAGTTTTTTTTAACTATAAAATGGAGAATAGTACTTCCCTCCTGGGGTTGTTCTGACGACCAAATGAGAGAATGCTTGTAAAAAAACAAGCAACTGTCTCAACAGGATCTTTCAAGCCCTATTCCCCACTTCCCATTCCTCATAACAGAACTGTTTCTTTAGCAGCTCTCATGTAGCCCATTTTTTCCTGCTTCAAGGACCTGTCTTCTGATATGTAACTAATTAATTAGGGAAAAAAATCTATCTTCTTTTGGTCACTTAGATTACCAGAGTACTCTCCTTTCTCTTTCTTTAGATTTTAAAATGGAAACGTTAAAATTTCTATTTACAGTTTGTTTCATATCACTACATTTCCAAATATACCCTTCCTTTTCTCCCTTTTCATCATCCCATATTACCAGGAATAAAAAAGAAAGAAAAATGAAGCAATTTAACAAAATTTACCAAAATATTGCCTAAGTTCATCATCTTATACAACATCCCACACAGATAGTCACCCACTTCTACAAGGGAACATCAAGAGTTGCATTGTCATATCTCTTCTTTGAAACTTAACTTGGTCATAATGATATTATAGCATTGAATTTGGGTTTTGTCATTGTTGTTTTGTTCTTCCCATTGACATTATTGTAGTTTGTAAGCACATTGTTTTTTGGTTCTACTTACTTCCCTTTGCATCAGTTTCTTTCCAGTCTACCCATGCTTCTCTGTGTTCATCATATTCATCTTTTCTTACAGATCAAAAATGTCCCATTTCATTCATGTGTCACATTTTGTTTAACCATTCCCCAATCAATGGATGTCTTTTTTGTTTCTTATTCTTTGCTTCTTTAACTGCTGCTATAAATAGTTTAAGGCATGAAGGATCTTTCTTTTTATCATCGACTTTCTTTAGGTATATATCTAGCAGTAGGTTCTTTGTGTTAATCATTTCTTCAGCACATAGCTAAATTACTTTCTAGAATGGTGGGACCAATTTATAACTCCACCAGCGGTATATTATTTTGTCTGTTTTCTATAATGCTCTAAGAGTAATTGTTCCCAATTTTCTCCCCTTTGTCACTATATCAGATTTCTTTCTCTCATGTTGTTCTCTCCACAGTGAGATCTGCACTTCAAAAATAAAGATTTCCAGGTTCTCTCATTTCTCTAAACTTTTCTAAGACAAAAATTCTCCCTCTTCTCCTTCAAATCTAGTCTCTAGTATCTTTCTTTTCTTTAACTCATGCTCCACACCTTTTTCATCAGTGCTCCTTTCAAGGAAGAATAAATAATTGCACCAGAGCTTTCTGATAGTCTGTCTCCATTCTTCAACTGGTTTATCAAAGTACCCAGGTCCAAAAAGTGTCATCACAGTGTTTGAGAAAAATAAAATGTAAGTTGTGTTTACATTTATTCTATGATATTTACCCTAAGAAGATCTATTCTATTACCTTTCAACACTGTAATTCCATAATTATGTTGTGCAGAGTACTACAACTCAACTTTACCATGTCTCTATAGATGTAACATCACCAGCATTCATCGTTATCCCTTCCTCTTTTGATGTCTCCTCATGTGACAGCTCCAGTTGCCAATTCATTCTCAAAGGTGAGTCCACAGGGAACTGTAGCCTGGTCATCTCCTCCCACCATCACATACTGAGCATCTGTTGATGGAATTCAGTTCTCAAAAGGTTTGAACTTGTTGAGAAATTCTGACCAGAGTAGTAGGAGCAGTTGTACAACTTCCCAGAATTAATTCTCCCATTCAAAGGGGTAATAATTTCACCACTTGTTTCAGCTGAGACTTTGGTCTTTCCAAGCCAGCTGGTAATTTAACAGACATTCCATGCGCCGGAAATGTCCATGTCCCAGAAACCTCATTGAAAAACTATGACAGTAAGCTCAAGAATGCTATGTACAAGGACACAAACAGCCCAGTAGGCTTTGAGGAGCTCTTCCAGAAGGAACCACAATGAGATTCCTGGTATTGCATGGTACAGAAGAATCAGAAAAATGAACAAGAACAGTAGGAAATGCAAAAGAAGAATTCCTGGCTAAATAGAGGAGATGAGTGACATTGATCAGATGCGTGTGAATAGAATAGGGTACAACCATGTGATTGGAGGTGTCAAAGAGTGTATGGTCATTACTATGATGTGAACAGGGTGAGGAAGAAAGTTCTAGAACTAGGAATCAGGAAAGCTACAGCAAGCATGGTATGCTCATTATGTAGGGGAAAGTTCTGCTTATATGACAAATGTATGAACTGTAGATCTGTAATGTGTCCTCAAATAAATGGCTGCCATGGCCCTGGCAATTCCATTCGTAACATCAGATCTCCTTGAAACAATTTGTGTGAGCTGTGATATCTGGAGACCCTGGAAAAGAGAGTCAAGTTTATGACTTCATCATGGGAATTCATGGTTTTACAAAAATATGAACTTGGGCCAAGTTGTAAGGTGCACTAGTAGCTGAAAAAGACTTACTTGTATAATATTTCATCCTTGTTAATGATCACTTATGGGTATATTATTGATTAGCAATATCTTACAGTCTTACAAGGTTTCTTTCTACAACAAGAAAAGGATGGAACTATCTTGGAACAAATAGACCTCAGTTAATTCGTAGATACTTATTAACTGCCTCCTTTGTGTCAGGCACTATACTAGACTCTGGAGATAAAATGGCAAAAATGAAATAGCTCTGCTCTCAAGGAACTGATAGTAATGCTCACCAGGTAAGGGCTTCATTCAATTCAATTCAACTCAGTTTAGTTTAATTCAATTCGACACAGCTCAAACCAATATTATCCAATCTAACTAAACACATATTGTTTGTATATTGAACATTTCTTATGAATCCAGTACTGTGCTCAACATTTGGGTAGTGATTAAGGGTAGAGGGAAATGGATGAAGAAAGGTATCAATCACTGTCCATAAGCTCAAGAACCATGAAGCCCTTCATCGGGAAAAAGTTCTATTGCTTTTTATTTTCCCCTTTTAATATAATTAAATATTAATTATATTAATATATTAAATGCATTAATTATTAATTAAATTATATTAATATATATTAATATAATATATATTAATATATATTAAATAATATTAAATGCATTAATATAAATTTATGTAATAAAAAACATTTCCATAGCAATACAATTAAAAAAGAAAATTGTACATGAGACTGCAAATCTGCTATGCACAACTTGCTATTCCTTTCAAAAATACAACAAAATTACCATGTAAATTTCTTTTTTTCTCTTTTTTCTCCCTTCCCCCATCCCACTCTAGAAATAGCTATCATTAGACATAAATATATATATGTGTGTGTGTGCAAATGTGTATATAATATACATATATGTAAAATTATTCTATATGTACTTCTATTCATCAGTTCTTTCTTCAGATGCACGTAGCATTTCTCCTCATATGTCCTTTGAAAATTTTAATTAGTCCAGACCTGTGACTTTATCTGCATGGATAAATCCTAGCGTGGAAACTTTCTCTACCAATGCATATTGACGACTCTTCTGTAATATAGGCTTAAAAGATTGCCTGGGGGAGCTGAAAGGGCTTGTAACCTACCCATGAATGAAGTTGGTGTATGTTAGAGAAAGGATGCAAACCCAGCTCTTTCTGCCTGGAAGGCTGCCCCTAGTTAGATTCAAGAGCTGAAATATAACCAGAGGTCATCAAGTCCAACTCCTTCCTACTATAGAGGGAAACTGAGACCCAGAAAGATTTGCTTAAGAGGTACTAATAGAGCTGATATGTGAACCCAAGCCCTCAGACCCCAAATCCAACCCCTCAGCTACCATTCCTCTCTACATTGTCCTTAAAGGGGTCATTTAACTAGTACTGGAGTATTGCTCAGTGCACTAAGTAGGGCACAGTTTTCATGGGGAATAAATGACATTAGAATAGCTTAAACTCCTAGAGTTATAAGGGACCTTAAAGTTCATTTATCTAGTCTAGCTTTGCACTCAAGGCACCTAATCTCCTTTGTCAAGCTTGTAAAAATCTATATAGGAATGTAGCTCATGAAGAAAAAGAGGCACTTTAGTATTGAGCCTCCCATAAGTAAAAGATTGAATCAAATGGAATTCCAGACCTTCTCCCCAAACAACAACTCAAAATCCTTCCCTAGGCCCAAGTCTTTCCCTTGAGAATTTCTGTGCTTTAATAGAGCCCCACCTTTCAATTCCTGGAACCAGCTGTAGTTATTCTGGGTGTGGAGGATTCTATGGACTTTCCTGTTGAATCAGCCAAAGAAGTTATTAGTAAAAGGCACCTAGTCTCCTGGGAGGAGGGGAGAACATGGAGTAACCACAGCTATTCTGACCCCATCCTAGCCAGCCCAAGTCAGAAATTAAACCCAGGCTTTTTTTGTGGCAAAGGAGAACCCTGCTATGGGTGCCCCAGGTTGCCCTTCCTCTCCCTCCCACACTTCGTCACCCCACACATTTGCCAGGAGAAGGCAGTCGAGGGCACTCTGTGTGAAAAAAAAAAAGTAGTGTAATATGTCACTGCTGCTGGAGTATTTTTGTGCCTGAGCCCAGGGAAAGAAAAACAGAAGACATATTTTACTACTATCAAATATCTACCAAGAATCAGTAGACCAGCATGTATATTTTTATTTTCACTTATTGAAAACATTCTTGAAGATGATGGATTGCAAAGAACCACAAGGAAGACATTATGGATTATCTAGTACTGAATGAGGAAGTAAAAGGTGACGGAGGTGTCACGGTTGGGTTCTGAAGCCCTGTGGGGTTGATTAGGTCCCATGGGTCCAAAAGGGAAAGCCCAATATCCCAACCAGCACAAGTTTGCTTCCAGCATCTCCAGCCTCCCTCCATCCCAGGCTTTCTTCATAGGGCGTTCACACAGATGAATGAAGCACCAATCCCCCAAGTAGCCAGTACTATATACAACCATATTATGCCATTACAACTGCAGCTCATTACAAATAAACAAGTTCTCCTGGATGGGTCCTTGAGTTGTTAAATAGCTCTATTGTCAGGATCTCAGGGCTCCCTTTATGGGTGAACCTCAACAAGAGGAGGGTTCTTGGGCTTTTCTTCTATCCTGCCTAATCAAGCACTCATACTCCACACCTCCAGGCCATGCCATACATGCCCTCATGTCCCTATTTTTGCCTCTGTAGAAATCACTCAAAGAACAAGCTGGAAATTTACCAAAAAAATAGTACTTCCATGTCTCCACATGATTACAGGTTAGACCAGCAGGTATGTATTTTTAAATAATATTTTATTTTTCCACAATTACAATAAAAACATTTTTTAAATATTCATTTAGGTTTTTTTTTTTTGTTTTGAGTTCCAAATTCTATCCCTCTCATCCTCCTTCCCCTCCCCTCTCCCTGAGATGGTAAACAATCAGATATAGGTTATACATGTGCAATCAAGCAGTGTATATATTCATCAAGGGTGATCATTAAAGGCAGCAAGTAGAGTTAAGAGCTAACCCAATGCTTATGAACTATCTCAGGAAAGACTCAGTCTATATTTTAATGCTGCGAAAGAGCAGTAACTTCAATCATTGGGATATTTCTGTCACCAATACAAATTTTTGGACTTTCCAGCCTTTAATAGAGTGGTTTTCAACATTAATCTTAATTTTCTCCATCTCCTGGCTTCTTTGGCTTCCTTCAAGGCTCTGTTAAAATCCTACCTTTTGCAAGAGGCCTCTTCCAATTCTCCTAAATGCTAGTGCCTCCCGTTTGTTGATTATCTCTAATGTATCCTTTATTCATCTTGTTTGTATGTAACTGTTTGCATATAGTTATTTGCAAGATGTCTTCCCCACTAGATTATGAGCCCTCTAAGAGCAATGTCTTTCTTTCCTTCTTTCTTTCTTCCTTCCTTTCTTTCTTTCTTTCTTTCCTTCTTTCTTTCTTTCTCTTTCTTTCTTTCTTCCTTCCTCCCTTCATTTCTCTTTCTTCCTCCCTCCCTCCCTCCGTCCTTTGATTCCTTCCTTCCTTCCTTCCTTCTTTCTTTCTTTCCTTTCTTTTCCCCTACTATTTAGTACAGTGTTATGGAGTTTGATAAATGGAAGGAGAGAGGTTGGCCTCTCACATCACACTGCAGAGAACTCTTACTGTCTTGTTTGTCCACTGTACATGTACTCCTTTCCCACTTCTGCCTCATAGAATTACTTTCTTACTTCAGCTCATCTAAAGGAAATTTTTCCTACTCTGCCCTACAGCTAGCACCCCCCTTCAAGACTGCCTTGTATTTAACTACCTCATATTTTGGATAATGTCATCATAGGGTCGTAGGATTATAGATTTAGAGCTAGAGGGGAGCTTAGAGTCCAAGGAGTCCCAATGAGAAAAGTGAGGAATAAAGGTTACATGACTTGCCCAGGGTCACACAGCTAGTAAGTGTCTAAGGTAGGAATTGAACCCAGATCTCCCTCATACCCAATCCAGTTCACTATGCTTATATATGTACTTATTGTCTCCTCTGTTAGTTAAAATGCTTCTGGTAGTAGAGAGTATTTCATTCTTTGTATTTCTATCCACAACATCTAGAACATGGTGCCTGGTATACAGTAGGTGCTTAATAAGTACCTGTTTATTAATTGATTGCTTGATAGGCATGGCTGGCCTAGCTTTAACTATGTCTTCTTATAAGTGTGTGTTAAGTGCACAGTTATCAATCTTGCCACTATGAGCAACTTTTGACAAATTTACTGACAGTCATTAATTAATTGCCAATATGGATACTAGCATATAGAGACTATATGTGGTCTCTATAATTAGTATATAGTGTACAGACTATATATAATCTTTATATACTAGTATCCGTATTAGCTATATGTGGAGACTACATTTATATAGTCCATAATAAATAATTACAGAATATATTTCATAAGTGTATTTATTTTGTCTATACATATATTTGGATCTGTTATCCCCCATCAATAGGAGGTAAGCTCCTTGAATGCCAAGGCTATTTAATTTTTGCCCATCCATCCTCAGAGAAGTAGGATGACTCAGTAGATAGAAAGCTATAGTCAAGAAAACCTGAGTTCAAATTCTGCCTGGTTATGTGACCCTAGACAAGTCATTTACTATCTCAGTATCCCTAGCAACATTTGAAGACTATAAATTGCATATGAGGGACTTGTATTGGTAGGAGTTTCTCATGGGGAGCTCTCTACCTTTATAAAATTACAAGTCCAATCAACAGAAGTTCCTGGTGCCTAAAAGAGTATCTGGTAAATAGTAAGCGCTTATGTGCCAGTAAGGCAAAATCGGCTTAGTTTAACGAGTGCCCTTGGGGAGTTTGGCTTTTGTTTATGGTGAAAACACTTTCACCTGTTAAACGCTAAGCCCCAGGCCCAAAGCCCTATCAGGTGCGAAACCCCTGTGGGTGTAGATTAAAGACTTAAAAGGGGCCAATTCGGGAACCAATGGGTCTCTGGACTCTGGTCTCTAGTCGTTGAGGCGGGA
>CM053622.1:134800344-134894840 GCA_028646595.1 Phalanger gymnotis
GCAAGTCATTGACTTGTTTTTCATGGTTTTCTCTCATCCTTCTCATTTCTCTTCCCAATTTTTCCTCTACTTCTCTAACTTGCTTTTCTAAATCCTTTTTGAGTTCTTCCATGGCCTGACACCAGTTCATGTTTTTCTTGGAGGTTTTTGTTGTAGGCTCTATGACTTTGTTACCTTCTTCTGACTGTATATTTTGGTCTTCTTTGTCACCAAAGAAGGATTCCAGAGTCTGAGACTGAATCTGGGTGTGTTTTCACCGCCTGGCCATGCTCCCAGCTAACTTACTTAACCCTTGAGTTTTTCAGCGGGGTGTGACTGCTTGAAGACTAACGAGTTCTATGTTCCATGCTTGGGCGGATGCACTGCCTCACCAGAACTCTTCCTTCCCCAAGAACCCCCTACCCAGACTGGGCTTAAATCTTCAGCAGACTCTTTACTCCTGCTCTGATCAGCCACTTAATTCCTCCCACCAGGTGGGCCTGGGGCCAGAAGCAACTGCAGCCCTAGTTCTAAAGCTGCCCCACCTCCGCTGCCCCAGGGGCGGTGGCCAGACCGCAAACTCAGTCCCGCAGCTTTTCCCACTAACCTTCTCTGTTGTCTTTGTTGTTTGTGGGTTGTGAGATCTGGTAAATGCCACAGCTCAGTAATTCAGGATGCTGGGGTACTCTCCGCTTGGCTCATGGTCTGGTGGGTCCGCGGTCCATGCCGTGCGCGCTGGGCTCAGCTCCGCTCCCCTCAGCTGTGAGCTCCATGCAGGACAGACCTTACCCAGAGACCATCCAGGCTGTCCTGGGCTCGAGCCCTGCTTCCCTCTGCCACTTTGTGGGTTCTGCAGCTCTAGAATTGGTTCAGAGCCACTTTTTAATAGGTTTTTGGAGGGACTTGGTAGGGAGTTCACGCCAGTCACTGCTTTCCAGCTGCCATCTTGGCTCCGCCCCCCTGTTTGAAACTCTTTTAAATGAACCCTGTCCATTATTTCCTACTTATCCTCTCTATAGCTTGTGTTGTATATATGTATTGGTATGTTTTATCCCCCATTAGATTGTAAACTACTTGAGGGCAAGGACTGTCTTTTGACTCTTTTTGTGTCCCTAGCATTTACATAGTAGGTACTTAATAAATATTTATTGGTTGACCAATAATTGATTTTCTTGGGGTGTATCAGTGATAAGATCACTGGGTGAAAGGGAATTATAAGTTTAATCATTTTCCTGGTACAATGTAAAGAGTGCTGAGATTGGAATTACATAACTTAAATTCAAAGCCTGAATCTGCTACTCATGTCTTTGACAAAGTAACTTAAAAACTTTCTGGCTCTCAGTTGTCTAATTTGTAAATTAAAGGATTGAACCAGATAACATCTAACTCTATGTAGATCATCCTATAAGACTATGATATCCAGAACAGCTCCTTGGGGTCAACCCATAGCTCTACCAAAAGCATATTAGTCTGTCTACCTTCCAAAGCCATTCCAACATTGACTAGTCTTTTTTTGTAATCTTTGTCAATTTACAGAATGTAAGGTGAAAGCTCTCAGTTGTTTTAATGTAAACATCTTACGATTAGTGATTTTAATCGTGTTTTCAAATGGTAACTTATACTTTGTGATTTTTCCTTTAAAAACTATTTATTCAGTGCATACCCTTTAACCCAGCAATACTGCTTTTAGGGCTATATCCTAAAGAGATCACACAATTGGGAAAGGGGCCTGTACATACAAAAATATTTATAGCTGCTCTTTTTGTGGTGGCAAAAAATTGGAAATTAAGGGGATGCCCCTCAATTGGGCAATGACTGAACAAGTTGTGGTATATGAATGTAATGGAATACTATTGTGCTATTAGAAATGGGGAAGATACGGACTTCATAATAATCTGGAAAGACTTACATGATCTGATGCTGAGTGAGAGGAGCAGGACCAGGAGAACATTATACACAACCACAGATATATGGATTCTGTAATGACTAACTTTGATACACCTGGCTCTCCTCAGCAATACAAGGCTCAAAGACAGCTCCAAAGGACTCATGATGGAAAAAGTGAGCTACATCCAGAGAAAGAACTCTGAAGTCTGAATGCAGATTGAGGCAAATTATTCGCTCTTTCTCTTTTTTTTTCTTCTTTTTTTTTGGTTTTATTTCTTCTCTCTCATGATTCATTCCATTGGTCATAATTCTTCTTTGCAACTTGACTATTGTGTAAATAAGTTTAACGTGAAGGTCTATGTAGAATCTATACCAGATTGCATGCCGTCTTGGGGGGCAGGGAGGATGGGAGGGAAGGGAAGAAAATTTGAAAATCTAGAACTTGTAAAACTAAGTGTTGTAAACTAAAAGTAAAAAATCTAATTAAAAAAACTATTCAGTAGTTTTACATGTAATTGGGGAAAAAAGAAAATAATAAGATTTTTCAAATAAAGATAATCAAAACATGACAGATCTGAAAAGGAAAATGTTTATAAAATTTTTTTTAAAAATCTATTTGTCCACTCAACATGGTGATGGTGGTTGTTGTTCAATCATTTCAGTCATGTCTGACTCTTTATGACCCTATTTGGAGTGGTTTGCCATTTCCTTCTCCAACTTATTTCACAGATGAGGAATTGAGGCAAACAGGGTTAAGTGACTTGCCCAGGGTCACATACCTAATGAGTGTCTGAGGCCAGATTTGAACTCAAGAAGATAAGTCTTTCTGACTGCAGGCCCAAAGCTCTTTCCACTGTACCACCTAGCTGCCCTTGTCAGGACATGGTGGTACACCATGGTGATATAATCCCTGTTGCCAAGGAGCTGAAGCTGTTGGATCTCTTGAGTTCTTGAGTTCTGAGCTACAGTGAGCAAAACTAATTGGGCATCAGCACTGTTTGTCATTAAAATGATGAGCTCTCAAGAACAGGGGGCCATAAGGTTGCCTGAGGAGATGAAAGACAGACATAGATAGATAGATACATTCATACATACATACATACACAGATAGATACATAGATAGATACATAGACTGAGATATACATGTGTGTATGTGTGTATAAAGAAAAAAAAATAATGTTTCCTTTGTGATTCTATTTGACCACTTACTTGCTGGGAAATAGCTCTTGGCCATATATACCTTTATGTCCATTCCTTAAATATCAGTGATACTTGCTATATTTTCCCCAGTAAAAGTTTTTCATTTTATTCTATCCTTATTGATTTTGCTTGTGTAAAAGCTTTTTAAATTTTATGTGACTATAATTTTCCATTTTCTCTTCTGTGATTTTCTCTATCCTTTATTTGATTAAAAATTTTCATCCCCTTCATGGTACTGAAAGACACCTCATTCCATTCTCCCCTAATTTTTTAATACTATGATCTCTTAAATTCAGGTCAGGTATGAATTCTGAGCTTATTTCACCATATGCCATAAGATATACAAAGGCAACATGGTGTATCTGGAAGACTGTATTTGAAGTCAGGAAGACCTCAATTTAAAATCCCACCTCAAACGTTATGTGATTTAGAGCAAATCATTTAACTTACTTAAGGCTCCATCTATTTTGGAGGCATTATGATGCATAGAGTGCTAGACTTGGAGTCAAGAAGATCTGAGAACAAATTCTCCTTTAGACAATAACTATGCAACTGTGGTCAAATCACTTAATCTCACTGGGCTTCAGTTTCCCCATATGTAAAATGAGGGGGTGGACTCAATGAACTCTAAATTCCTTCCAATTGTAAATCTGTGTCTGTATTTCTGATTTTCAATAATAAAAATTGCCAAACTGCCTTTCAGTCTTCCTATAAATTCACATTAAAAAGGGAGTTCTCTTCCCAGTGATAAATATCCTTGCATTTGTCAAATACCAAGCTACTATTTTTTATTGTTTCTGTTTCTTTCTTATCCCGGGTATTTTACTTATCTATTTCTCTATTTTCTAACCAGTACCAAATAGTTTTTCAAAGTCTTGAACACTATCTTCCTTTTATTTGTGCTTTTTTCTCCTTATTTCCCTTGAAATTCTAAATCCACTGTTCCTCCAAATGAAAGTCATGGTTTTATTTAGTTCTTTAAAGTATTCCTTCAGTTTGATTGGTATAGCACTAAATCTATAACTAATTTAAGTACTATAATAATTTTTCTTAAATTGGCATAGCCCAGCAATGAATAGTCAGTATCTCTCCATTTGTTAAATCTTTCTGTATTTTTTTAAAGAGGGTTTTGTAGTATATATTTTTTAAAACTTGTTGATATCTTAATAGGTTAATTTCCAGCTAGTTTACATTTTGTAGCTTCTTTGAATGTAATATTTCTTATTATTATTTCTTCCTGGGTTTTGATTATACCATATGGAAATACTAATGATTTGTGAATTCATGCATCTGGATACTTTACCAAAGCTATTAAAGCCTCTTAATTTCTTTGATAATTCTCCTGATTTTTTAAATACATAATCATATCACTGCAATTAAGGATAATTTTATTTCCTCTTTAATGATGTTTATACCCTTAGCTTTATTCACTTGTCATTTTCATAGAGCTAACATTCTAGAATTGTGTTAAATAATACAGGAGAGAAAGGATATCATTGCTTTGCCCCTGTTTTTACTAGGAAAGTCATTAGTGAGATTTCACTGAAGACTGCTAGCTCTTGGTTTTAAATTAATACTTTCATTCATATTGAAGAAGGTTCCTTTCATGCCTATTCTTTTGCAGGTTCTTAACATAAATGACTGCTATAATTTGTTGAAAAATATTCTTATTGTTTCCCTAATATTCAACCATCATTGTATCCCTTGTATAAATCCATGGTAAAAAAAAATCGATTCTTAATGATTTACTGGATGACTGATTATGTAAATTACTTTCTAGCTATATGATTACACTCTCTTTAATGGGTTTTTTAAGGTTTTGCCTCAATTCATTAGTGAATTTGATCTGTAGTTCTTTTAATCTGATTTGCCCCTCTTTCTGGTTTGGATATCAAGACTATATTTGCTTTACATAAAGGAGTTTGATAGAGATATCTATCTCTATTCTTAAGAATATTCTTTATAGCAGAGGCATTATTGCTTTTTAAACGTTCTATAAAATTCATTTGTAAATTCATCTGGTCTCAGGATTTCCTCTCCGTTACCTTGGGTAGTTTACTATGGCTTTGGTGGTACAGTGGACAGAGCACTGGCCTGAAGTCAGGAAGATCTGAGTTCAAATACAGTCTCAGACACTCACTAGCTATGCAACCTTGGGCTAGTCACTTAGCCCCTATTTACCTCAAGTCCCCATCCGTAAAATAGAAAAACACTGGAAAAGGAAATAGCAAACCACTCCAATGTCTTTGCCAAGAAAATCCCATGGACAAGTCCATGGGATCCTGAAGAGTTGGACATGACTAAACAATCATTCTCTATTTGTTTTCTGAGATTGCGTTGCTTAAGATCCTTGTTTCTTGTTTCCATCATATGGACATCTTATCTTTGTGTAGATACTCACAGATTTCATTTCAGTTCTCATTTTTGCTGTCATGTTATTTGTGTAGTTACTAGTAATTGTTTTTATTCCCCTTCTATTTGTTGTAAATTTACCTTGTTCATTTTTTTAGTCATGAATTTCCTTCTCTTTTTCTTGGTCAAGTTAGCTAGTTTATTGATTTTGTTAAAAAACAGTTCTTAGTTTTGTTGATAAGTTCTACAGTCTTTATTTTCCAGTTTCTCTATGCAATTTTTAAGATTCCTTCTTTGGAACTTGTTTCAAAATTGTTAGCTGATTTATGTTTTTTAACCACATGGACAGTTCATTGATATCCTTTCAAGTTTTATTAATACAATTCTTCAGAGATATAAACTTAGTCTGTGAACTTATACACACAGAGACATACGTGCATAGATAAACATGTATGTGTCTACATGGGTCAACGTATTTTAATGTTTCCTTTGTGATTCCATGTATTTTATTTTGTGCATTTTTAAACATTATTTTGAGAAGGGATTCGTAAGTTTCACCATATTTTCAAAATCATCCAAGACATAAAAGGTTAAGAATCTCTGGCCTAAGGATGATTTTAGCTGCATTATGCAATGGCAGATTTTTCACCTCCACCCTCCCCACCAAAATATCCTTCTTGTCACTAAATGACTGATCTATATTCACAGATCTAATTATATTATTTCTCTTCTCAAAAATCTTCAATGGCTTCCTATTAGCTAACACATAAAATTCAGACTTACACGCCTTGCATTTAAGGCTTTTCAAAATCCTGCTTTTCTACCCATGCCTCATATTACTTCCTTTTGTGAATTTTTTACTCCAGACCATCTGGACTACTCTCCATCTCCTCCTCCCATCCCATTATGCCCTGAGTTTTCCTGACCCAGTACCTTTGCTCACACTATGCATGGAATGTCCTCTTTTTCTCCCATTCAATCTCCTATCCTTTAAAATACAACTAAAATATCACTTCCTCTATGAAGTCTTTTCCTATTCAAGTAATCAGTAATGACCATTTCCTCTTTGGACCTCACAAAGTACTTAATTTTGGACCTGTCTAATGCCTTAATTTTGTGTCTATCACTTTATTTTATTGTTCTCCCTCTATTAGTCTGTATGTACCATGAAGGCAGAGACTATGCCTTATTTGACTTTCCTCTGTCCCTTAGTCTATAGCACAGTATTTTGACAACAGTAGGAGTTTAATTTGTATTTGTTGAATTGAAACACTGGATTGAAAATGAATTACACTTCTTTAGTAGGTGAAGAAATTCTGTCTACCACCATGCATTACACATAAAAACACATATAAAAATTCTTTGTTATATGGGATAGCTCTCTGGGAGGGGGAGAAGGGAAATACAGGAGGAAATTTAGATGATGTAAAAACAAAAGATGTCAATAAAACTTATTTTTAACACACACATAAAATATAAAACTCAATGTGTTCCTTGAGATGGAAAATGCTCTTTATGAATACAAATTTAATCTCATCATTCCATGGACTTAGCCTATAATCTCTCCAGCTCAAAAAGTATAATTAGTAATGATGCAGCTCCAAAGCCAATTCACAACATGTGTGATCACAGTGTCTTATAGTTACAAATCACTTTCATGCACATTATCTTGTTACACAGCTCTTGAATGGCAGAGCTAAGATTGGAGCTCATGTGTTTTCTGGTTCAAAGTCTAATGTTCTTTCCACTGAACCATACTGCCTCTCCAATCTATTTAACTTTGGAAGGTGATAAAGCTTGATGCACTCTCTCTCTTTGGTTTTTCTTCTTTTTCCACACCAAAAGAAGACCAAGGAAAACACAGATGCCAGAAACAGGGAACATTAATCCTATGGGCATAGCTGCTTGGCAGAGCCCAGTGAGATAAAAAGCAATGATTCCCAAGTTCGATCCAGAATGGGCTGTTTTGTTTTGTTCTTTCAACCACAAAACTCTTGTTTGGAACACATTGACTTATCCAGTGCCAGTTACGATGTGTTCCCTCTGAACGAGCAAGCTGGTATCAGAGACCCTGCTGGGAACCATTCCTCAGCTTCCTAAAGTGTAGGAAGTACACCAGGGCTGTTCACTTTAGACTACAAACTCTGCCTATTCATAGCTTCTCGTATTTCCTTAAAGCTCTCACCGGGTTGTTCTCAGACTCATATTTTATTTTCCTCAAAATCAGAATCACTCCCCCCCCATAATGTGCAGCTTCCATAACATAAATTGCCTTCATTCTTAAAGAAAGCCATACACCTCGAGACCTCACAATGAGGGATCTATTACCAGGAGCGCGAAGCAAATGTTCTTTTAATTAGCTACATTTATCTTTAATCCCTGTTTTGACAGAAACTCTAACATAAACATACATTACCAATACATAAAACCCAGTTCTCGGTATGGTTAATTTTTATATTTGACAGAGTCAGTTGGAAAAAATAACTTTGACCTTTTCTCCGTCTTCATGTGATGTCACCACAGCCTTGTCTCAGAACCCCAAACAGAAACAGTGGCATCTGCGGAGAAAGTACAATAATGATTCTTACCCCGCTCCTTAAAAGTAGCAATAAAATCCTAATAAGACCTCTGGGCCTTGTGTCGAAGCAGCTGCAACACCAAGTTAAATGATTTCTGCAAGGACTACAGTAATTATAAAACTGATTAAAGTTTACCTACACTTCATTCCTAGAGGGTTTTCACCAAGGACTTAGAAACCAGATGGTTGAGGAGTATATGCATGATGGATATATTCCATGAAGCATGTCCGTCGTCATGGAAACAACAGGAATAACATGTTCTTTACTGTCCATTTCTTCACAAAATTGTTCATTTGAGGGTTGCTGCCAATCTAAGCAAAATTCACATGAATACTTTACCAAGGTCCTCAACCCACTTTCTGCCCTTGGTGGTGAATCCATTGAACCATTTCAAGAGTAGGGTGAGCTCAGGGCCCATTTTTTATTGCGTAAGTCTGCCTTACACAGGATTTGGAAGGTTTCAGCAAAAGCTTTCCTCTCTGCTGAGATGAAAAACAATCCAGCTAGCAAGGAAATCAGAAGAACAATTAAACTGAAGGAATGAAACAAACAGAATCATTGAATTTGACCCTATTTCTGTATCTGTTGTGTCTTTTCCTGAAGTCTCAGGGGAAGAACTATCCCATCTATTCACAAAATCCATTATTGTCACCTGGGTTCTAAGTCTTCTCTTGCCCAAGGGTATTTGCTCCCACTCTTCTCTCTTTTCCTGTTCAACTTCTATCATTCCAGTTCTGCTGACTGTTTTTCTTCTTCCTTTCAAAATGCATGAGTATCCTCTTCCCTCAAAATTCCAGCAAGCTTTCTCTTGACCCTGCAACTCCATTCCAAGGACTATACTATACTGCTTCTTCAAGATTTTGAAACCTACTGTCAATGCCTGCTGCCTCTATTTCCCCCTCCACCTATTCCTCTCTTTCTTGTAATATCCCTTTAGACCTACCATGTCACTGAAAATTCCTTCCTTGAGATCACCAATGACCTCCTGTGATAAATCACACCCCCCTTTCCCAATATATATGTATCATGTATACACCCTTTGGCTGTAAGCCAAAACCATTTTATGTGTGTTTAATGTAAATATTGGTACTTGCACATGTAAGTTCATATTAGGCAAGACATTGACTGACAAGAAACAGAACAAAAGGGTGTGGGTAAGAAGCAGGGAGCCAGAGGTGGTGGCTGGAGACAGGGAGGTGTGAACAGAGAAGGATGTCTGAAAATGTAACTTATAAAGTGAAAAACAAGAGAGATTAAGTAGTTAACCCAGGAGTGCAAGATGAACCATCAAAGCATAGAACCTGAGAGTTAGAAGAAATCTCAGCCAGTAGCTAATTCAGCCCATACATGAGCAGGAGTTCTTTCTACAAATGGTCTCCCAGACTTTACTTTTAGACATCTAGTGATAGGGAACTCACTACCTACTAAGGAATCCCAATTCATTTGGGGGCAGTTCTCACTGTTAAGAAGTTTCATCTTACATGTAATTAAAATGCTTCACTTAATCTCTACCTATTGTTCTCCATTCTGCTATCCAGAGCCAGCCACAAGATGTTGAATCTCCCTTCCTGACAATCAAATGCTTGAAGACAGCTATCTTGTTCCCTCTGCCCCACGTCAAAAGAGAATAAGTGAGATATGTATGAAATGCTTACTAAATGCATTTTCCTTTCTTATTCCTAAAATACAGTACAAATATCTGAACACAATATACTCTAGGTATGATCTAACCAGGGAAGAGTAAAATATAACTACAACTCTCATTCTGAACGACATGCTTCTAAACATGCAGCTTAAGATCCAAATGGTATCTTGGCTGCCGTATTAAGTGATGTCTCCCATGTAGCTTATAATCCACTAAAATCCTCAGTTCTTTTTAACAAGAACCATATTCTATCCATGAACTTGTGTTGTAGATCTTTGGACCTAAATGTAAGATTTTGTATTTATTTATTATAGTTATTCTTATACAATTTCACTGTTTTGGATTTCCCCTATCATTATATTCTTTCATGGCCATTGGGGATCCCAACTCTCCTTCTTCAATGTATTAGGTCTCCTTAACAGCTAGGCAGCTAGGTGGCATGATGGATAGTGTTCTGGGCCTGGAGTCAGTAAGACTTGAGTTCAAATCCAGCTTTGAGCACTTGCTAGCTGTATGACTCTGGACAAGTCACATTACTCCTGTTTCCTCAAATATAAAATGGAGATTATAGCAGCACCTAATCCCCAAAGTTATTGTTAGACCCAAATGAGATAATATTTCTAAAGTGCTAGGTCATCTACAGTTGTCCTGATCCTATCTGGCCACTGGACCCAGATGGCTCCAGAGGAGAAAGTGAAGCTGATAACTTTGCACAGTCTTCCTTCATTTAAATCCAATTTACTTGCAAGTCATGGCATCATCTTCCTGATGTCATCATCCTCTGGGAGAATGAAGGACAAAACCACAACTACAACAATTTTTAAAGTACTTAGCATAGTACCTGGCATGTAATAGGTATTTAATAAATGCTTATTCCCTATTCCCTCCAAATTTCATATCATCTACAAGTTTGACAAACGCACCAACTCTGCTTTCACTTTCTTTATTGATAAAAATGTTGAAAAGAACCATGCTAAAGAAATGATTAGGATGCTGCACAAGAGACCTCTCTCATCTTTCCACTGCTGTGGGTGAGGGAACCTGGAAAGAAAGAGTACTATTTCTTCAGTATTTCCAGGGGGTATTCTGGGAAAATGTAGCTCTGGTTTGGACTGGGGAAAGAAACCACATAAGGAACAAAGAAAAAGAATCAGACTTTTGAGGCAATTTGCACTACAAAGGTTTAGGGTAAAAAGGAATGTCTGGACATGACAGAATGCATCACCAAGAAAATCTCTATTCTCCCATTCTAAAAGTATGCTCTTTGCTTATAATTCCACCATGTATTGTACATGACATTTGTACATGAGATTGTTGAAGTTATAATTAAAACAGTTAGAATGAGTCTTGCATATAGACAAAATAGCTCTTTGTCTATGTCATAACATCAAGGACTATAGGAAAGCCTTCAAACTGTGCTTGCTTGATAATGCTAGACATTTCTTTAAGAACTATGAAATGTGACACCTTCCTCCTTGAACTTTCCCCTGGTTTATGAGACACTATATTCTGATTATCTTCTTACTTCTATGATTTCTCTTCCATCTTCAGTGATTCCTCATACTCTTCATTGACCCTGCTGAGCCTCAGTTTCTCCATCGGCAAAATGACAGGGCGTAGTGTTTGATTTTTAGAATCTCTTCTTGTTCTAATATTTTGTGATTCTCTGGTTCTTATAGATGGATGGATCATACAATCATAGATCTAGACTCCAGGTTTACCTAGTCCAACCCCCTCATTAAACAGATGAGAAAACTAATGTCCATGACTAGCCCAAGATCAAGTGACTTGCTCATTGTTTTCTGCTCTTCTTAGTTGAAACCCACCTTCCTTGAAAGCTGATCTACAATTGTAGTTTCAATTGTCTCCTCTTAGAGTCATCACTACTCTTTGCCTTTCTGATTGTTGGGTGAGCCATAAACTCCAAACCACCACTGAAGGAGAGAGTTCAACTCAGAACACCTCATTTCTCACCCGGTTACACTACTCTGGAACTTCCCTGACTTTTCCACCATGCTTCCCTCCCTTTCCCAGCCATTCATCCTCCTTTTGTGTTTTGTCTTCCTCCATTAGATTGTAAGCTCCTTGAGGGCAAGGGCTGTCTTAGATTGTAGATAGATAGGCAGATAGATAGATAGATAGATAGATAGATAGATAGATAGATAGATAGATAGATAGATAGAGATAGAGAGATATCTACAGATATACATGCATACATATATAGGTACATATATATGTATATGTATGTATCGACAGCACTTGGCACAGTGCTTGGCACAATTTGGAGCTTAATACACATTTATTGACTGTCTAAACTATTACCTCTTGGAGTCACTTTAACTCTTGGTTATTTTATCTTCCCTATCAAATCATTTACCAAGTCTTGTCTCTTCCTAATTCGCAATGGCCTTTGGAATGATGTCTTGCTCTTCATTCCCACAGCTACTATTCCTTTCCATTTCCTCATCACCTCACACTAAGTTAAGAAACAGTGACAACCTAGCTGGTCTCCCAGATTATGATGTGTCCTCAATGTAACATACTTCCATACTACCATCAGGCTACTCTACCTCTTTCCCCATGCCCTTGCCCAGCAATTAATCCATTAATTCTCTTCCACAAAATCACCAAATGTGAGATTTGGAATGGATTTCAGAGTCTGTCTAGTCCTACCCAAACAATTCCTTCTACAACATACTCAAAAAATGGTCATTTAGCCTTTACTAGAAGACAACGAGTCAGAGTGACCTCACTACCTCCCAAGGCAGCTCCTGCCACTTATAGACAGCTCTTCTTACCTGAAATCAAGCCTAAACTTCCACCCATTGATCCTGGCTCTGCCTTCTGCAGCCTAACAGAAAAAGTCTATTCCCTCTTCCACATGTGAGCCCTTCAGATACTCAAAGACAACTTTCATAACCCCTCTCTCTTATCTTCTCTAGGCTAAATAAACACTCTCAATTTTTTCAGCCAGTTCTCGTATGGTGTGCACTCTTTTCTTTGATCTTTCTACTTTTTCCTTTCTGTGTTTGTTTCAAAATCCCTTAACCTTAAATACAAGCTTTATCCATTCCTTCACTTAAACTTAATGCTTCCCTCTCACGTCCTTCCATAAGTTAAAGCTAAGATATCTCCCTCTGGAATGCCTCTGGAATAACGCCTGTGTCCTATCATCATTATCACCATCATCATCATCATCATCATCATCATCATCATCATCATCATCACAACTGGCACTTCTATATCACTTTAAAATTTGCAAAGCACTTTTCCTATATTAACCTAATTTGATCCTCCCAACAACCCTGTGAAGTAGGTGCTATTATCTCCATTTGGCACGGAGAGGTTAAAGGACTTGTCCAGAGTCACATAGCTAAGTAACTATCTGAGGCAGGATTCAAACTCAGCTCTTACTGAGTCTGGGTCCTAAGCTCTAGCCATTGTGCAACCCAGCTACCCATGGGGCTGCTTGCTAGTTTTCAGCACTGACAATGATAGCTATTTGCATGAATCTGGTACTTTGGTTTACAAAGGACTTTCCCTATGAAGGATAATCTTTTTTTTCCCACTCCTCCCCTCTCTCTACCCTTAGCCCCCATGTAAGCACTTTGAGAGCAGAGATTATTTCATCTTTGTATCTTCACTACTGGCACAGTGCCTCACGCATAGTAAGTACTTCATATGCTTGTTGATCTATTTTCTTGCAATGACTTCTGGAGGTGAACAGTGTGAATAGTTTTATCCCCATTAGACAGATGAGAAAACTGAAGTCAGGCTCACCGTTCTATCAAGTGTCCAAACTACAACTGAAATACAAATCTCCTAAATCTAGAGTCAGAGCTCTCTGTTATTAAATGTTGTTTAGTCATTTCAGTCATGTCTGATTCTTCATGACTCCATTTTGGGGTTTTCTTGGCAAAGATGTTTGAGTGGTTTGCCAATTCCTTTTACAGGTCATTTTACAGATGAGAAACTGAGGCAAACAGGATTAAGTGACTTACCCAGGGTCACACAGCTAGTAACTGCCCGAGGACAGATTCAAACTCATGAAGATAATTCTTCCTGACTCTTGGGCTGGCACTCTATCCACTGTGGCACTTAAAGCTGTCCCTTGACATTAAATGTCCACATGGAATACAGTAAAAATTTCCCCAATTTCTTTTAATTAGTAGCTCCTAATATTTTTGTCTTCCCTATATGTGGGGAACCTTTAGCATGAAAAGTATTAAAGTAGAAGTGAAAAATTGTTTGAAACAACTTTCAATTATTTCATTTCAGTAGCTGCTAAATAACTTAAATGATCATTTCTGTATTTCATGGGCAAGTGTGTTTGTGCTTGAACTTTTAAGAAATTTGTGGTCTATTATATGTCAAAAATAATAAAGTTTTATAGGTTGGCAAAAAAGGGTCTCCCAAAATTCAATTTTATGTTTGAAAGCATTTTAGGTTAAAATGATTCTATTCTTGAGCATCTTGTCCAAGGTCACAGAGAGTTATGCAGGTTTATCTCTCAGCTTCTAATTTCTTCTTCTTAATCCTTGTACCTCTCTGTGATTCACTCTAAAGATCGAACAAAACCTGTTTTTGTTAAGAAACTGATCCCCTCAGTCTCTTTTCCTCCTTCATTGTGAAGTGACTGACTTTCGTAACAGAACTCTTAAAGTGAATAAAGAATACAAACACAGTTCTTGGTGTTACTGGATACCAGAAAATTAAATTTTAAAGAAAGAATATAGCTTCAAGGAAGCAAATTTTCAAAAAGTGCTCAATACTAGTATGGGTTGTCTAAGTTGGTGATTCTCATTTTATTATTCCAATTCTGCTTCAGAGAATGCAACTCTGATGGGCTGGCCATGTTGTTCAAATGCAAAATGCACTCTTGCCAAAAAGACTATTTTATGGAGAACTCACACAGGGCGAGCGTTCACATGGTGGTCAGAAAAGTGATACAAGGACACTCTCAAGGTCTCTCTCTCAAGAACTTTGGAATTGACTGTGTGACATGGGAAACACATGGAAAACTGTTGGCACTGTGTGCCTACATCAGAGAAGATGCTGTGCTCTATGAGCAAAGCAGAATTGAAACAGCTCAAAGGAAATGCAGGATGCACATGCAGTATCCACCCTAAATGTTCACACGGACTATCTGTGCCCAACCTGTGGTAGAGCGTTCCAGACTCATACTGGTCTGATCAGCCACAGTCAGACACACTGAAACTTGGTTCTAGCCAGTGATGTCATTTTGGTCCTCTTCAAGAGCATAGCATTTAAGGTTTGCAAAGCTCTCAAGTGAGATGTTTATGGAGCACTTAGCATAGTGCCTGGTACATAGCAGGTACTTAAGATATGCTTATTCCCTTCCTCCTCTTCACAATCAGTATCTTCTTTGAGCCTAACAATTGAAAGGGGAAATTATTATCCCAATTTAATGGAAGAGAAAAATGAGATTCAGAGAATTTATGAGTCACTCATAGTCACACATCTAGTTAGTGCCAAAAGCAGATTCAAACCCAGGTCTGCCCTTACTCTATATTGTACATCCTTTGCATTAGACCAAACATTTTATTATGACAAAACAAATGATAATGTTTCTGTAACTCATGGAAATTTAGTCTATGCTAAAAGTTCATGTAAACTAAGCTTAATCTTAAGTACTCCTCTAAAAATCGTAAGTCTTTTGACTCATTTTGCCCAGAGACTTGTAGGATTGTATGTGTGTGCATACATGCATGTGTACATGCATGTGTATTTCTATTTGTTTAGAACTCCCAGACTATAGCTCATGTCTGCATCACCCCAGATGTGAGTAAAAGGGCCTCAGCTCCACGCAGGCATTCAAGGTAACAATGTATATATGCTATAGGACAGCTGTCTTCAGCTTGGGACTTCTGCCAGCACAACAGAGGCATCGGACCAGCACAGCATTTTTTTTTCCTTTTTAAGTGATTTACAGATTTTTTTTTATCAGGTATAACTCAGTGGGGAGGTTGAAGGAGTGTTATGAGAAAAAGATGTGGTGAGCAAGAAACTTACCCATCAGAGGCATGGAAGAGATAGAGGAAAGAGAAAATTTTTCTGGAAGAACTTGAGGGTCACTCCCAAAGATGTCAGCAGGCTAGTGTGGGTGAAGCACCACTTGGATTGTAGGGATTTTCTGGAAAGAAAGGTTTCCCCATGGTGATATATAAAAGCTTGGAATAAGCTCTGGTGGCCGTGCTTTCACAATTTCCAGGGCAGAGGATGAGGAATATCTTCATAATAAGCAGCCATCGTTTGAGTGAGGGAGGGTGCTAGGCTGTCAGTTAAGTCAAAGGATCACTAGAAGTAGCTTTTCGACCAGCTTGTGGTTTCTGAGGGATTATGTGGGAATCACTGGCGTCATGAAAGGAAGTGGTAAAAAATAAACGTCCAGGCTAGGACAAGTTCTAAGTCAAAGAGAGCTGACCGACACAGTACATGCACGTTGCTACCTTGAGTGCTTGCAGTGGAGCTGGAGCCCTTTCATCTACATCTTTTTGCAAAGTTCTTTTTTTTTTAGTTTATTTATTCAATGTGGAATATTTGATAATTCCAATACCTCCAGTGGACCTAAGATTTTATTAACTTGATCATAGCCAATCCATTCCTGCCCTTCTTGTACAACTCTCGTTCCTGTCTTCCTATAAGTTTGGCGTAGATAGCCCACCCAATGTTCTTGGGTTATTATTAGCTTTCTTTTGACAGAATCAGGACTGCTAATAGAGGATGTAGGTTGTCTAATGATTCTCTCTCATTTTCACCCCAGGACTAGCTCATCTTTTTAAGCATACTTTTTTTTTGCTGAAACCGATAAATCACTTCTTCATGATTCCTTCTTTATAATGGGTAACAGACTATTCATGCCCACTCTGCATCCCTTCATTGCTTTTTTTTATTAATTAATTAATTAATTTTTAGTTTTTGTTTACAACATTCAGTTCCTCAAGTTTTTGAGTTTTGAATTTTCTCCCCCTCCTTCTCCTGCCCCCTCCCCACCCAATGTGTGCAATTCAATATAGGCCCCACATATACCTTCACACTAAACATATTTGCACAATAGTCAAGTTATAAAGAAGACCTACAACCAATGGAATGAACAATGAGAAAGAAGAAACAAAAAGAAAAAACAACAACAAAAGAGAGAGCAAATAATTTGCTCCAATCTGCATTCAGACTCTGTAATTCTTTCTCTGAATGTGAATCGCTTTTTCCACCATGAGTCTTTTGGAGTTGTCTTAGAACTTTGCATTGCTGAGAAGAGCCAAGTCTATCAAAGTTAGTCTTTACAGATATCGTGCATCTGTAATCATATATAATGTTCTCCTGGTTCTGCTCCCTTCACTCAGCATCAGATCATATAAGTCTTTCCAGGTTATTATGAAGTCTGTCTGCTCCTCATTTCTTGTAGCCAAATAGTATTCCATTACATTGATATACCACAACTTGTTTAGCCATTCCCCAATTGATGAGCATCACCTTGATTTCCAATTCTTTGCCACCACAAAAAGAGCTGCTATAAATATTTTTGAACATATGAGTCCTTTTCCTACTTGTATGAGGGATACAGCCCTAAACGTGGTATTGCTAGGTCAAAAGGTATGCACATTTTTATAGCCCTTTGGGCAAAGTTCCAAATTGCTCTCCAGAATGGTTGGATCAGTTCACAACTCCACCAACAATGCATTAGTCTTCCAATTTTCCCACATCCTCTCCAGCATTTATGATTTTCTTGTTTTGTCATGGTATCTTTGCAAAGCGCTTAAAAGAAATAATATTTATAAAGTGCTTAACACAGTGCCTGGAACATAGTAGATGTTTAATAAATGCTTATTCCTTCCTCCCCACCCCACCCCACCTCCATTTGCAATCACTATCTTATTTGAGCCTAACAACTCAAAGGGAAAATTATTATACCCATTTTATAGAGCAGAAAAATGAGGCTCAGAGAGGTTGCATGACTAGTGTCAAAAGCAAGATTCAACCCCAAGTCTACCTACTTCAAAATGAATACATTTTCCATTATACCACAGTGTTTCTATCAGCTTCTTCCTGATTCTGAATTCATATTTGTTTTCTCTATACCATGTTTTCTTTCTGGTAGCCATCTATATGACAATAATGATCCACATCCTGCAATTTCTTAGAAAAACACCCTTAAAATGTTATCAAAATAAAATAAAAAAGAACTATTTGTGCAAAGATTTCCATAACAACATTACAGGTAATTTGCAAAAACAAAGAAAAAAATGAAAGCAACTAAATGGCCGATAACAGAGAATGATTCAATTGTATTGCATTAATAGCGTGGAATGGTATAAGTCCATTAATACAAGTACAAAGAAGACAAAGCACTTTTCATAGATTTGGCTTTCTTTGTAGATCTGGCTTCCTTCAAAGCTTAGGTCAAATGCCACCTGCTATAGGAAGCTACTCTGATACCTACCAATCCCCCTTTGCCAGTGCCCTTTTCCAAGAAAATTGTTTTGTATTTTATATTATTTAAAGCATTAGCAAAAATGGCAAAAAAGAGTAGGAAAGTTTTTTTTTAATTCAAACAAATTTTAAATAAGGAAAAAATCTTTCACTGCTTCAAAAGTACTGCTTTGACCTTCTAAAGTGGCAAATGGACATTTGTGTACTTTGGAACCAGAAAAACATATAATTTTCTTGAAAGCTTTGTAAACACTATAAATAGATCTGCCCCATTAAGTACCTATCTGAAAAGGATGCATGTGTTGTAAATAAATGAAGCTATCATGTTTTCCTCTCCAAGATAAACTTCCCCCTTTCCTTCAACCAATCTTCATATCATAAGAGCTTGAGTCCCTTCACCATCCAGTCATTCCTTCTGCTCTGGGTGCTTTCTAGCTTATCTTACAAATGGAAGCTGATGTGCATGTGTTGAAGTAGGGGAGGAATGGTGGCCACAGGATTCCCTCTCCTCACTGCAGCTGCTAAATATTTTCATTGTCTCCCTCTCTTTTCCCATAGTGCCCCACTATTAGGGATTGCTTTCCAATCTCTACTATAACCCTCTTCTCACCTCGCCCCAGAACTAGTCCATAGCCAGGGGTTCAGTGACCAGACTGGGGCAGGTAGAGAGAAAGAAAAAGAGAGTGGATAGAGGGAGAATAAGAACCTTTCTCTCTGCCCTCATCTCTGTCTAGGAGTGGCATATGGGGTAGTGTGTTGCTAGGCAGCTAGGTAGCACAATGGAAAGAATGCCAGGCCTGAAGTCACGAAGATGTAAGTTAAAATCTTACCACATACACTTACTAGCTGGATGATCCTTGGCAAGTCACTTAACCACTATTTGCCTCACTTTCTTCATCTGTAAAATGGGGATAATAATAGCACCTGCCTCCCCAAGGTGAGGATCAAATGAGGTAATGATTGTATAATGCTTAGCACATGGTAAGCTCTATAGAAATGTTAGCTATCATTGCCCTACTCTCATATGGTTCAAGCATTATTTTTTTACTCCATTGTTTGACTCCCTCACTCAAGTATGGCTTTCTTTTGCAGTCATTCAGCTCTGCTCCTAAGAAGGAATATTTCAAACTGAAGGGGGTGGAGGGAAGGAGAAAATAATAAAGAGAGAAAATCCCAAGAATTCACCTTTCATATTAGTCCCAGAACAACTCTCAAACCAGAGTCAATTATTCATTTGTCTAGAAAGGACCAGTCCAAGTTCCTCAGCTTGCTCTGAAAAGCTATAAAATCCAAAATCACCAATACTCTTGCCTATAGCTCTGAGCCCCCTTCCAGGAAAACTGCCCTGGCAAATATATTTTGTAATTGAAAAACTTCTCAAGCCTCTCTGTCTCTGTCTCTGTCTGTCTGTCTCTTTCTCACTCTCTCTCTCTCTCTCTCTCTCTCTCTCTCTCTCTCTCTCTCTCTCTCTCTCTCTCTCTCTCTCTCTCTCTCTCTCTCTCTCTCTCTCTCTCTCTCTCTCTCTCTCTCTCTCTCTCTCTCTCTCTCTCTCTCTCTCTCTCTCTCTCTCTCTCTCTCTCTCTCTCTCTCTCACACACACACACACACACACACACACACACGCACGCACATCCCCTTATTGCCTTTTCTCTACTGCATTTGAGAAATGAAATACTTAGATGAGTAACGAAATGGCTAACCACATTTATCTTTTTGATGGCTTTAAAAATGAAAGGTGTATAGATTTAAACAAACCCCTGAGAAACAGATTTAAAAAATAGACAAACTTCTTTTAGAAAGGCAGATGTATAGGAATAGAGGGGTAGAAATCACCAGACTTAGGTCTCCCCTTTAGCAAAAAGGGAACCAGATAATACATGTGAGCCAGGAACCCTTTGTTATTCACTTCATCATTGCAAATTCGCTCCTGTCTCCATGGTGCCATTTTTTTCTCCTGTCCTAGTCTCCCATTCTGCTGCTTATCAAGGTGGCACCTGCTCCACTGATTCTCTCCTGCTCACCTTCCAGTCTCTGATAAAGCTGCCAGCTGTCATGATGGCCACACTGCCAGCCTAGGCAGGGCTTCACTCTCCTAAGCTCTCTATCCCAGGCCTCCTGCCCTGCCATTTCCCTTACAATAGGAGAGCTGGCTTGCCAGTCAAAGAATGCCCTAGTCAGTCATAGGGTCATGGCAGGAACTCAGGTGATATTATCTCCAGCATCCTATTACTTCTGCTACTTCCTCAGGTCCATGGCTAGCATTCTCCACAGTACCTCCAAGCCACCCTTCCAATTTCTGAAGATTTTTAAAGCAGAGTCATGTAACCACACCTATACATAAGAAAATAATGTAACAAACAAGAGATATCATAGAGATAGAATGGATAGGACTTAATAGATAATCGCAAAGGAGAAGTAAGAGAGAATGGTATAAAAGATAACCCCAAGGTGACCTCATCAGTTTCCCATGGATTCACTTATCATCTCTATTCTACATATCTAGCTTTGGTCTCTCTGCTGACTTCCATTCCTATGTCACTAAATGCCAATAGTTACACATTTCATACTGAATGTCCCACAGGCATCTCAAAGTCAATCAACATCATGATATCATTGGTCCTCTTCAAAAACAGAGGATGAACAACAATTCTCATTATAGATCTGTATAGACCACACGGCTAAGTTAATAAGATAAGCGCTGCCATTCACAGGGGTAACCTTCTCTCTGAGAATCACAGAGCTTAGTGTTTCTGTCAAGTGCTCTCTAGTGTTGGGCGAAACCCACAACCCTTGAGGTGAACATAGGATTTTCAGCGCCTAGCCCTCATCAACAAATAAGATTGGCGGCTAGAGCAACAGCACCCTCTCAAAATTAAACTATCATACTAACAATAAAGAACCCTTAGAAAATATTTCAAAGGTTTTGTACTTGCTTTTAGGATAGGAGAATAAAGAGTTCTAGACTACATTGACTGGTATGAACATATGGAAGGGGGGAAGAAACTGGGCTGGCAGTAATGGAAAGACAAAAATGACCACTCTCTTGGCAGGACCCTGAGACCTTCCCCCGAGGGATTCTCCTAGCGTACAGAGAAGAAGTTCCATCCTCCCACAGTTCCCCAAGAGCCTTTGTAGTCCCATTCTACCCCTCTTAGAATCAGTCTCATAGTCCATCTTCCTCTTAACCATATTCGCATCCCTATTTTCCCCCACCACGCCTTGCCTCTAACTCTTCAACCCCTTCCCCAAACCTAGGAGCCACTACCAGTGACTTGGAGTTAGGAGAGCTCCCATCCCCGTTGCCTAGTAGGTGGGGGAGATGGTTTCTTAGCTACTAAACTGCAACTATAAATTCATTTCCTCATGGAAATACCACTTCATGTGAGTATATTTAGTACAGTGTTGTAATTCAAGTACATTACAGGTTAGGTAGGTTTTGTGGGCTGGCTTAGGAATTAAACCTCCAATTATAACATTGTTTTCCTGGGGAAGTGTGGAGCAACTTCTAAACAAACAGCTTACAAATGAACTCTTGTTGTATAATCCATCCTTAAGTTTAGGACTGTCTGTGTTTCTTCTCATGAATAAATAAGTCAAAGTGAAATGGAAATTGTATATCAGTTATTTTGATGAGTGCGATAACCGGAAAAAAAGTTGTGAGTATAAACAAAAAATAGTGCTTAGTCTGAAAAGAAATTGGTGAAGTAATTAAGGAAGCAGTTTAACAAAAATAGAAAATGGTATTACCACAATCAGGAAGACAGGGCAATTGATCTTTGGGACAGGAAGGCAGCATTTGCTACCAGTAGTCCAACCAAGGGCATCAGCTAGATGCTCTCCCCCTCTGAGGTTGTCTGTAGGAATTTTCTAAAACCAGAGTAGCCCAGGTTTCTGGCTTAGGTCAGTGGAACAGAGTTGGGTAGATTATCAAGACGGAGAACAAGTGAGTCAGTGAGATCTCTTTGGAATAAAGTAGAGTAGCCCTGGAAAGCTTTATTATCTAGGTATCATTCCCCCTGTGCTTGTGTTTACAATCACCTACATTGTGTTATTACCTTTCCAGATCTCTTACACCTTTCTCCACCCTCAACTCAACACAACATGCACACACATACACACACACACGCACACACACACACACACACACACACATACACACACACTCATACACAAACGAAACATACTCTACAGGTTAGTCACATTGACTTTCTTGCTGTTCCTTGCACAAGATACGCCATCTCTCAAATCCAGGTGTTTTCAATGGCTGCCCTCATGGCTAGAATTCTCTCCCTCCCCATTTCCACCTCCTAGTTCCTTATTCAGATCCCTCTCAACCCACCTACCCCAAAGACCCAAGGACATAACTCTCCACCCCTTTCAATGTGCCCTATAAGAATGTTTGCTCCATAAGCAACAAGCTTCCTTTCATCTTAAATGTTCCTATTTCCCACTCCTTTCATCTTCTAGCTCCCACTGGGACCGCTCAGCTCTCTCCTGCTCCTCTCTACCCATCCTTTTTTAAAACTGGCAGCAATTTCCCTCATTCTCCTTCATCTCACTGGTGAGGTGGGGGAGTTGGAATAATCCTTGCTACCCATTGCCACTTCTAAGCTGTTCCATTACCACTATTACTCAATAACATTTGCTCCTTTGAGGCCTACATAAGTCACATCTTCTACCCAATCAAAATCTTGGAGCTGTCATTTGCAGACTTCAAGAACACCTCCCTTCCTTCCTCAATTAACTCAGTGCCTGCCTCATAATATTTCTCTCTTCTTCAACTTCTGCCTTCATGCTAATGGTCTTCAACATAAGTATTGATGGCATGGGGTGGAACCAAGATGGTGGCGTATAGGCTGCAACTCATCTGACCTCTAAGCAACTTTAAAGTAACTCCTCTAGTAAAATTTTAGACCAGCGGAACCAACAAGAGATCAGAGTGAGATATTTTTCAAACCTAAGACAACTTAAGAGTTTGAAAAGAGAGATCTGGGACATCAGAGTGGGGGCTGGCCTGGAGCACAACAGCAGCAATAGTAGTAAACCTTGGAAGAGGCTTCAAGAGCTTTAGCAGCAGTAGTTTTAGGAGCTCTCAACCCAGAGATGATAAGGGGTTTGAACAACTGCTCAGAAAGAGATTATAGGGGACCCTTTGCTGTCAATGGGTGTATTTGACACTGACTGGCAAATCTATTGCTCATATATAGTTCTGGGTTGCAATTCCAGGGTGGAGAGTGGTGCTTGTGTCACAAGGGAGCAGGGGCCCTAGTCATAGTTCTAAGGCAGTAAGAGCACTAGCACTGGTGGCTTCAGGAGATCAGGGACCCTGGTCAGAGTTCCAAGGCCAAAAGGAGTATTAGCATTTGTGGCTACAGGGGAGCAGGGTCCCTTCCTACGTGAAGATCACAGAGCAATGACCACACCTTTCCTTAGATCATACCACTTTGAAATGACCAAAAATTTGCAGGTGCCCAGAACTATCACTGAAAACAGCATCATGAAAAAGTCTAAGGTTTGGGAAAGTGCCTCCCCATACCCAGGTGAGCAGAGCCCAACCTTAACAAAAAGTTCAAAGTCAAGAAATAGACTGGGAAAATAAGTAAATAACAATAACAAAAAAGAACCTGACCATGAAAACTTGACCATAAAAAGCTACCACAGTGCTATAAGCAAAGGGTCAAAGAAAAATACTAATTGGACTCAAGCCCAACAAGATTTTGTAGAAGTTAAAGAAAGAGTTAACAGTGGTAGATGAAAAAATGGGAAAAGAAATGAGAGTGATACAAGAAAATTATGAAAAGAGAATTAATAGCTTGGTAAAAGAGGCACAAAACATACTGAAAAAAATAATACTTTAAAAATTGGCCTAATAATAAATGAAATGCAAAAGTTTGCTGAAGAAAATAACTCTTTAAAAAGCAGAATTGGCCAAATGGAAAAAGAGGTACAAAAGCTCACTGAAGAAAATAATTCCTCAAAAATTATAATTGAGCAAGTGAAAGCTAATGACCCCATGAGACACCAAGAAACAATAACACAAGTCAAAAGAATGAAAAATGAAAGAAAATGTGAGATATCTCATCAGGAGAACAATTGACATGGAAAATAGATCAAGGAGAGATTATTTAAGAATTATTGGACTATCTGAAATTGATGACAAAAAAAGATCCTAGACATCATATTGCAAGAAATTATAAAGGAAAACTGTCCCAATATCTTAGGTCCAGAGGGCAAAGTAGAAATTGAAAGAATCCATCAATCACTTCTTGAAAGAGAAGACAAAATGAAAACTCATATGAATATTATGGCCAAATTCCAGAGCTCCCAGGTCAAGGAGAAAATATTGTGAGCAGCCAGAAAGAAACAATTCAAATATCGTGGAGCCACAGGCAGGATGACACAAGATTTAGCATCTTCCCCACTGAAGGATCAGAGGGCTTAGAATATGATATTCCAAAAGGCAAATGAACTAAGATTACAACCAAGAATAATATATCCAGAAAAAAAAAACTGAATATAATCCTTCAAGGGGGGGAAATCAACATTTAAAGAAATAAAGGACTTTCAAGCATTCCTGAGGAAAAAAACAGAGATGAATAGAAAATTTGACTTTCAAACACAAGACTCAAGTGAAACATAAAAAAAGGTAAATGCGAAAAGAGGACTCAATAATGTTAAATTGTTTACATTCCTAAATGGGAAGACAATACATGTAATTCCTAAGAACTGTATCATTATTAGGATAGTTAGAAAAAGTCTACATATACACAGGGCATGAACTTGAATCAATTGTGTTGGGATGATCTCAAAAAAATGAAGGAGTGAGGAAAATGAATGTATTGGGAGAACAGGAAATGGAGAGGAAGAATGGGGAAATAACTCTCATGTAAAAGGGCATACAAAGAAGAGCTTTTATCAAAGTACAGGGTAGAAGAATTAAAAGAAGAATTATTTGGAATTCTATTTCTCACCCCCTTTGCCTTTACCCCTGCTATCCTTCCAACCTGGAATGTTCTTACTCCTTACCTCTACCTTTTAGAATCCTTAGCTTCTTTCAAGGTTTATCTCAGGCACCATCTCTTAGAGGAAGCCTAAGTGACCCCTCTGAGTGTTATGTTCCCTACCTCCTCAGATTATCTGGTACTTACTTGTCTGTGTAAATATTCTATATGCCAGTAAATTTTAAATTCCTTGGGCAAAGACTGTTTTTCATTTTGTTTTTGTATCCCCAGTACTTAACACAGTACAAGTGAGATAATATTTGTAAAGTGCTTACCATAGCACCTGGAACATACTAGGCACTTAATAAATGCTTGTTCCCTCCTTCCTCCCATAGACATATGGTAAGTGGTTAATAAAATTTGTTGAAGTGAATCTTAAATTTTGAAAATACTTAACTTGGATATATAAATATAAAATGAAGTACAGAATTGATTGGGTGAGGAAATGACCAAATATTAGAAATAGTTCTTGTTAAATGGATGAGAGATGAACTACAAGAAAAAATGTATTATGCAGATATTGTTAGAATAATGCATATTTTGACCAATCATGTTATCCAATAGCAAATCAAAGTGGTGCAAAGAACACTAGCTCTGGAATCAGAGAACAAAAGTTGCAATACTGTCTTTGGTAATATTAGCCACCTGTATGGCCTTAGACAAGTCACTTAACATCCCTAGGCATCAGTTTCCTCATTGCAAAATGAGGGGAATGTACTAGATGCCCTACTAAGTCCATTATGGATCTAGATCTATAATACAATGAATTTCTATTTTTGAGGAGGGGAAGGAAACCACACTTGTGATTTTACTGACACAGGGAGTACCAATGTAGAAACTCCCTCTACCAATGCAGGTTGATACCTACTCTGCAACTGACAGTTTTAGAGTTACCTGAGGCACTGGGAGACTAAATGACTTTCCAATGGTCACACAACCAATATGCCAGGGGCAGGATTTGATCCCAGGTCTTCCCGATGCTAAGAACAGGTCTCTTTTCTCTATGCCATGTTTCTTCTCCAGTTCCACTTTTCCAGTCAAATAATTCATGATTTAGGATTTGAAATTATCTTAGAAGGCTTCTAATCTTAACCTCATCAATTTATACACATTTATACACATGATTCATTGAAGTCAAGTGAGTTGCCCTATGTCATAGAGGCAGTAAAAACAGAGTGAGATTTTGAACCCAAGTTCGTGGACTCCAGATCCAGCGTTCTTTTCACTACAGGATGAATCTCTCATTAGTGGAGTCTGATCATAATGAGTCTATTTAGAAATTAATATTTGGAGCATTACTACTCATGCCAATCTTTATCACCCAATCATAAATACATATGTATATATGTGTATGTATGTATGTATGTGTATATATGCATGTGTATATATTTTAATCTTTTCTACTAGTCTTACAGTTTGGTACTTCAGGAGGATATATCTCAAATAAAGTTCACTTTCATTCCATGGGAGATGAACAAAGGTGATTTGGAACAACAAAGGTCCCCAGAGATCTTGGCTCCATCAGAGCCAAGCAATGAAGGCTGATTGGAGAGGTAAGTTCCAAGTGCCAATGGGATCTAACATATTCAAACAGATCAAATAAAATCAATAATGAATACTTAAATTACTAAGTCTACATTAATGGGACTTTTAACAATCAAGATCAGTGATCTAATCAATGTGGGGAACCTCTGATTTAGAACGTTAGAAACATCATTCGCCTATGCAGATAAGTATCTTGTACAAAACATGTTCTCAGAGTGTCATCTGGGACATTGGGACATTATTGTTGTTCGTCTTTCATTTAGAAGAAGACCAATGACATCTGGTTATGTGTTGACTTGGTATGAAATGGATTTAAGTGAGTCAGAGTTGAATAAAGTCATCAACCTCATTTTCTCTTCCAGAATCATTAAAGTTTAGTAGCAAGACAAAAGTCAAGATCACTGGAGATGACCCAGGACCCAGTGGATGACCTTGGCACTTTTAACATCTAATCAAGCCCTAAGCACTCCCCAGCACAACCCTCAGCCACCTTCATGGCTGTTGGAACAAATTGTAATTATCAGGCCATTCCGCCAAGGAAAGTCTGAGTGTCAGAATCAGATAAACTGAAGAGTGGCAAGGCAAGACTTTACACTGATGTTAGGTCCCCTACAATCCAGCTTCTTACTTCATCATTCCACCAAAACAGCTCACTCCAAAGTTACCAATGATTTCATAGCTGCCAAATCCATTGGCATAGCACAGTTCCTGGCAGTCAGTCATTAAGCATTTATTAAATTCCTACTGGGTGCCAGGTACTGTGCTAAGCATTGGCAGTACAAAAAGAGTCAAAAGACTGTCCCTGCCCTTGGGGAGCTCACAGTATAATGGAGGGGACAGAAAGCTGACAAGCATGTACAAATAAGCCATATATAGAATAAATAGGAAATGATTAACTGAGGGAAGACACTAAAATGAAGAGGGATTGGGAAAGACTTCCTGCAGAAGATGGGATTTTAGTCTAGATTTGAAGGAAGCCAGGGAAGCCAGGAAGAGGAGTTAAGAAGAGAGAGCATTCCAGGCATAGAGGACAGCCAGGGAAAATGCCCAGAACTGAGAGATTGAATGTCTTGCTTATGGAGCATCATGGAAGCCAGTGTCATAGGATCAAAGAGTATGTGAAGGGGTGTAAGGTATAAGACTGGACAAGGAGATGGTGGTTGTGGAAGGGTTTTGAACACCCGAACACCAGAGGATTTTTCTATTTGATCCTAGAGCCAGAGAAGTTTCTAGAGTAGGGAGTGTCATGGTTAGACCTGTACTTTAAAACAATCACTTTGGATGTTGAATCGATGCTTAGGAATGTGGCAGGCAGACCCACTGCAGGTTATTGCCATAGTCAAGGCTTAAGAAGGTAAGGGTCTGCCTCAGAGTGGTGGTAGTATCAGAAGAAAGGAGAGAGGTATGGGAGAGATGTTGCAAAGGTGAAATAAGCAAGCCTTGGCAACAGATTGGATATAGTGGATGGGAGATAGTGAGGAGTTGAGGATGACACTTAGGTTGTGAGCCAGGGGGACTGGAAAGATGGTGGTATCTCACCAATAATATGGGAATTTTTGAGGAGGAGAAGATTTAGAGGAAAAGAAAATAAGTTCCCTTTTGGTCATATTGAGCTTAAGATGTATACTGGACATCCTATTCCAAAGACGTATCTGAAAGAAAGTAAAGAAAGTAAAAGACTCAGCAGAGAAGTTAAGGCAAGACAGGTAGATTTGAGAATCATCAGCATAGAGACAGTAATTAATTCCATGGGAGCTGATGAGATTACCACCTGAAGTAATATAGAGGGATAAGTAAAGAGGACCCAGGAAAGAACCCTGTGGGATACCTATGACTACAGCGCATGATCTGAATGAAGATCTGGCAAAGGAGACTGAAGAGTGGCCGGATGGGGAGGAGCAGAAGCAGGAGAAAACGCTATCCCAAAAGCCCAGAGAGAAGAGAATGTCAAGAAGAGGATGATTACCAGTAACAAAGGCTGCAGACAGGTCAAGAAGACTGAGTCAGTTGAAAGGGAGAGATTGAATGTAAGGGAGAAGGTGGGGATGACTGAAGGAATAATCTGATGGATGAGACAAGATGGAATGGCATCTCTTGCAGAGGGGTTTGCCTTGGTAAAGAGTAGGGCCATTTTTACTATGTGCGATAGGGGAGAAGGAGAAAACGGTAACAGATGGCATCTGAGTGCACATAGTCGTTGTCTGTCTTTGTACTCAAAAGCAAAATCCTCCTCTGAGGATTTTGAGTGGTGTCAACAGGGTCTACTGCAAAATAGGATTTTTAAACAAAGCAACTCAGCATCTCCTTGAAAAGTGTCATGAGGGCAAAGGGTGATCTATCTTAGACTTAAAGATATCCATCCTCCTGAAGAGTTTGGGGCTCCATTGGTGCAATATATTTGACTCCCTTTCTCCAGAGGTGGTTGTCATAAGAATGAATGGGGAGTCTTCCAGATTCCAGGACCATGATGCACCTCTCCTCCATTTTCTCAAATCTTCCCCGTTATGTCTTTGGTATTTCTGCTGTTCCTCACCCAGTGGAGTATCTTTTTAGATTGGGAACTGAAGCCCTGACAAGCAATGACTTCTGAAGCAATGGTAATAATTTGAATGAGAACCTGTTTAGACAAACAGTGGTTCAGGTCAGCCTTTCCAGGAGACCAGGAACATTTGCAAAGATTACCACCAGTAGTAAGGATTACTTGCTCTGCCTTTAAAAGTTTTCTTTTCTTTTCTTTCCTTTTTCTAGTCACAGTCAATTAAAGCTGACCTGTCTAGGGATCAAAATGTCCCTGGAGAACTTAGGATTATTAGTGACATCACCTCTTCTACTGTAAAAAGAATTGATGTTATGAGCAGGCAACCAGGCCACATTGAGACACCAGTAACACCCTCCTGTAAGTACGGTTTTAGGATTGTGGCCAACCAAATTAGATTTGACCATTAGCCCACCTAACTGGGTTAAGTGACCTAATTTCATCTTTGTCTATCCCCACTCAATACATTATAGTAAATACTAATGACTCCTTTTCCTGGTAAATGGTTTTATGTGCTAATCTCCTTTACCCTGCAGTAGCAATTGCTTTGCAAAGATGAACATTCTCTTTTCCAAGCTTGAGTTGATGGGATAGTGATAAGCTCTGCTGGAATTCCTGTCTGGGTGTTTGTTCTCGATGACCTGGGTGGCAGTAAGAGCCAGTGGAAATCACTCAACACTTAAATGTTCTTTGTCTACATCTCCCTCCCTACCCTGTCCCCCCCCCTTTTTTTCCTCAGATAGGTTGTGAGAGTATTGGGGGGCAAAACTGGTAAGGCTACTTCTGAACTTTTTACCTTCCATTTGAAGCATTTTTTAAGCCAAGAAAAAAAGAAATATACTGATGATCTGGTGGGAAAATTACTAGTTTGGAAATTTGAAGAGTTAGTCAGGGATATTGCTGAATTTGGAAACTTACTCCAAACCGTATGATTGTGGATGTTTTCTGAAAAAGACTTGTTCAAAACACAGAACTGCTTGTCGCTGGTTTGGAAAATATAATCTTCAATGATGAGACTGGTAGACATAAGTTTTTAAGCAATTCTTATTCAGAGCTGTCCAACTTGTATGGAAAGAATTGATATTTTAATAGCATATTCTGGTCAAAATGGTACTGAGTCACTCAAATGCCTTTTTATGATTCTCTTACACTAGCTTAACTATGTCAAGTTATTTGAAAACTTTTAAAACTGATTACAGTGTTTCTGAAACTTGAGTTACTTATCTTGAGTTTCTTCCCTGAGGTAAGAAGAGCATCTTAAAGTGGTTAGGCTAAGTCATTCTATGGTCTGGAAGTCAGGAGAAATTAATTTGAGCACTGACTGAAGCTAAGTAAATTCTTGGGAATTTGGGTATTTTAATATAACTGTGTCTGATTTTCTTCTCCCATAAAATGGGTTAGATAAATAGAAGAAGAAATTTTCTATTTCCTGTTCCATTGACCTTGACATTTTGTATTTGGGAGAACATTCTTCCATTTCATTTAAGTTTTCAGTTTTGGTGGCATATAATTGGGTATAATTATTTCTGACAATTTCCTTTATTTCCTCTGCATTTATTTGAATCATTCTCTTCTCACTTTCATTTTAAAATTTTAGTTTCATTTTTATTCTTGATCAGTAGACTGTCTATTTTCTTGATCTTTTCAAAAAGAAAACAGTGATCAGTTTTATCATTATAATAATCAGCTATCAATTTTGCTTATCTCATTCAATTTTTAGAATTTTTATTGTACTTGTTGGGGAGTTGATTGGTTGAATTTCTAGTATTTTATTTTTATGTTCATTTCATTGACCTTTTCTTTCTCTTTTCTTTTGATATAAATAACAAATAAGCATTTGCTAAGCACTATTTACTATATACTGTGCTTGATGAAAGTGTTTGGTATGTTGCTTCATTGTTATTGTTTTCTTTAACATAATTATTTATTATTTTAGATTTGTTTTTGACCCAGTCTTTCCATAGGATGATTTTTAAAATTGACTCTTCATATTTTCTTTTTTTGATTACATAGCAGCTTGTAAAGAAAGTGCTTAACATTTCTGCCTTTTCATTTATGAGTTCTACATGTCTTACTATACAATGAAATTTCATAAAGATTTCATGCAATGCTGAAAAGTATTTATATTCTTTAAGATTTCCATTCAATAACAGTCAGTGGTCAATAGTCGGTAGTCTGTTCAGATCCTTTGCTTCTTTCTTTTTTATTTTTCTCTTACATAAAAACATACCTATCTCAACAAGGGTAGTGTTATGATAGAAGAAAATATATATGAAAGCACTGTAGAAGTACATTTTAAGCCCCCCCAAAAAAGGGAAGGAAAAGAAATGGAAAGAAAAAGAAAAAGAAAGAGATGGGAGGGTGAGAGGAAGGGAAGGAGAAGAGAGAGAGGGGAAGGGAGGAAAAGAGGGAGAAGGAGAGAAAGAAGGGGAAAGAGAGAATAGGGAGATAGACTTTTGACAATAAGAGTTTTCTCAATTAAAAAGGACAGTAGCAAGTAATAATGATGAGACCTTAGAGAAATTATTTAATTCTTTAGTGTATTGGGATCATTATATAATTCTGCTGTGAATGCTAAAAAATTTTAAAAGCACTTTAAAAACAAAGCACTGCCTCTAATAACAGTGATTGTATTTAAAGTTTCCCATTATAAATGCATAGAAATATCATATGCATGTGTGATCTGGAATCTCTCAGCCAAGTACTGGAGAATATCTTCAGTGATTAAGTGAAAATGAATCTCACCTAGGGACTGAAGGAAATAAGTATGTTTGAGAATAACTTCGACATTTAATGTGCATGGGTTTGTGATGAGACTGCCTTAAAGTTGTAATCCTTTAAAAAGGTCTTAAATGAAGTAGATAACTAATTTGTCATGTAGAAAGCCTTCTCCCATTACAACCTTTGTGTTTTGGACAGGTCAGACACTGCTTTGTTGTTCTACACGACCACGGCCATGTGACTGCAGCTGAATAGCCTGAAATGGTCAAAGGTTAAAATGTGAGAATTTTGTGTTTTTAGACAGTTCTTATGCCTGTTGGAAAGTTAATTAGGAAGTGAAACCATAAGCAGTTGACAGCATGCATTGTTGGCCACTAGCACACTGTGACAAACACCACTGAAAGGTACTTCACTTTCTTTTGTAAACAAAAAGGTAAAGAATTTGCACAAAAATGTATTGGTGAAGATCTGCTTTTCATCAGGGCCTAACTGAATAGTAAACAACAGAAATAACTTGTTTTAATAAAGTGTGGTGTTGAAACATTTATCAGCAAGCTCTTTCTCCCTATTTCAAAAGGTCTGTTTGGGGAAGAAAAACCTTTGCCTTGAAGGAACCCAATCCGAAATTTAGTTAGAATGTTTTCTCCAGGTCAAGGTCAAGAAACTTACGGAAAATCTGACTTGAGGGTAAGCATGCAGAAGACTAAACCATGATGACGAAGCAATTTCAGATTATTTGTGTGAGGAATCTTAGCAGGATATTTCTGCTGGAATAATTTTCATATTCCATAATTTTGAATGCCACCTTTCTCTTCCCCTGGGTAGAAGTAATTTCAAAAGTGAATTTGATGCCAGGAGAAGTGGTTTCCCCAACATAAATATGACGTGATTCAGAATGCAAAAATATAAGGATTGGGCAGAGCTAAGAAGCAGTTCTGGGCCTGAGACAGGGAAAAGGGGGAAGGCTGAAGAGTCCAAAGGAAAAAGGAGAAGAAAAGGTCAATTGGGCTCCGCAAATTTTACATTGAAAAGGAAATACCATGAGTATAAAAAAAATAGGTAAGGAAAGATATGGACAAGCAATTTTCAAAAAAGAAATGAAATCTACCAACAACCATGTGAAAGAATGCTCCAAGTCACTAATAATAGATAAATGCAAATTGAAATGGCTTTGAAGTTTGTGATTTCCTTGACGTTTCTAAACCATGTTGCCTACATTCCAACCATCTTCCTCAACCTCTTCACCTCCATCCCACTGGAAACTCTGACCCCTAGAACACTAGACTCAAATAGGTAAGCTTTTGCCTTATCTTGCCTGAAACTAGGCCTCCACATCACTTCCCAGACATTTCCAAATACCCATCCCCAACCCTTTTAGCTCCACTTTATATGTTGTCTTCCACTACTAAAATGTAAACTCCTTGAGGGTAGGGACTTGCTTGCGTTGACATCTCCAGCACTTATCCAGGGCTCAGCACACAGTAAGCACCTAATAAATGCTTTATCATTTCATCACCTTCATTTACTCACATCCATCAGGTTGGCAAAGATGACAAAAGACGATAAAGGGCAAATATCATAGGGGTTATGGGAAGAGAGACACACTGATACACTGTTGGTGGAGCTGTGAACTGATCCAACAGTTCTGGGAGGAAAAACTAGAATTATACCTTAAAAGTTACTAACCTATGCATACCCTTCAACCAAACTATACCACTGCAAGGGATGAATTCCAAGAAGGTAAAAGTTACCGCATATACAAAAAGATTTAAAGCAGCACTTTTCGTAGTGGCAAGAACTGAAAACAAAATGGCTCCCATTAATTAGAGAAATCTATTTTAAAAAGAAATCAGCCAATGTTTTCTAAATATCTATTATCTGTTAAAGGCAGACAAATTAACCAAATTAAAGGGGGAAAGGAGATTACTACTATTTAATGCTTACCTATTACTATTTAATGCTTTTCTATTTGTGTTAATTTTTTGCTTTAAAGAAAGGCTCTCCGTCAATGAATATAATCTAATGGCTCAATTTGGGATAATCAAAATAACATGGCATAGCATTACTTAGCAGCCTCTTTCCATTCTAAAGGAGAGAGTTTTGTTTTTTATAATCACTTAACAAATCTGTTCTTTAATTACTTAATGCATTTAATCACCCAAATTGTGGCACATGAATGTAATGGAATCATGTTGTAAGAAACTGTAAGTAGGAGGAACTCAGAAAAACTTGGGAAGACATGTCTAAAATGATACTGTGACCTAGGCAAAACCAAAGAAACCATTTACAATGATAAACACATGGATGTAAAGGGAAGCAACATTAAAAAGACTTCAAAATTCTGATCAAAGCAAAGATCAGCCCAGACTTCAGAAGAATTAGGGTGGAGCCTGAATCCTGCTTCTCAGCATAAGGGTGGTGGGCTAGAGGTGGGTGCATGATCAGGTAGACATTACCAATGTGTTGATTTGCTTTGCTTAACTACACTTATGTATTATATGTATGAAGGGGAGGGGAGGAGTCAATGCAAAAAAATATAGAAAACAGCATGAATAACTTAATTTTATAAAGAACAACATGAAGAAGATGAACACAATTATTCCCACATAGATTAGAAAGCCTTTTGGCTGTTGTTTAATTTTTTTTCAGTCATATCTCACTTTTCATGACCCCTTTGGGGGTTTTCTTGGCAAGGATAATGGAGTGGTTTGCCATTTCCTTCTCCGGCTGATTTTACAGATGAGGAAACTGAGGCAAACAGGGTTTAGTGACTTATCCAGGGTAACACAGCTAGCAAGTGTCTGAGGCTGGATTTGAACTCAAGAAAAGGGGTCTTCCTGAGCCTGTCTTTGTCTTGGACAAGAAAGGACAACAACAACAAAGAATAATAATAACAATCATTTTATTATTGGAAATTATCATAATGGCTAGTAGTGTCATAAAATTAATTATAACAGTGTTATAAGAATAATTATGAACTGTTATAAATAATTTGATAATGATAATTATAACAAACATTTTTATAGCACTTTAAGGTTTACAACGAGCTTTTACAAATATCATCTCACAATGTCCCTGGGAGGTAGGAGCCATTATTATTTCCATTTTACAGATGAGGAAAATGAGGGGGCAAAAGTTAAATAACTTACTCAGAGCACACAGTTTGTAAGTGTTTGGTAATGATTTTGAACTCAGGTCTTCTAATTCCAGGTCTGTCACTATCCACTATGCACTTAGCTTCCCAAGAAGAAATATATGGGCAACAAAAAGCCCAGAAAGGACTAGCTGATACCTTATATGGAAACCTACACTGAGTAATAACATAAACCAGCCAGATAGACATTACCATTAGTTAGCAATATTCCATATCCTGAAAATCCTTTCTCAGTGATAATTAGTGTCAGTTGTATGTCTGATTGCATCCATGTATGATGGATTATTTGGAAGAAAGAGAGAGACAGAGAAAAAGAGGTCAAGAGAGAAAGCATTATCAGAAGGTGGAGAAATAGAGTCTAAAGGCCCAAGTACAATCCAAGAAGAACAGTTCTCCTTCCTTTTAACCCCTTTTCTTGTTCAGTTGTTTTTCAGTCATGTCTGGCTCCCAATGACCCCATTTTGAGGTTTTCTTGGCAAAGATACTGGAGTGGTTTGCCATTTCCTTCTCTAGCTTATCTTACAGATAAGGAAACTGAGGCAAACACGGTTAAGTGATTTGTAAGTGTCTGAGGCCAAATTTGAACTCAGGAAAATGAGTCTTCTTGACTTCAAACCCAGCACTCTGCACTACGGCGCCAACTAGTGCCTGCCCCTAGGAAGCAATTAAAGAACAAAACTCACGAATACATGAGCTAGGCCATGCTAAGGCCAGGCTATTTTGCTCATTCAAATTTCAGTCATTAGATCATATTCACTGATTGTTGTCTCCCCAATACAATGTGAACTCCTTGGAATCAGGGACTGATTTTTGCCTTTCTTTGTATACCTGGCACTCAGCACAATGTCTGGCACAATGAATGTTAGTGACTGACTGACTGTGGGGACACTTAGAAATTTAACCCTTCAAGCTCCTGTATTCCTAGAGTGAACAATGAGTTCCCACAGGATTATTTGATAGGACTGAAGGGTGTAAATGGATGGCACCACTTTGAATTTCTAAAATTAAAATTCCTAGCTACAGGACAGTATTTAGAGAGTAAAAATAAAATGTTACACCAAATAGAGCCCTAAGCATCTCAGAAGTCCAAGGCAAAGCACCGCCTGACAATGCAGAACCAGCCAGGAAGTACTGAACCACTCCATTAAAAAATCCTATTTCACAAAGAGTATGTATATTCTTCAAATATACATTTCAAGCCCTAGTCTCTCCTCTGTGCCCAGTCCTACCTCATCAACTGTCTTGTGGTCATCTTGAATTAGATGTCCTTTGTTGTTGTTTGTTGTTCAGTTGTTTTAGTTGTGTCTGACTCTTTCTGACACCATTTGGGGTTTTCTTGGCAAAGATACTGGAGTGGTTTGTCATTTCCTTCTCCAGCTCATTTTACAGATGAAGAAAATGAGGCAAACAGGGTTAAGTGACCTACCCAGAGTCATACAACTAGCAAGTGTCTGAGGCCAGATTTGAACTCAGGAAGATGAGTCTAAGCCAGACATGTCTTCTTGCTGTTTCTTAGATAACAGTATATTTTCTGCCTCCATACCTTACATTGGCAGTCCTCTTTTCCTGGATTTCACTCCTTTATTACTTCTAATTCTTAGAACTTCTTGTTTCTTTCAAAAAATAGGAAGTATTTTCTGAGCTCACTTCCATGCCCCTTCCCCCCACAATTAACTTGTATTTGGTTTGCATGCATTTTGTAGATATTCATATATAATAGAATATACATTCACGGGACAATTTCATTTTTGTCTCTTCGTCTCTAGTATCTATCAACAGTTCCTGGTACACAGTAGGCACTGAATAAATGCTTGTTGATTGGTTGATTGAGATCCTTTCTAGATATCTTGGGAAGTATTATTTGTCCCTATGTGAATCATAAAAAGTAGGGAGGTCTCAGAAAGTGTGATAAATTTTGACAGAATTTCTGTCATGTCCTGGATATAGACTCCTGGAAAAGTAGCATATCCTGGAAAATAACAGGTCATATCAAGTCTATATATAGCCAGTCATATATCCCCCCATAAAGAATCACCCACCCCTACTTGTTTCTTCTTCTTTAGTTCAGGGAAGAGTTGCTTAAAGCCTGCTTTTGACTACAAAGCCTCCTTACCATTCATCCTATGGAGAAGAGGATGCTGCCTCTTCCTCAGAAGGTCCAAAGCTACTCTCTATAGGAAGAACCTTTTACTTGCTGGATGCACAGATCATAATCTCCATGGCCCATCTCAGCTCAAAATCTCCATGATTTGGAAATAAAATTTTTTGTGAATGCCAGGAACAATGGAAATGAATAGAAGCTAAGAAAATATGACACCACAAGATACTGAAGTAGTTGATTTGGTCTATTGTAAGAATTTAGAATAATGGGGAATAAATGAGGAATAAAAATGGGGAATAAATAAATATATAATATAATAATAAATATATAATAAATAAAAATATAATTTAGAGGTATTAAAAGTTATCATAATGGCAGAGATGAGAGCTATTATTTCTCCATAGCTGTAGATTAGGGGATCTTAACTTTTGTGTGTGTGTCATGATAATCCCTTTGGTAATCTGATCAAACCTATGAACCCCTGTTCAGAATATTTTTAAATGCATAAAATTAAATATAAAAGATTACTAAGAAAACCAATTACATTGAAATGCAGTTATCAATTAAAAAAACAAAACAAAATCATGAACCTTGGATTAACAAACTCTGATATGAAAGGAAGAATACAACATAAAAGAAAATTTAAAAGATTTTAATAGTGAAAATAGGCTCTTCTCTAGGCAAATGATATCACCTTTATAATTTACCTGTCACAAACCTTTCATAGACTAAATTTCTGTTTAAGGAGTCAGAACTACAATAGAAGCTAAGAAAACATGACCCTGATAATGAAGTATCAGGATCAAATACTGAAGTAACTGGTTTGTTTCATCCTAAGAATTTAGAGTCAGGAACAAAACAGTAAGCATTTATTAAATGTCCACTATATGCCAGGCACTGTGTTAAGTACTGGAGATATAAATAAGAAAAAAAAGACAGTACCTGCCCTCAAGGAGCTTCCAATATAATGGGGGAAGACAACAATGAATCAATAAAGTACTTGGGTTCCTACAATAAAGTGCCAGACACTTTGCTTAAGTACAAAGGAAGCTGGAAGGGAGGATGGAGGAGATTTGAAGTCCAAGTGAAGCAGAGCTATTGTGGAGATGTCAAATTATAGTAGATTATAGATAGTAGATTGTGTACCAGTCTACTTTTGTGACTCCATGAAGTCCATGAAAAAAGGACGGGCCATTTTTAGGCCTTACATATGTTCTCCCAAATGAGTAAAGGGAATAGCAGAGTCACACAGGAATAAACACAACCACTTTCCAAATAGTTGACCTAAGTTCATTTCCCAGACAGCAAACCAATACAATAGGAAAGAGTGAGAGAATGATGAAGAAACTCTCAGAAACAAGAAGAGTAATGAGACTGACCCAGTAGAATGTAGAGGAGTAATTAGGAAACCCAAGTGGGCTTCAAGATCACATTTCTCTGGGAGAAAGGGAATAGTAGAGAAGATAGAAGAATCATTCATCTAGTAAACTGTCAAGGACAAAAGGGAGAAGAGTCTGATCATCAGTGGCAAAATCTTTGTCCTCAGCATAATTTATATTATTAGGCATATGGGATGTTACAAGCACCAATTAATCATTCGTAAGGACTGATGATTGTGAGGTTATGGTTTTTAGTGCTATAGCTACCTGTAACATAGCCAGAAGCAAATAGATACATTTTCTCAAAGCTAGAGGCATGTTACTGTGTATTTTCCAATAGTGATATCTTTATAGAACAAAAACGTACCCTTATTCAAGTCAGAAAAGTGCATGGCATCAACTGACAAATATGGTGTAGGGTCCATAGGAGACCAACAGCACCAGAATGCCAAGCACAACACTATTAGGAACACCTTCCAGTATGGTTATTCTTAATCTCTACTTCCACAAAATAAAGATGATTTGGGGAACCAAATTTTTTCCTGAGTTTCTGTTAAAAACAAAATTTAGATATACACACGTTGTCTCAGGATGTATATTCCTTTGAGAACAGACAAATGTTTGGGTTTGTTGTTTGTTTTTTGTCTTATATGCTCAGTACTTATGACAATACCTGGAAATATTGTAGGCATTTAATAAAAGCTTGTGGCTAAGATAAATTTATATTAATAAATTTTAATATTTAATTTATATTAATAAATTATTAATAAATTAGCTACCCAATGTCTGGGTAGCTAACTGGCACAGTGGATAGAGTGCTTGCTTTGGAATCAGAAAGAACTGAATTCAAATCTAGGCTCAGACATGTACTAGCTATGTAACTCTGGAAAAGTCACTTGCCTTTGCCTACCTCAGTTTCCTCAACTGTAAAATGAGGATAATAGCACCCACTTCATGGTATTATAAGGATAAAATGCAATAACATTTATTTTAAAATACTTAGCATTGTGCCTAGCACATAGTAAATACTTAACAAATGTTTGTTTTCTCTCTCTCCCTGAATGATCCCCAGGATGTCCCCAGAATGATCACAGTGACATATTTCATCCTAATGATAGAACCAAATGCTCTCTGACCTATCCAAATATAGCTATGGCCATTCTGTGTACAGGAAACAGTACTTTCTGGCTCATTGGGTATGTCTTTGGGGTCTAAGTGGATAATAGTTTAGGAGTCTTCCTCCAATTCTCATCACAGGATAATCATTACCTTGATTCTTGAAGGTTATTTCAGTAAGAGATAAGTTCTTGGAGTTCCTACTAAGTTGGAAAAGCTTTGAATATAGGTATGGTATGTGTAGGATCAAAGGACCAGTGTAGCAAAGCTCAGAGAAGTTCATTACCAACGTGGCTCCAGGTGATGTCTTTTTTAGTGATGGTAAGCTCCTTGAGGGCATGATTGTTTCATGTTTATTTTGAATCCCCAGTGGTCACCAAAGTGCCTGGCACATAGTAGGTGCATAATAAATGTTTTATGATTAATTGATTGGGTTCCCCAAACAATCAATCACAAAACATTCATTATATGCCTACTATGTTCCAGGCATTTTAGTTTTACATATATGTATATATGTGCATTGTGTATGTATATACACATATACCCATGTGTGTATGCATGTGCATGAGTGTGTGTGTGTGTATGAGAGAGCAAGAAGGTAGTAGATATGGGAGACAGCTTATACAAAGGAGATGGAATGTGTATGAAGAACAGAAAGCTTGCCAGTTTGGCTGGACTAAAAAGTTCATAAGGGAGAAAAAATGTTATAAGCCTATGAATGTCTTAAGAAATTTTATGCATGTATGTGTGTGTGTGCATACATATATAATCCCATAAAATTTATTATGCACCTACTTTGTGCCAGACACTTTGGTTTATATACATAATAAAATTTTATTGTATTTTTATTATTTATTTTATATAAAATTTCATTTGTATATAAATTTATTTGTATTGTATGTGGTGTGTGTGCGTGTGTGTATAAACCCAAAGTGTCTGGCATATAGTAAGTGCATAATAAATGTTTTATGATTTGAGATTTATCTCATATATTTGTATTACCAAAGTATCTCACACATTGTAGGTAGATAATAAATGTTTTATGATATATATGTATACTTATGTACACACAGGGCATCCAGGGTCATCTCCAGTTGTCTTGATCTATATCTGGCCACTGGACCCAGATGGCTCTGGAGGAGAAAGTGAGGCTGGTGGCTTTGCCCAACCCTCCCTCATTTAAATCCTATAAGCTTGCAAGTTATGGCATCACCTATCTCCTCCGGCATCACCATGGCCCTCTTCAAGAACAAAGGACAAACAACAACAATATACACACATATTTTCTCAAGATATTCATAGCTTTATTAAATATTTTTTCCCCTTATGAATTTTTCAGTCCAGCCAAATTGGCAGGCTTGCAGTTCCTGTCCATAAGGATCAAAGGACCATAGATTTAGAGCCAGAAAAGAGCTTAGAGGTCATAATTATTTGAAAACTGAGGAAACTAAAACCCAGAGAGATTATGCAACTTGCCCACAGGTTACATAGCTACAAAGTGTGAGGTGTAGGATTTGAACTCAGGTCTTAGGGACAGCAAGTCCCTTGGGGACAGCTGTCTCCAAGACCAGTAGTCTATGCACGATGCCCCACTGTGTTACATGTTGTCTCTCCCTTGAGCTCCTTGAGATCAAGGACTGATTCATCTTTGTCTTTGTATTCCCACTGCCTACCACAGTGCCTGACATACAGTAGGTGCCTAATAAATATCTGTTGATTGATTGATTTCTTCATGAAGTGAGCATTGCTGATAGAATTCTTTCAATCTGCAAACTAAGTATCAGGTCAATGACTTCTTTTACATTATCCCTGTTTCTTTGTTCAATTTTTCAAGACCCAGTAGGGGGCAAAGGGAGAAGAATTTTGATACTTAGAATTTGGTCTGCAACCACTGATGGGGCTTTAGGGTCCTTTAAATAATAATAGACCGTCTCAGGAATTTAATGGTAAGAGGCAAAGTGCAAGATATTTCTCCCTTTTGTCAACTCTCCGTTGACTTCCCAACCTTTTCATCCTAGGCTCATCCAAAAAGGGGCCATTACTGAGATCCTGTAAGACTTCCTACCTCTACCCTCTTGTTAACCTCTTAAGTAGCTTTTTAAGCCCATTACTTTTTCTTACAAGTTTGACCTTTTTCCATTTTCAGATTGTTTCTAAATTTTCTACTGAACTCGTGCTTTGTGACTAAGAAAAAAAGGAATTACAGAAAAAATGTGTGGCTACATTGTGTATTTCTCTCCTCCCCAATGAAGACCCAACCCAGTGCTCCCTGAAGCTCCAGGAGGCCATGGCGGGGCTACAGTTTCAGCAGCTGCACATCAGCAAGGGACACTCTCCTGTCCACAGTAACTCACCTCACACCTTGGAATTATTCATGTAATGAAGCCTGACATAACAAGCTGTTACTGTTAAAGAATTGTATCCCAAGTTGAGGATTATGGTTGTATGGTTGTAAAAAAAATAATAATGTGTATATATGTATGTGGACATAAACCAACCAATACACTTAGCTGAGAGAAGATGATTTCACTTGGGTCCAGATCTTGCTGAAGTTTATAAACACACATCTGGAGAGTTGGGGAATGAAGGGGGAGGGAGTGGAGGGATAAGTCCCAGGGATAATAGATTCAATTCAATGGATCGTTATTGTTCCGTTGCCTTCAGTCATGTCAGACTCTTGATGACCCCATTTGGAGTTTTCTTGGCAAAGATACTGGAGTGGTTTGCCATTTCCTTCTCCAGCTCATTTTACAGATGAGGAAACTAAGGCAAAAAATGTTTAAGTGACTTGCCCACGGTCACACAACTAGTAGGCATCTGAGGCTAGATTTGAACTCAGGAAGATTTTTCCTGGTTTCAGGCCTGGCACTTTATCCAATGGGCCACCTACCTGGACAAACAATTCAATGGATAAATAATTCAAATAAATTAGTCATAATGCCATCTTTCAGGTAGGCAAATTGGATGTCTAGGGAATGGAACATTCTTTTGCTCTCTAGGTTACCAGAAGACATTTGATGGTGAGGATGAGGACGGTGATTGTGATGGTGATGGTGATTATGATGATGATGATAATGGTGATGATGATGATGATGATATAGCAATAGGTCTGCAAAAGTGGCACAGTGGATAGAACACTGGGTCTGGGGCCAGGGAGATGGGAGTTCAAATCCAACCTTAGACATTTCCTAGCTGTGTGACTCTGGCCAAGTGACTTCATTTCTATCTGCCTCAGTTTCTTCAATCATAAAATAGAGATCATAATAGCAACTACGTCCCAGGGTTGTTGTGAGGATCAAATGAAATGATATGTGTGAAGTACTTAGCGTAGCACCCAGTACATGTTGGGTACTTAATAACTGCTTGTTCCCTTCTCCTTTTCCAAAGGGCTTTACATGTTATCTCAGTTGATCCTTGCAACAGCCCTTTGAGTTGGGTGATATTATTTTCCCCATTTTACAGATGGTTTCACAGAGGTTTATCATTCCTGCTGTCATGATGAAACATGGAATCAGAAATCTAGAGTTAGAAGGAACCTTAAATATCATCTCTTCCATTTTGCATTTGAGAACACTGAGGGCTAGTCAGTCAACAAGCATTTATTAAGTACTTATTTCCTATATGTTGGGCTCTCTTCTAAGCACTGGGAATACAGATGGAAGCAGAAAGAAACACAATTCCTGATCTCAAGGAGCTTAGTTTGAATGGACCTGACTGGTAAGGTGACTTGCCCAAAGTCTCTCAACAAAATAGGGAGAGAGTAAGGACTGAAGTCATTATCATCCAATGCCCCACCCATAGGTCCTTTACAATATTCTACACTATTTTTATCTGACTTCCAAGAGATTTAGAATCAGATTGAAAAGACCTCAGGTTGGGTAGTCCAACACCAACCTGAAACAGGGATTCCTTGCATGGGCTGGTGCAAAAACAGGAGTGCTCCAAAAGAAAGGACCAAATTTGAACATACTTTAATACTTTGATCTGCACTTTCGTCTTTATGGGTAGAATTTTCAAGCCACACATACTTGCCCATCCTGTGCCATTCTTATTCATGCCTTCCCACAAATTATCCACAGAGATTCTACCTAAGGTACTAGGATCTTTCCTCCAGGTCTCCTGGTAGTGTGAACATCCCAGTGGAGTGCTCCTCCCTCTCACTCTATCTCCAGACACTGGGTGCATGCTTCTATGCTCCTGACACTAGATACATCTCATGACATTGTGTGAATCACAGATGCAGTAAGCATGCTATATCTATCACTTCGCTTGGAGGCAGCATCTTATGCAAAGGGCCATGGAAAGGTGCATGGTGGGTGTAAGTAGGTTACAGTATTATATCCATATGGAATTACATGGGGAATGTCAAAAAAGTATGGCTTCAGAAAGATGTATGACTGGAAAAAGAGGTCCAGAGGAAAGGTTAGGTAGATTCAATAGCATCCTCATGGAGGATTTATGGAAGTCAGGGGCAGGCATGATTGGGTTGAAGTTTTATCCTTGGGGGGAATGTCCACAGTGAGATCACATATCCATGGAATCTGGGTGGGTTTTTGTTTGTTTGTTTTTTGCTTCTCTCCTATTCTTGCACTGGTGCAAAGAATGAATTTCTGTTCAGGTTTGGAGTTGGACTAATAACAAGTAGCATTTATTTCATGCTTTAAGGTTTACAAAACACTTTACAAATATTATCTCGATCTATCTTCACAACAACCCTAGAAAGGGGATGCTATTATTATCCCTATTTTACAGATGAGGAAACTGAAGTAGAGAAAACACGGATGAAAGAGGCCTGCCCAAGGCTACTGAGACAGAAGTAGTAATGAGCAGAGTCATGATTCTAATTTAGATATTTTAGCTCTAGATTCAGCATTGCCAGAACTCCTGCTTGAATTTCCATTTTTTGGATCCCTATCCACCAGAACGCTTGGAGTGTAAGCTGTACTGTGGCTTGCAAAATCTTAAGATTCAGAACTATCATTTGCATTTTTTTGTGGCTGGGAAAAGTTTCGAAAAACAACACACACAAAGGACAACCGGTATAATATATGCTTCCAAATAAACTTTTTTTAAAAATTCAATTGGGAGTGGAGAGAGGCAGATTAGACCGGCACCCTGGGACACGAGTATACAGCACTTTGGGAGGGGTAGAAATGTAGCATCTGGCAGATTTCTATTTTAATTAACTAGTAATCTTGCTAACTAGATGCTCAGCTCGGTTATTTCTGTGCTACTGAGGGAGGAGTCCTTCAGTTGGGTCACTGCCCTACAAATTTCAGCACCTCGAGATAATACTTCAGTTGCCCCATCCAAGTTAAAGTGATGCTAAGGTTTTATTTGGTTGAAAACTCATGCAAACACATAAAAGTATTATTTGGGAAGATTTCCCATTAATTTATATTTCCTGCTTTTTTTCTTCCCTTTGAGTTTCCCCCTTATATTTTAAGCTTGTTCATATGAACAAGCCTGAACTAAGTGATCTTTCTCATAGTTTGTACCTGACACTCCAAATAGCCCAGGTTCCTTCAGAATTTGGCTTAAGTTCCTTGAAACACAGCCGAAACTTGATCTTGGTTTGTGAACTTTGGCAAAACAGTCCCTGAGCCTGCTCCAAACTCCCCCCAGCTGTCATGCAGCATGTGTTCCCCTCTCTGGAGCCCCAGGAAAGCCAGATGGGCTCTATGTTGTTGTTGGTGTTCACTGGTCTCCCTGCATCCAGATTGCTGTCTTTCCTTCTTGCAACCTTGTGTCCATCCACCTTTCCTGGCATGGACCACCATATTCCTGAGGGAAAATAAGAATCCTGTGGCCATATTGTAGTCTGAACAAGTATAGCCTTCACAGAAAGCAGCCTGGTTTTTTTCTTGGACCCGCTCTCATTCCAGTCCCCATTGGATGAGTGCAAATGCTCCTATATTCTGGTTTGCCATCTCCCTGGCAAGAAAATCCTCCTAAATTCCAACAAAATCGGAATCGTTACTTCTTTACCAAACCTCCTATTGTGCTATGAAATTGGTGGTGTATATCCCTTATCTCAAATCATATAATCTTACACGGTTAAAATTTTCCGAAGTCTCTCCTCCCCAAGACATGATAGGAAGCCCCAATTGAAGAAACTGAGTTCCATACTGATTGACTTGCCCTTAGTAACTGAGTAAAGCTGGTATAGGGCTAAACTTTCACGTGATCCACTCAGTTGCACTCGGAACTATAATTTTTTTTTTACCTGAAACAATTATGTAAAACAAATCACAATACCTGAGGCAAGCATGCTCTCAGTTGAGTTATGGTGGAGGAGGGTGGCCTAGGAGAGGAGCTCCCCCTAGGCTGCCTTTGGGCAGCTTCCTCTTTCAACTACTGAAGTTATTTTTGCCAGTTTAGTGATAAGCTCTGTTCTTTCAGTGGTTGAAGGACTGCAAGTGCTTTCACTGCCTTTGAAATTTGTCACCCTAGGTCAAATGCCAAATCACCTCACCCCAGTTATAGCTCTTGCTGCAGTTACATTCCTTCTAAACTTTAAGCCAAACAATTCTGGACCTTCTAAAAATTGCCTTGTAAACTTCCTGAGTCTAATATTTCTATTAATTGTACCACTGTTTTCACAATTACTCCTGCTCAAAGCCTAGAAATCATCTTTGACTCTTCTATGTTTCTAATAGGAATAGCTAACATTTCTGTAGCACTTTGAACTGCTCAGTGATGTACAGAGTATCCCAAAAATCTTAGGACAGTTAGTCCTAAGACTTTGGGGATAATACATATATATCCAAATGTGTATACACGTGTATATATAGGTGTATGTGTGTATATAATATCCAAAGCCCTTTGTGCTCAGTATTCCCTTCTAAAAAAAAGTTACTCTACTTCTCTAGTCTTTGCTTAGACCAATAATTGTAATGTACATACATATACATATATGTGTGTGTGTATTTCTCATTTTTGAGATAAAGAAATTAAAGCAGATGCACACAGGTAATCAGTAACTGTGGCAAGATTTAAACTCAAGCCTTCCTTAATCCAGGTCCAGTGCTCAACATAATATACCACATTTACCACATGTAACCCATCACTAATTTTTATCAGGTCTACCAAACAATCCCTCTCCTATCCATTAAATAATCCGACAAGAATTTTATTATTGTCTACTCTGTGTTGGGCACTGGTTCTAGGTGCTGGGAATGGAAAGGCAAAATTGAAATGACCCTTTTCCTCAAGGAGCAGATGTTCTATTACATGAAATAATGAGGGAAACAACATGAAGACTTAAGTAAAAGAGGTAGGTTACATGGAGAGATTCAACTGGAATTTGAATTCTATCTCCAATTACATGAGTATAGCGAATTTCCTAATAAAAAAAACTCCTTTTACCAATATAGATAGGGATCTGCTCTGTCACTTGCAGTCCTAAAGAGATATGTGAGGCACTGAGGAGTTGTAACTAGGTCAAGTTACAGACAGTATGTAGCATAAACATAAATCTTCTTAGTTCCAAGTCTGCTTCTCTATCCCAAGGGGCAGAGATAGACCTAGAAAGGCCTCTAGTAGGAGGTAGTCAATAATCAATAGTCAATAAACATTAAAGGCACCTACTATGCACCAGGCACTGTGCTAAGTGCTTGGGATACAGATAAGAAAAAAAAGACAGTCTCTGCCCTTAAGGAGTTTATAATCTATTGGGTAAAGACAATACACAAAAGGAAGTCGAAAGAGCAAGGGGTAGAACCAGGGGTACCTGGTTTTTCATGGAGTGGAAACCAAGCAACAACACTTATGGAGAATGGAAAGCTACCTAGAAAGAGCTGAACCCTTTATAAAGAGAGGCTTTGAGTGGAGTTGATTGTTCAGCCCTTCAGTCCTCCAATCAGAGGAGAGAGGGAACTGAAGGAGCTAAAAAGGTGTTAAGCACCAGAGCTGAGTCAATTTGTATGAAGATGAGCTGTCAGGTGGTGAATTCATCCTGAGGGAGGTATGATACTCAAGGAGTAGAAAGCAAGCAAAGCCCTGGATTGGAAATGAAGACTAGTGTCTGAAGGAAGTGAGGATCTCCATCCTTTCCTTTCTTACCTCTTCTGCTGTCACTATCCTAATCTAGGATTTAATAGCAGGTTCCCCACCCTGGAGACATAGAATCACAGGATGCAGTCAGTTGGTAATGAATGCTTATTAAAAACCTATTAAGTGCCAAATATAAGATCCTAGAAGTCATGTGATATAACCTCCCTCATATTACAGATAAGTAACGTGAGACCCAATGAAGTTAAGTGATTTGTTAATGACCATCTAACTAGTTAGTACAAGATTTATGTCTACAACCTAATTCTCTTCCCTGCTAACCTAGAATTCTTTCATAACACCATAATTCATGTCTCCAAATTCATTAGCCATCAGGACCATACACAACTTGCCTTTAAATTTTCCAATCTCTCGTATGAACTATTGTTACAGTCTTCCAGTTGGTTTCTCTGTTCACAATTTCTTAGCTCTCTAGTCCATTGTTGAAGTCTGGCACCACAGTAATCTTCCTAATCCTCATCTCTGAACATACCCATATACTGCTCAAAATTTTCCCATAGTTCCTTGTTTCCTGTCGAAGAAAAGAAGGCATTCAAAGGCTTCCATGATCTGGTTCTGACTTATACTCTACTCTGCAATCACATTAGAGTACCCACTGTGCCCCTCCCATCCCTTCCTGCCATATTTCTCCGATGCAAAAACAAAGCAGGAATCCTTATTCTCTAAGCCTGGGATGCACTTTTTACCCTCTCTGTCCATTGAAATATTACCAATTCTTCAGGCCCAGCTCAAATGCAAAATTTCCCTGATTCTCCCAGCCAGAAGTGATCTCTCCCTCCTTGGAATTTCATAGCCCTTTGTTCATGCCTCTTTCATGGGCTCATTTCATTCTATTTTGCATAATAACTATTTGTATAAATGACAACGTCCTGATTCCTTGGGAACAGGGACCAGATTCTACTCATTTTTATACCTCCTATAGCCCCTAGCACAGGGTCTTACTCATAGTAGATGCTTGATAAATACCTGTTCCTTTTAAAAAAATATTAGGTCTTCTGAAAGTTACTTACAAAGACTAAATCAAACTTAGCTTAAGAAATGAAAGAAGCTTTATCTTCATATCTTAAACAAAGCAGCATTATTAGTATCATGTGATCATTGGTTTAGATTTGAAAGGGATATCTGAGGTCCACTAATCAGCCCTCCTTATTTTACAAATGAGAAAATTGAGGCCTAGAAATGTCAAATAACTTGCCCAAAGTCACACAGGGAGTATATGGCAGAATCAGGCTGCGGCAGGAGTTGCATCCTTTAACTGTCCAGACAAAACCCTTTGTGGTCAACATTCTACCCCAACTCTACCCCACTAAAATCAGTTACTCTACTTCCCTAGTCTTTGCTTAATTAGACGCTTAGCACAGTGACTGCATATTTTGCTGTTGTTCATTCATTTCAGTCATGTCCAACTATTCATGACCCCATTTGGGGTTTTCTTGGCAAAGATACTAGAGTGACTTGCCATGTCTTTCTCCAGCTCAGTTTTACAGATAAGGAACTGAGGCAAACAGGGTTAAATGACTTGCCCAGGGTCACACAGCTAGTAAGTGTCTGAGGCCAGATTTGAACTCAGAAAGAGGAGTCTTCCTGACTCCAGATACTCCATCCAGTGTAACACATAGTTGCCCCTACTACATATAGTAGGTGCTTAATAAATACTCATTGACAACAATTTTAAATGATTTCCAATAATTAACTTCAAATTCATTAGAAATCATATAAATTGTCTCTTTTCTCTTCTGCCAGGTTTCCTTGTCCTTGTGTCATATCATTAACTTTGAAAGATGGTGACACTGAGGATGATAGATAAGAATGTTCACTGGTATGGCCAGTACATTCACCAGACCTCCAGATTTCTACATATAAATTATTCTTTGACATTTAGCAGCAATTTCTCTGGAAATCCTGGTAATCTTTCCCATTTTCATTTCTTCACTAATTATTTCATATTAATTTACTAAAAGAATGTATACTCAGTACTTGAGTTAGCCATGGGAAATGGATAGCCTGGCTGATGACTGGATTGTGGTTAATCCATCAGACAGAGTATCAAGGAGGGCTTAGTCAATAGTATCAACATGGCAGTGGTCATTGTTGATTTTACAGGTAATAGTTTCTATGACATAGCAGGAACAGAAGCCAGATTCTAGAACATTGATTTGGGTAATGATATGGAGTCAAGACAAATCAAGCCAAGAAGCAAAATTCAGAGACTAAAAGATGGCTAGTCTGGACCCTTCCTCAAAATGGAAGTTCCAGGAAAAATTTACCAAAATGGAGCTGGTATGTCTAGACTGTATTTTCAAGTTTATCAGTAAAGGGCAGGAGAAATACAATACAAGTACAAAGTGGAGCAAGCGTGGCTAGAGAATTTTCCTATGAAAAAAATCTGAAGGCTTTAGTGGGCCACAGCCTCAACAGTGTGATATGGCAACAAAAAAAAGAAAGAAAAGGAAAGGGAAAAAAACTAAGGTAATCTTAGACTGCTTTAAAAGGAACATAATACAAGATTAGCAAGTTGGTAATTCCACTGTATACTAATCTAGATAGACCACATCTGGAGTATTACATTCATTTTTGAATGTTACATTTTATGAAAGGCTTTGATAAATTAGAGAACATCCAGGAAGAGGTGAACACAGTGAAGCAACTTGAGTTTATGCCTCATGAGAAATGATTGCAGGAAATAAGCACGTTTGGCCTGAAAAGAGAGATGGGGGGGGGGTGTAATCCCGTCTTTAAAGATCTGGTGCATTCTAGGATGAAGAAGACAAAGGATGATACTTATTTTGCTTGCTCCAATAAAGAAGGATGAAGAACACGAGATAGAAAATGTAGGTAGAAAGGCAGAAAAAAGACAAATTTAGAAGAAACATCTTTCCTAACAGCTAGAGCTATCTAAAAGTAAAATAGGCTACTTCTCCTTGGAGTAGGGGTTGGATGACCATTTATTGTATAAATAAAAGGCCTCATATAAATGTTTATTCCCTTGCCTTCCTCCCCTTCTCCTTGAATATTTACATATTTCAGTGTAGCCTGGGTATGCAACCCACTCCCCTCTTCTCTCTGGATTGGTTCATTTCTCTTTGACCTGCCTTCATGCTGGCAGGGATGTGGGGTTTTCCCAGACTTCCCCTGAGGAGTCATGAACATAACCACACTGCCACCACTTGAATCACCTCAGGGGTCTGGGGATAACCCTGTTATGGAAGGATACAAATTCTTTGACAATGTAGCTCCTAAGGCTTCACTGATGTATTTCCCATTTACTCAAAATCCATCAAAATAACACTATTGACTTTTAAACATGAAATATTTACTAAACAAGAAGGTAAATGCAATAATAATCACAATTAGCAAAAGCATGAATAATCATAACATTTATCCCATAAAGTGCTGAAGCAGAAATAATTAAAGTACACCAGGTGCACATTTTCAGAAATGTAGTGGTGAGGCACAGGAAATCTATATACTTAAGTCAACTTATGCTTCTAGACAGTTGGCCTTAAAGTCCTTGATCTCTTTAGGGAGTAGCCTATATCATACATCAATTTCTAGTCAAAGTGCTTCTCTGCTAGCTGTTCTCCTTCAGGTCCTTACAGATCTCCTGCTACAAAAGTGATCTTCTGCTACTTTTATGCAGCCAAAGTATTAGACTCACATAGCCACCCTTGACAGGGCACTGATAGAGTATCAAGCTATTTCATTGTCAAACAATTTCTTTAACCTGGAGAACTATCATGTTCCACAAATTTGCACTGGGGTTTTGATGAGTTTTTCCCTCTCATTTTATAGATAGTGATAGGACCATACAGCATTTCCTTGGCTAGCTCTGAAAATAGCAGGATATTCTTTGTTTGTTTTTTCCTAATCAGCTGTCAACAAAACTACTCTTCTTTTCCAACTGATACAACTCATAGAAAAAAATACAGAAAGGTGTATTCAAAGCTTACCACTACCCTCAGTTTCTTTCTCTCAAACTATAGAAAGCAATAAAGCAATAAGGGGGAACATAGGCAAACCGGTGAGACATTTTCCACTCTCTCAGGCTACACATAGTGTTAGAGTGCAATATTAATATTGCCTTTCTCCAGAAAATCACCTCTCAGCACAGCAATGCCTCTCCTAATCAGCATGGCTCCTAGCAAAACATCTGCAATGCTGCTCAGCACCTGTCAGCTTCTGTTCTCCTGGTTGTCTCCCACCCCACTCTCTGACTTCCAATTCCTCACACCAGGGCTTCTTTATAAGCAGTGATCCTTCCCTAACTTATGATGTGAAACTCAAAATGTGACACCTTTCTGTCAAGTCTGAACTCAACAGTCTTTTCATAATCATCCCACATTCTCCCTCAAACTGTTACTTTATTTATAGATTATCAACTCTATACTTTAAAACTCTAAAAATAGTCATATGTAATTAAGCTGATGAATCACAATGCACAGCAGACACTGCTCTGCCTTCAAACAGATCATCTCAGTACATTTATCTGAGGGGCAGTTTCTCCTCAAGTCCTCAGGTCTGTTCCTCCCTCAGCATTTTTATCAATACAGAGAACACGAGCCAAAGACATAAATTTAAATGGAGGTAACAACATGCCAAACAATGAGTGGGGTCAAATAAGAAATTGTAGGAGCATAACTATGTGAAAGTAATTACAATGATAAAACAACATATCAAATTTTTTCAGCTAAACAAGTCCCCAAAGCAAAAACAATATTCCCAAGAACATAAATTGACAAAATAGAAAAAGAAAGGATTAGTGAAGTAAATACACAATTTTAAAATTTTTAAATCAGCAAATGAACCCAAAATAACTACAACATGAATTGGAAATATTAAACAACTCAACTTCAATTGAAATTCAACAAATCATACATGAATTATCAAAGAAAAAAAACCTGATCCAGAAAAATTAGCAAAGTGAATTCGATAAGATGTTTAAGGGACACAAATCTTTCTCAATAATTTGAAGAAGATAATTACCAAAATCCTTTTATGAGACAAATATAATACTAAGGCTCAATACAAGGAAGTAAAAACCAAATAAAGGGAACTACAACCCAATATCTAATGAATATTGGTGATGGCATTTTAAATAAAATCCCAACAAAATGAATACAGCAACACATTCCCTCCCCTCGCCCTCCATCTCCCTGTCCCTCTCCCGCCAAACAAATATTCTGACCAAGCTGGATTTATACCAAGAAGGTATGGATGGCTCACCATTAGAAACACAATTAATGTAACTAATCATATTTGGGAGGGAAAAAAACCTGAAAGCACTTGGTATTGATAGATGCAGCTTTTGACAAAGCACAACACTCATGTATGCAAAAAAAATCTTTGAAATCATAGAGCGATCATTTTAACATGATAAAAATGTATAGCTCTAAAACCAAAAGCTAGCATTATTTTCCATGGAAAACTTTAAATGCTTTCCCAGCAATTATAGAAGTATAGAAAGGATTCCCCCTTTTCCTTACTATTATTTGACAGTTTTACAAATCTTGGCAGGTAGCAATGAGACAAAAGGAAAAAATTAAAGGTGTAAACTGCAAAGAAGAGAGAAATTTTTTTTACAAACAGAGACAAAACCTCTATTTGCACAAGGGATGATGATTTACTTAGAATACCCCAGACAATAAGAAAGAAGAAAGAACAAAATTTTTATTAAAGTAGAAAACAAAATAAAGCCTTAAAGTCATCAGTATCGCTATACAGCAATCAAGAAATCCTGAAGGAAACAACAGTGGAGTCCCATTCAAAATAGTTACAAAAATGCATTAAATATTTGGGATTGAATCTATCCTAACATACTGAAGACAATAAAATATACAAAAAAAATTCTCTAAAGAATGACTCAAGTATTTAGAAGGATAGTCATTGCTCATAATGAAAATTATCATAGGATCATAGTTTTAGAGTTGGAAGGCACCTTAGAAAGCATTGAGTCCAAATCCTTCATTTTACAGATGAGGAAATTGAGATCCAGGATAGTTAGATGACTTGCCCCGAGTCACATAGTTAGTAAGTGTCTGAGGCAAGATTTGAATCCATTTTAGTGACTCCAAGTCCAATGTTCTATCCACGGTGCCCTCAATGTTAAGAGTTCCTAAATTTATTTACATAGGAAGTGTTAAACCTATCAAACTACCAAGGGCATACTTTATTGGGCAAGATAAAATAATATAATTATATAATTATACGATAATAAATAATATAATGAATATTTTCTTTTGAATGATCAAATAATCTAGAATCTCAAAGGAAATCATCAAAAAAAGTAGAAATCAAAGAAGAATAGTGCCTCCAAACCTCAAGGAAAGCAGTAATCACTGATTAATGAATCACTAAACAAATAGTGGCACATGAATGAAACAGAATTTTAACGTGCCATAAGAAATTTCTTGGGCTTTAGATTTCTTATCTGCCAAATAAAGATGGTGTCTGAAAGATCATGTCAGAAACTAGATGGTCTCAGAGATCTCCTTCAGCTCCAGATTTATGAGCCTATGATGATGAAGAATGGGAAGTATAGAAAGAACTATACAGGAACTGATTCAGAGTGAATCAGTTTCAGAGTGAATTCAAGGCAGACTCAGGAAAATAATATTCATAAGGCCTATAGCAATATAAGCAGAAAGATTAAGCAAAAGAAAAAAAAAAGACAGAACAGAAAGAAGGAAAAAGGATGAAATGACATTCTAAGTTATAATAGGAATTGTATTTTTTTTATATAAATAGGAATAGCTGACTGTTGAAGCCCTTTCCAATTCTAAAATTCAGTGATTAATGGAACAAGGTACCTGAGGAGACAGAAGGATTCAGAAGAGATCAAATGTGCTGGCAGAGCTAGTCCTAGAGCTGACAAAGTCCCTTTTTTTTAACTGGCCATGGCAATTTTTATTTTTTAAACCATTTCTCCTAAGGACTATTTAACTTACCCACCTGGAAATTTAATGATAATGTATTTTTCTGTATCACATAGTGGAAAGACACCAAGAAAACAGCTTCTGGATGTAATTTTGTCACTAACTAGTTTTCTGTCTTTTAGCAAATTAATTAATCTCTTGAGGCCTTAGTTTCTTTACATCTGTGATAGAAGGGTTGGACCAGCATGATTTCTATGGTCTTTCCAGTTCTATCATTTGATGAGTCTATGTTTACTCTAGTGAAGTGGTCCAAGTAAAGATATTCTGCCTGTTACTCCAAATCTCTCTTCACATGAGGTAACAGTGAACTGTCAACTAAAACTATGTGAATGTCCCTTTAGACAATTATTGGCCTATCAAAACAGTTGTTTTGATGTAAAGCAGATCTTCCCAATGCATTGATATGTATATTATCCAGCACCCACTGCATTAAATGTCACAATCTTACTCAGGCCAATATGTGTGTATATCTGTGTGTATACATGCATGTATATGTTATGTGTCCTTGTATGCGTATGTGTACTTTCTGTTGTTCAATCATTTTTAAGTCTCATCCAACTCTTTGTGACCCCATTTTAGGGTTTTCTTGGCAAAAACACTAGAGTAGTTTGCCATTTTCTTCTCCAGGTCATTTTATAGATGAGGAAACTGAGACAAACAAGGTTAAGTGACTTGTCCAGAGTCACACAGCTACTAAGTGTCTAAGGCCAACTTTGAGCATCTTCTTGACTTCAAAGACACAGCATGCTAGATATGATATGATATGTTGTGTTGTGATGTGATGTGACATAATATAACATGGTATAAGGTTGTCTATATACATAGACATATATATCCACATACACACATGTGTATATATGTATATACATGTGCATTTATATAAGTGTGTATACATATATGTAAATGTATGTATGCTTATATGAATGTATATGCACACATGTATATAATATCTGTTTCTGTTTCTAGGTGGCACAGAGGATAGAGTGCCAAGCCTGGGTTCAGGAAGACCTGAGTTCAAATCTGGCCTCATATACTTACTAGTATATGACCCCTAGGTAAGTCACTTAACTTCTGTCTGCCTCATCTTTTTCATCTGTAAGATGGCGATCATAATAACACTTACATCTCAAAGTTGTTATGAGGTTCAACTGAGATAATATTTGTGAAATGCTTAGCACAGTGCCTGTCATAGAGGTAGCCCTAAACAAATGCTTGATCCCTTCTGAAGTGAAAAGTTTGACAGTGTCAATAAAAGAAATTAGAGTAATCTGACAGAATGTATTCTTCATGAAGGTATATTAGTTTGTTAGATAGTACCACTTGTCCCGGCATTCAGAAGCTTCTGAATGACATCTTAAGATAAAAGCAGCCTTTGAGTGAAGAGAAATTCATTTTAGATCAGATCTTGAGGCTGACTTCCAAGTGCTGTGTCCTAAGTTTTATTTTATCTGTGCATTTATAAAACAGAAGAAGACCGATCTTTTATCCCTTGTCTCACTCCATCGGTAACTATAGAATAAATCTCAAAAGGAAAAGACCATGTTATATATATTCTGCATTCCCTAAAGTACTCAGTCTAGCACTGAGCCCATAGTGGCTGCTCAATAAAAACTTGTTGATTGATCAGAATGAAGACACAGTAAGGGACTTAGTTAAAATGCCATCAACTCCACCATATTCCATGTCATCATGTAGAAGTTTCTAGGTCTTGGCCAACCTCTCGAGGTTGCTCAACCTACTTAGAGAGGGAATTGTCAAAGTCCAGGTCCACAGATGGCAAACACATTGGTCTTGTTATTTTGTCTTTATATCTCCCATCACCTGACATAGTGCTTTGCACACAGTAGGCATTTAATGCTTGAAGTGAATTAATTGTCAGCACATTTCTTGCATCTCACACACTGCAGACAAGTTATTGGCAGTGCCACTGTCATCCTAAGTTTCAGTTCAGCTCTCCAAGGTACTAGCCAACTCATCCATCTGCAAATTTAATGAGCATACACTATTCCATCATATTAGTCATGAATAAAAATACTGGAATGTGCTATGCTAGGCCAGGGCCAAGTGGAACTACTTGCACAAAGTTTTAACATTGGAAAGGATCTCGGGGTCATCTTACCCATCCCATGCCTGGAAAAGTATCCTCTTTTCAACATACCTGACAAGTGACTATTTAGCCTTTATTTCAAGACTTCCAATGAGCTTAAACTCACTAGTTCCTGAGGCAGCCCAATCTTATACCAAGCCTATATTTGTTTCTTTGCAATTTCCACATATCGCTCCTTGTTCCTCCCTCTAGAGCCAACAAAATCCGACTAAACCTTCTTCTGTGTGACAGCCCTTCAAACACTGGAAGATAGCTGGCATGACCCCACTCAATCTCATCCTCTCTTCCTGACTGACACTGCTCCTTCAATAACTCATTACTAATAACCCTTTATCAGTATCTACCCATCTGCCAGTTCTTTGATCTAAACCAGACCTTCATAATTTCTTAAAGTGCATCTCAGGAAATCCAAGGTCACATTCAAATTCTACGAGCCCAGATCACTGGTCCACAGATCTTTGGATTCTTCTGGCTTCAATTTCCACATCTTTCTGCTATAAAGTGTGATAGTCCAGAGCCTTGAAATGATGATAAATGTAAGTATTGTGTTCCCTGTCTGTATTTTCTGTGTTTGTATCCCAGCTATTCTTCGCTAATGGTAGTTCAAAATAAAATTGGCTTGATCTATAATAGGAAGCATTCACTTTAGATATTCATTCATTCATTCACTGATTTATCAAACATTCATTAAGCACCAAGTGGGATTTTCTGAGGCACTAGAATGGGTTACCAAGAATTGTGTTTTTGCTCTCACTTCAAGTTTTATTTTCATGTGAATGACAATAAGGCAAAAGGTTATATTTTATTCGGGTCATTCTAAATACTTTTAGACCATCAAGAAGGCAAATGAAAAGTAGTATGCCCTGCAGAGATGAAGAAACTATGGGACATTTTTGAAGAAAGTTGTTTTAGGTTCAATGAATTCATAAGATCAGAATTCTATTGGTCATTTTTCCAACCTCATCATTCTATAGATGAGGAAAAAAATAGTCAGAGAGGTTCCCCAGAGGGAGTTTGGGCAAGTCCCCAGGCGTTGTGTCCAAGGTCACCCAATGGAAAATAACAAAGGCAAGATTTGAAACTTGATCCACTCTACAATAACCACACAATAAGAATAACGATAACATTTATAGAGTGCCTCAAGGCTTACAAAACACTTTATAAACATTATCTCATTGGAACCTCACAACAACCCTGGGAGATAGGTGCCATTATTATTCCCATTTTAGAGATGAAAAAACTGAAGCAGACAAAGGTTAGTTGATTTGCATAAGTTCATATAGGTAGTAAGTGTCTGCAGAAGGTTTAGCACTCTATACAACATTTAGCACTTAGCACAGGGCCTAGCACTTAGTGTTTAATAAACGCTTGTTGATTTGACTTTAATATATTTTATGTGCATTATATATATCACTGAGTCTCACAATAGCCCTTTGGAGTAGGTACTATATCCTACATACTATATTTGAGTTAGGTAGTATATTACTATATTCATTTTACAAATGAAGAAACCGAGGGTCAGAGAGGTTAAATGGATTGCTCCTGGTCATATGATATAGTATCGGAGGAATATCTGGAGCTAGGACATCCCAACTTTAAGACCATTGCTCCATACATTACACCTCCTTGAAATATTTTGCTAGATAGAAATCAGTGGACCAAGTGTGAAGTATAGCAAGCAGCCTTATTCCTGAATCACCCATTTAAACAAATCGTTCTCTATCCTAGTCTTTTTTTAAAAGGCAATCGGGATTAAGTGACTTGCATAGGGTCACAAAGCTAGTAAGTGTCTGAGCCCAAATTTGAACTAGATCCTCCTGACTTCAGGGCTGGTGCTCTGTGCCACCTAGCTGCCCATCTCTACCCTAGTCTTAAAATTCCATAACCTTTGGAAACACATTCTAACATCTAAAAACCCTAAGACTAAGGCAATAATAAACCCAACATGTCTGAAACAGAAATTGTTCTCTTTTCCCCCAAAACTCTTCTCCCCTCTTGTAAATTTCCCTATTACTATTGAGGGCACAGCCACACTCCCATGAGAGTCTCACAGTACCATTCTCAACTCCTCACTCTCAGGCATCCACATCTCCATTCTGTTGCCAAGTCTTATCCTTTCTACCCTCACAATGTTTCTCATATACATCCCTTCTTCTCCTCTCACAGCCACCCCCCTCACACCTCACACCTGTTCTATCGCCATAGCCTGCTGGTGTCTCTGCCTCAAGTCTCTCCCCATTCATGATTTTCTTCCATGACACACAGATCTAATGTCACCCCCAGACTCAATAAATCCAGTGGCTCCTTATTGATGCTAAAATCAAATACGAAATTCTCTGTTTGGCTTCAAAGCCCTCTAGAATCTGGTCTCTTCCCACCTTTCTAGGCTTTTTTCACTTCATGACCCACTGTGTAATATACAATCCAGGGACACTGGTCAACTTGCTGTTCCTTGCATGTAACACTCCACTCCCTGTGCCCTTTCACTGGCTATATTATATTGTATTATATTGTGTTATGTTATATTATATCATATATAACATAATTATATATGACAATATATAGTCAATATAGTACTATAATATATAATTAATTATATTATAACATATTAATTATAATTATATATTATATTATATTATATTGATAACATAATTGGAATTAATTATATATTGATATAATATTAATATAATTATATATTATGTTATATTGTATCATATTATATTATATTGCGTTATATTACATTATATAACATTGTATTACGTTACATTATGTTATGTTACATTGTACATTGTATTGTATTATGTTATATTATGTTATGTTGTTATGTTATGTTGTTACATAATATTATGTTATATTGTATTAGCCTCTTTACCTCTACTTCCTCACAACCCTAATTTCCTTCAAGAATCAGCCCAAATCCCATTTCACAAGAGGCTTTTCTGAGTCTTCCCTCACTTGTCCCTCCTCCCTGCTATCCACACTACTAGTGTCTTCCCTCTGAAATTACCTCCACATATACTGTATATATCTTGTACATACGTAATTGTCTCTCCCATAGAATTTGAGCTCCTTGAGATCTGGGACAATATTTTTGCCCTTTTTTTGTCTCCCCAGCATTTAGCCCAGTACCTGGTTCATAATAAGTGCTTAATAAATACTAGTTGATGGTGAAGATGATGATATACAATAATAGCTGGCATATATATAGAACAGTTTTCAGCACATCTTATATATACCATGTCATTTATCCTCACCAGAACTATGTGAGAGGGGCACTTTTACTATCCCCATTTTGCAAATGAGGAAATTGATATTTAGAGAAGTAAAGTCCCTTTCCAGAGGTCACACAGCAAGTTAGTCCCTAAAGTGGAGTTAGAATTCACATCTTCTTAACTACAAGTCCAAAACCCTATCCATTATACCATATTGACTCTTGTGGCCTTCTGCCCACATCTGATGCTGAAGAATGATCGATGAATTAGTGAATAGCTAAGCATACATCTAACCTGAAAGCCTTCTATTACAGATTGAGCCAATTTCACTGCTTTCCACCCTCATGCTGTGTTCTGTCTAAATGCTAGTCTAATCTAGGCATAAGCATTTCATAGCCCCAAAAGGCCATGGAACGAGGCTCTCTTCAAACCCTAAAATATACACATAAGCATTTTATCATAACTTTCTTAAGCCATTGCTGGTAGGACCACAGAGGCTGCTTTGCCATTTCTGTTATAGTTAAAACCTCAGAGACAAATGCATTATAAGTCCAAAATATCAGGTTTTTTGAGTTAGACAAACTTAGAAGCAGCTGAGAACACACAAGTGGCTAGATTCTTACTGACAAAACATTTAGAAGAGGACATTGCTTTGGGCCTTGGAAATTTTCCAATCGTGATGTAGGTTACACCCTCCTCCATGAGCCTTTTTCTCCTACAAAGAATGTTACCGATCAAATAAATTTAAACTTTGCATATTTTACCCCAACATCATTTCGTGTCCTGTTGGGTTTCAAAATGTGAGTTTAGGGCACTATTGCCTTGATCCCAAGATATTGGTAATCTGTCTTACTAATTAATACTCAGTGAAACCTCTACCTTGTAGCAAAAAGGGGCGAGGGGGAATGGCAGCAGCCATCCTGTGCACTATAGGTTAAAGATGTTTAATTTCAATGACTTAAAATGTATGGGGAGTGAAAAAGTGATATGTCTTCTTTAAAAAGTAATTTTCCTCAGAGTTCAAATATATCTCCCACCACCCCCCAAAAGCATTACCATTAAGAGTTGTTTCAAAGGAATGCCTATGGTTTCTGCTAACTTCTTATTACACAGCCATCCTTCTATAATGTAAACCAAGGGCTGGGTGATAAAGTACACCAGTTGGAAATATAAACAGATGCATTATGGATAACTTAAGTAATGCTTTCTCTCCTGTGAATACAATTTATGTCACTTAAAAGCTTGAATCAAAGGAAGCTTACTTTTGGTGATACTTAGATCTGGGAGATGGACCAAGCCCTAGCAACATTAGCAAATTAAAGCAAATACCATCCATGCTCTATGTTAGTATTTTAGGGTTCGAGATGAAACGAGATGGAAAATGTGTATGATCCCTTGATAAGTGTAACTTGCCCCAATTTGGCAAACTGAAAGGAGTTAAAGGCCAAAAATAGCAGTTTAGCTGTGCAACTTTTTTTTTGCAGTAACTTTATAGCTCTACACTCTGCCTTGTGTTACTCATTTTGAAAAAGAAAGAGAAGAGATGTATAAGAAAACTTAATTTTAATAAACCATCCTATTGAAATTGACCAAATTAAAACCTAATATTCCATTGCTATTTGGGGGTGTTGCAATATTCTAGATGGAGCAAGCTAGAAAATAAAAATCTTTGATATTATGAAGAATAATTAATTGCTTATAGCAGGTCATAAAGTAATAATTGCACCCCATACAGCAGAGCCCCTGTTTAGTATTATAAGTTTTTATTACCAGAAAAAAATGGAAACTTTTAAGAAAAAGAAATCTGAGATCATTTCAAATTCCTAAAGTGCAGCTTAATTTCATTAACTCTTACACTCTTCCCTGCCGATGTTTAACATTGAGTTCAACTTCAGTTGTACAACCAAGGGATTTCAAGAACATTGTGGATAGAAGCCAAGTATGGACCTAATTTCAGAAAGCTGGATGTCTTCGAGGTTTCTCTACACTCTAGGGAAAGCAATTGCTTGGAAATATTTAGGTGGGGAGGCAGGTGACGGTATTTTCACTTGATCAATTTGTGTGGTTGCTTCATGTCCGTAGCTGGATTCTCAGCCATACTCCATGGATTCAGATATGATTAAGTCAGTGTGTCCTGGCTCCTGTCCCTGCTGTTTACCCTCCCATGACTGCAAACTGAGCCCCAGTCGCTAGTTTCTTGATACAAAGAGAGATGCAATAAAGAGGGCCAGACAGGTCGAGCCTCCAGCAGCTTGAACTTTCTAGGGCATGGATGTCTTGTAGACACTTTGGGTGTGTTGTAGACACTTTCAGCAGTCTGAGGAAAACTATGGACTTCTTATCAGAATATTTTTATTACTATAATAGAAGGAAATGCTAAATTTTAGTTAGAGGATGCCAAAAATAAGGATTTAATTTTTCCCATCCAAGTGCATGAATCCTTCAGATCTATCCATGGACCCCTAAGTATATGGACCTCAGGTTAAGAGTCCCTACTCTAGGACCTCTTGACCTAAGGAATATTGACCTGTGAGGTCAGACTAGCAGGCATGTTGAAGGGAATCAAGAACTGCAGCATAGTGCAGTAGAGAGTATGCTGGATTTGGAAGCAAAGGATCTAGGTTCAAATCCCAGCTCACCAACCAATTAGTTGTATGACTTATTCAAGCTCTCTGGACTTTATTTTCTTCATCTGTAAAATGAAGGGGTTGGACTACATGGCCACTAAGGTCCTTTCCAACTCTCGATTTATGATACTGTGAACTGGGAGGATTAGGAAGTGAGGAGTGTGGAACAAGGCCCAGAGGCCAGGCAAAATCTAACATCTATCTCCCTTCCAAATGGATTCATTTTCTTTCCTTTCCAAATGTCTGCATCAAAATCAATCCAGACCCTTACATTTGTCTTCCTTCTTCCTTCCTTCCTTCTTTCCTTTCTTCTTTCCCTCTTTGCTTCCTTTCTTTTTTCCTTCCTTTTTTTCTTTCCATCCTTCTTTTCTTCCTTCCTTTCTTCCTTCCTTCTTTCTTTCCTTCCTTCCTTCCTTCCTTCCTTCCTTCTTTCCTTCCTTTTTTCTTTCTTCCTTCCTTCCTTCTTTCTTTTCTTCTTTCCTTTCTTCCTTCCTTCTTTCCTTCCTTCTTTCGTTCCTTCCTTCCTTCTGTGCTTCCTTCCTTCCTTCCTTTTTTGTTTGTGGCCTGCTTTGTTTGACTTGGATTGATTTGCCTCTCTTTAGCCAACCTGATGTCATCTAGGAACTCACTATATTAATGCCCAACTTAGTGAAGACAGTCCACTAACTTAGCTTACTGCACCTCAGAACTGCTCTGCTCAAGAGATCCACCAGCCTCTGAGGTAGCAGGGATGACAGTCATGAGCCACCTAAAGGTTCCTAGGAAGATTTCATAGTCCTTATAGCCATATTACCATCATTCAAGCTCTTCCTTCTACCCGATAGTTGATTCCTAGCCTCCATATCATCAGCTTTCTTTTCTCTTGTCTAAATTGTCTTAATTTTAGTCAAGCCCACCTCTCTACACACATATCCCTCCACCAAATACACACACACGCGCGCACACACACGTGCACACGCGCGCGCACACACACACACACACACGAAAAGCCTAGGAAAAATCTTCTATTTATTCAATTTCAAACGACTTTTTATTAACTTCCTTCCACACTTCAAAGGTGCCTTGATCATGTGCCAGTCTCTATTACAATTAGATTATAGATTTAGAGCTGGAAAGGTACCTTAGAGATCATTTAATCCAAACTCCTTATTTCCCATATGAGTATATGTACATATTCTATATGTATATGTACATATACAATTGCTTGTGGGCCTTACTTGTGTACCCACCAATGGGGTATCTCTTCTAGGGGTTCCTTCCGCCTCACTTCACACTCTCTTTTGCAATATGTGGTGAAGCAAAAGGAGAGGGGCTGAAAAATATGAGTGGATTTCAAGGGACAGAGCTATCAATAGTGTAAGCCCAGCATACTTCCATTGTTGGCACCACTGAGAATCCGATTTTGACCTCCACAGCTACTCACTGCAAGAAATTTTGACATCGTCGTCATCTCAAAAACCTCTAATTGGTGTCTTGGTCACCTTTGTCTTGCCTAGTGTCCTGGAATCATGAGGATTTACCAGACCTTTCTTAGGGATATTTTCTGTCTCTATAAGTTTGATTTGAAGACTGTACATCCTCTCTAAGAAATAGTATATGGCAAGCTCTTTGAGTTGATACAATATGAGTGGTTAGAAACCTGTTTCTATTTTTTTCTCCTTCCCCTCTTTATCACTTCCTTCTCTCTCCTCCTCTTCTTCCCTTTTCTTCCTCTTCTCTTCCTCCCACATCTACTCTCTCTTCTTCAACTTCTTTCCCTTCTCTTTTTCCTTCATATGTTTATAGCCTAAGGGTCAGGGTTTAAGATAGAGTTGCTAAACCATAGGCTAGATTTGGGTGGACTAAAACCACAGCAGGATGATTTCATCACATCAATTTCTGGGCCATCCCTCTTCCCCCTAAATGTACATTTCATTTGCTTCCCCCACTACTGTCTCCACCCTCAAGTACCAACTTCTACACAATGTCATTGCTTATCCCCATTCTCAACTGCTAGTTGTAGCTAGGTGGCACAGTGGATAGAGCCCCGGACTTCGAGTCAGGAAAATTTGAATTTAAATCTGGCCTCAGACACTTACTATGTGATCTTGAGCAAGTCACCTAACCTCTTTTTGCCTCAGTTTCCTCAACCATAAAATGAGGATAATAATAGTATTTATTTCTCATGCTTGTTGTGATGATCAAATGCAATAATTTTTGTAAAGCATGGTGCCTGGCACATAGCAGGTGCTTAATAAATGCTTGCTTTAAAAAGTTTTTTTTTAATTATCCCTCCCGTCTTATATTTAACTACAAAATATTTTAAATATATTGAAATATATTATAAATACATTTAAATACAAAATATTTTGTATTTCTTCTGTGTACATTTATTGTAGTGGTGGTGGATATTGGATGTATTAACAGATGAGATACACTGAGACAAGTCCATATTCAGAATAAACAGTGCCCTCTATGGTTAAGAGAGTCTAAAGATGCTCTCCACTGCTGGGCATCAGTCATGAATATAAACAAGAGTCCACCTGACCTCCTACTGAATTGGTCTTATAACTGCCCTAGTGAAAATTCTCAGTCATTTTAATTTGTTTTCCTCTAGATTCAAAGGTAGCTCCTCCTCTTACACAATAGTAGTGCTGTGACCCTGGACAAGTAGTTTAACGTCTCTGTGCCTTAGACAGCTTTCTAAGACCATAAATTGAAAAGAAGGTATTGATCTGCATTTGTGGAGGACATATCCTCATTTGGGAGTTCCTTATACCGGAGTAAAAATCAAACAACAAAAACTATGAATAATATAGCTTCAAGGTAGCAAAAAGAAAGAACCCCCTGTCTTCTATTGGATAAACTTTTCTGTAAACTATTCAAACTCTAAAAACCCAGAGAGCAATCAATCAGTAAATATGAATTAAGTACCTACTATGTGCCTGATCTACTGACCACAAATAAGATTTTTCCCCCTTTTTACATCATACTGGGACAAGTGTTTTTTAATGTGTTCTTGTATCTCCTACAGGGTCTAGAGTCACTATTCTAGTGTGGCAGATTGTGTTTCAAGAAGAAAACAGTAAAGGATGGTAAAATATACACTCATAAAAAAAGGAAGGAAACTTTGAAATTAAATAATAATACCTAGCAATAATATATACCTACTATGTGCCCAGCACCATGCTAAGTACTTTTACAATTACTATCTCATTAGATCCTCACAATAACACTGCAAGTTAGGCACTGTTATTATTCCCATTTTACAGTTAGGGAAACTGAGGCAAAAAAGAGGTTAAGTAACTTGCTCAATGTCACACAGCTAGTAGGTGTCTAAGGCCACATTTTCCCAACTCTAGTTCCAGAATTCTATCCACTGGGCCATCTAGCTGCCTAACTATGGTTTACCTCCACTGTTCATTCTTCTCTCATAATCCACTATACATTGGCTTTTTCATTTGTACTACATAGTGCAGGGTTCTGCCTTTATTTCTATTTCTTTATAGATGTATCATTCATTTATTTATTGACTCATTAATTGAGACAATGTTTATTGATTTCCTATAATGTATGAGACCCTGTTTGGGGCTAGTTCAATAACCAGTCATTTCAGTCATATTCAATTCTTTGTGACCCCTTTTGCGATTTTCTTGGCAGAGACCCTGGAATCGTTTGCCATTTCCTTCTCCAGATCATTTTACAGTTGAGGAAACTGAAGCAAATAGGGTTAAGTGACTTGCCCAGGGTCACACAGCTAGTAAATATCTGAGGTCAGATTTGAATTCAGAAAAATGAGTCTTCCTCACTCCAAGACCAGCACTCTGCCACTGTACCACTTAATTGCCCAGTTTGGTAATATATAATTATACTATAATAATATAATGTATAAAGATAGATGAGAGAGAGACGGGGGAAGGGTTTCAGGAAGGAATTTATCTACCAGATGAAGACATTATAGTGGTGTCATGTTGCCAATGTGAGAAAGTCACAGTAGGGAGAAGTGAGGATATGGATTAAGTAGTATGGGAAGTCACCGACTATGTGTATACAAATATTTACATATGCATATATGTATATATATGTTTATTTATATGTATATATACACATATATGTCTACATTTATATTATTATTTTGTTTTCTACAACAAGAACAAGATAAGTCTGCTACTTAGTGATTATGAGACCTTGGCCCAATAACTTAACCTCTGTGAGCCTCAGTTTCTTCACCTGTAAAATAAGAGTGTTAGACTAGACCTTTACAATCCTATCTAAGTTTACAATGCTATTATCCTAGTGGCTCATGTCTCCCCTTTCTATAGCTTTTTATGGTTTACAAACCCCTTTCCTTATAACCATGTGAGGTAGAGCTGCGTACATGTGACTTCCCTCATTTTACAAATTTACTGGGGCTCAGAAGGGCAAGTTGTTGTATCTGAGTCTTCAGACCCCGTCCAAGGTTTTTTCAACTACACCATCCTAAGTCTCTAAATGACTAATAAGATATCCTAAAATGGAATGAATAATGATGGTGATGTCCTCTCCCCTTTCCAAAAGTCTCCTTATCATACAATCTCCCTCTTGCAACATCAGGGTCCCAGGAACTAGGGGTAGGTTGTGATCTCTCTGGCCAATCTGATTCAACCAGGGAAAAGCTGTTTAGAAGAGGGCCAGCCTTAGAGGGAGGTCAGGGTGGAAGAGTGCCCACCCAGCCAGTAGAGCCACCAGCCAGCACCTCCACAGTCCCCTGACCTAGTCCTGTAATAACAACTCCAACAGAGGAGTTAATCTCCTTAATGGGAAACAGATATGTTTCTTACTTAAACCTTTTCCAGCCCTGCCATTAAGCAATTCCAGCCTCCTGATAACACCATCTAGCAGTAGAGGTAAAAAGCTTGTTGAGCTTGGGGGTGGGGTGCAGGAGGTATTAGTGTTTTAGCCAAGTATAGTTGGGGCATTGGTTATTCAGAAAGTACATCTGCCCAGGCCTTAATTCTTCTCTCCTCTTTCCTTTTTACTACATCCTTAGGTGCAGAAAATAGAAAAGAGAAGAGAAGAAGGAGGTTTGGGTTGATGGGAGGAGAAAAATGTTTTCTGTGAGATAAAGCTTCTTGCATTTTTTGTTTCCACTCAACTCAATCCTTCAGCTGGTCACCTTAGGTCTTAGAGTTCTAGAGCTGGAAGGAAACTTATAGTCATTGAATCCAGGGGTTCTTAACCTGTCGTCTGTGACCTTGTTTTTTTCTAATATTCTGATAGCTTTACTTCAACACAATTGTTTTTCTGGTATTCTATGGTATGCATTTGTAACACAAGATCTTTTAAAAAGAATATTTACTTCCAAAGATGTGATCACAAATATACGAAACTTACTCCCTCAACACATGGGAGATGTAATCTACCTCTCCTCCTCCTCCTCACCTCAGTCCCTGGGGAGGGGAAAGGGATTAGGTCCATAGTTTAGCTAGGTTCCAGGAAAGCACAGCTCGTGGTGTCCATGATGGATGCAATAGAGAGGAGCGAAGGAAGAGAGAGCAGCTGAAAGATGGAGGATCAATTTTAATGATTCAAGCAATGAATAAAAAGTGGGTAGCCTGGGGGGGGGGCGGAGACAGAATACGCCATCCGAGGCCAACTGGCCATGCTCAAAATATGCCTGGAGAAATCCATTTCTTCATCTATAAAGTGAGGATAACAACAGCATTTATCTCACAGGGTTATCAAAAATATTAAGATAAATAACATAAGTGAAGTATTTGGCAGAGCTTAAAGTGCTATGTAAAGGTTGAGAGTATGGTGTAAAAAGCACTAATTCTGGGGTCAGAGACAGAGACCTACTTCTGCTGTTTACTCCCTATGCGACCTTAGACAAGCCATATCAACTCTTTGTCCCTCAGTTCCCTCATCTATAAAGTAAGGAAGGTGGATTAGATAGTCTCTAAGGTGTCTTTCTATATTCCCATGTCCAGTTTATGTGTTGTCACTGCAAAAAAAATTAGCACTGTGTGATCGATCAGCCTTCTCTCGATGATCTTCTCGAAGCTTCTACCAATGAGTCTCATTCCTGCAGAGAATCATGAAAAAGACAATGCAAAGGAAGGAGTCAAAACCAGATAAACAATATTAGGGTCGATCACGACAATGTTAACAGGAAAAACAGTAGCAAAACAAATGAAACCAGAATGATGAGGACAAAGCTTGCCCCTAAAGAAAAGATAGGAGATAACATCTTCCCCCTCCCATCCCACTTCTGTTCAGAATTAGGGGATTATGGGTATGAAACAGTGTATGTAATGTTGGACTTCTTCAATATTTTGCATAATTTTCCTGAACTTTTTTCTTTTTGTTTTTAATTCTTCATTACAAGGGATGACTTTCTGGGAGAATCCAGGGAGGGATTCAGTAGGATACAAAGGAGATATAAAAATAAAAGATAATAAAAAAGGTACTTTTTAAATGGAGCTGTGGCTAGCTGTGTGGAGGGTCATCTTAGGAAAGGCAGATGAATTGGTGGGACTGGATTCATTAAATGGACCCAGAGGTGTCAAACTACCCTGTGTCACTAGTAGCAGAATAAAATATAACTGGGAAATATTTAACAAAATAAATGAAAATACAATGCAACATAATGTTGATTTGTGGTTTTCTAACTTTGGTGCAGTTTGAAGTTGAACTTTGTAGTTGAAGACCGGACAGAGGCTGCATTCTCTTACTATGAATTTTTGCTTCATGTTCAGCAGCAGATTTGTAAGTGAAATGGAACCAGAGAAGAAGAAAAACATCCATGACTTTTGAGACAAGCATAAGCTGTCAGAAAAGCACATGGGAAATCTGGAAAGAAAGCATTTGCAATGCACTCCACCCTTTCTGAAGATTTGACAGTTAAAGGTGAAGAATTATCTTCTAGAAGGAGGATTTATTTGAGCCTAAATTAAAAGATAGCAGTGATGCTATTTCACTAACTACATTTTGAATTGGTTTATACATATTTCCAATAGTACAGCAGTATGGTCCTATTAATTGCAGGCTGGCAAATTTATGTAGCTATGTGGAATGGTATTTCATAATATAAAATTAGATAAATCCTTTTTCTTACATTTAATAGAATATTTCCTAACTTAAACTCTGGCAAGAGATGCCAAAGGGCAATGGTACTAGGTTATTTGTTTACATGAATTACTTTTTAACAAAGAATGATTCGTATTCATTAAATGGATTGAGCATTTTCCCAGTGAAGACTATAGAATTTCAATATATGAACTGTAGAAATAAAACATATAATATACATAAATGTCACACTTGTAAAGAAATGTAAAATTATAACTACAGAATATGAATTGCTTAAAATGTGCTACATTGTTGAATGTTTGATGACAGATCTTTTTGTCCCAGTTAGAGAATGAGGTTGACTAATACATATTAAGAATGGAGTACACATAAGAAACACTTCGTAATTCTGTTAAATCTTTTATGTGGAATTATTTATGATCACCTTACTAATTAAAGATATTTTGCTTGAAAAATAAATAAATATGAACTCATGACTTATAACCAAACTCTGTTTGAGTTTGACACCACTGATACCCAAAGGCAACAAGACAAATCACCTCATGAAAACACCTCATCCCATCTTCCTAAGCTCAAAACCTCTCCTCATTTCCCACCTGGCCATCTACTTTGGGACTTCTCTGAGTTTTCCACTATGGCCCTGCATACTCAGGTACTTTCTCCCCTCCCTCCTTTTCAGCTTCCTTTTGTGTGTGGTCTTTCCCCTTTGGATTGTAAACTCCTTGAGAGCAGGGACCGTCTCTTTGGTTGCCAATATCCCAGGCACCCCAAGCAGCAGTTCTTTTCCTTAATCATTCTCTTTTCCCCAATTATAACTTGCTACCCTGAGCTCATTTTGGTCTTTAATGGAACTGATGGTCCCTGGCCTTACCTGAGTGCACCTCCTCTGAGACACACAGTGAATGACTCATACCCCACTGACACATACACTGACTCACAACAACTAACACTTCTTTAATTTCCACCCAGTTACATTAACTCATCACCTTTTTGCTTTCACACACTCCATACACTGTTTACTTAAAATCCATTCTCAATAGACTCCATCATAAACCACAAGAGCAAGCTACACCTAGTCTACTGGTTATTAATAGGAGTTGTAATGGTAGTATCAATCAGTCAGTTAATAGGCATTTATTAAGCACCTACTACATGCTAGGCTCCAGTAATAACAATAATTGGCATTTATACAGCACTTTTCCAATCATCAAGCATTTATTAGGTGCCTATTGAGACACTGTGTTACGTGCTAGAGATTCGAAACCATCCATGCCCACAAGGAGCCTACATGTACATAAGTCAGAACAAACATGCACATATGTAAGCTTATACAAAATATATAAAACACATATTAGGTAATTTTGCTACCAATGAGCCAATGAGAGGATCAAGAAAGGATCTGAGCTGAATTTTTAAGGAAACTAAAGATCCTAAGAGACAGAAGAGAGTGTATTTCAGGCGTAAGGGACAGTCCATGCAAATCATGGAGACAGGATATGGAAGGTCAAGTGTGAGAAAAAGCAAGAAGCTGGTTTGGCTGGAATGCAGAGAGCATGAAAGTGAGTAATGAATAACAAAGCTGGAAAGGTGAAGTTGAAGTCAAGCTGTGAAGTAGTTTTTAATCGCAAAAAGAGGGGACTGTATTGGATCCTAGAGTTAACATGGTCTGTAAAACACTTTAGAGACACATCATTGAAGCCTAACAACATTCTATAAGATGGACTGGTATAATAATTTCATAGGTAAAATTATCTCCATCTAACAGATGAGGAAACTGAGGTTCCAAAAAGTTGATTGACATGTCCACGGTCAAAGTGAGCATCCCAACCCAAGGCTTCCTAACTACAAGTTCAGAATTATATCCATAGCACCAAGAGAATCCCACAAAAAGGAGAATAGTAGGTTGTAGATGAAGAGGATTATAGTATCCCAGGATTCTGGGCTAGAAATGACTTGAAAGATCATTCCCCTAAGGTCATGGAGAATACCTGAACCTGCTCGGCAGAGAGAAGATCCCTGTAGTGAGGTATCTTCCACCACTCATTTCTAGAAGCATCCTCACCAAGTGTGGTTATTGAGCATTACCCAAGGACTGAGCCCTCATTGTCCAATCCCTCCATTACATTTGCAAGAAGATTTTAAGGCAAAATTTAACTTTGAACGATTTATCTTTTTCTGTCTCTTCTGTCCCAGCCGGCCAGCTTATGAACTATCTTGGCTTATCCTCTCTCAGTATCTTCTGTCCTGTTGGCTTGCCGATGCTGCTAGTTCCAAGTAAACCTTTAGTACATTTTTTAACAAAGTGGGGGGAAAGGCCTGATTTTTTGTGTTATGAATAATCACACCATAATTTCTTTGTTTTTAAGAATGAGGTGGTGGAAGAGTTATGGGATGAAGTGAGACAGAACTTGGTTTTCTTAAAATGGGGCATTTATGGCCCTTTGAAGTCCTGAATGACAGAAGAAAAGAACTCATGAACACCCCTCCAAAGCTTTTCTGGCCCTTTAAAAACTTTTATTTTTCTTCTCCTATAGTTTTAAAGCATTATTAAATCTAGCTGGATGCTTGGGATTTGGAGGGGAAAGAAAAGAAACAACTGAAACATTGATTTTCCTCTCCTGGATATCATGTTTGTTTTGACATGTGGGTGTGGTGGGCCTTTCTGGCTCAGCCTTACTGCCAATTCAACGTTGGGTGCCTACGGGACACAGCACAGCCATGTCTGTGTTACTTGGACAAGGAGTATCGTTTTTCACTTTGTGGGTCATTCCCACACAGCTGTAAGACTCAGGTGTCATAGATCCAAGTCCCTTTGCCCTCTCATTAAGATCTTAAGCTACATACATATGTGGCACATAATAAAAGCAGGTTGGTTGCAAATTTAATGTGGGTGTGATGGTGGGCTTTCAAGGGACAGGCAGTGTTACAATGGACCATGGGGGAAAGTCCTAGGGTCTGAAATTAATGAGACTTTGGAATTACTCTTTCCTCATTAGAGTCCATTTCTGGAATGGTGACTGGATACCATCAATTTCTACCACCTACTTACTTCTTTGTAAGTTCTTTCTCTTTTCACTTTTAATGGAAGGTCTTTCATTTGGATGTTTCTGACACAGAGAAGCAGTGACTCACTCACATTTCTTGGTATGCCATGCAGAAAAACATTGACTCTCTTCTGTCTCCTGAAGCTCATCTTGACTGGATAGGATATGTGGTTACCATATTGGTCCTCTAGAATGGGATCTCTTTAAAGTCGGAAAAATATAATGATTCAAATGGATCTGTGATCATATCAGTTGAGAGGCTTCCTCTAGCAATGCAGATCACAGTTCATCCACTCCTACCCACCTTGTATTACTCTCATCCATGTCCTACCAAAAGTTTGTCATATGGGACCTACCAAAATTACAATGGGGGACTTTCTTACTTTTTCTGTACGTCTTGAACAGACTAGCAGAGTACCTGTCAGGCCTCAATATCACCATGCGAACAGTCAGTCCAAAACTTCCTTCAAATCCAACTTTCTCTAGAAGGTTTTTTCCTAGTTCCTCCCACTGCTACTGCCTTTGCTCTGAGAATACTTTCCATCTACTGTATGTATATGTGTGTGTGTATACATATATACACATACATACACACACTTACATTTACTGTATGTATGTATATGTGTGCGTATATACACACATATGTATATGTATACATGTATATGTATATACATATATCTTACAAACAGATACATCTTGCCTGTATGTGTGAGTGTCTTGCATAAAATTTTTTGCATAGTGCTTTCCTCATTAGAATGTGAACTCCACACAGAATGAGAACACCAACAACATTTTTAAAATAATTTTGAAAAACTTAAGAATACTGATTATGGCAATGACAAAGCATAATTCCAAAGGCCTTATGAGGAAAAATGCAGCCCGTTTCCTGACAGAAAGGTCACGGACTCATGATGAAGAATGCAACCCATTTCCTAACATAAAAGTTATGGACATATGAAGAATGAGACACATGTTTTTGGAGATGACCAATATGGGAATTTTTTTTACTTGACTGTATAGATATTTGTCACAAGTTTTCTTTTTCTTTTTTTTCCACTGGTGAGGAGTAGAAGGGAGAAAAATGAATTTTAAATAATTAAAATTTAAAATTTAATTTCAGAAAAGGAAATGTATGTGCCTTGAGCAGAGGGACGATGTATTTGCCCTTATTTGTGTCTCCACTACTTAACACAGGGTCTGACATAATAAATGCCCATTGACTGACTAAGTGATTAGCATATAATAAATGCTTAATATATGTTTTTTCATTCATTCTTCCTTCTTTTGAGATGAAGTATCTGCCTTCTTATGACTTCCACCCAAGGCTGTGCTGGAACCAGCTTGTACAGGCTCACAAGTGAGCACCTGTATACCTCAGAACTCAGCAAAACTTACATATTAAGGTTTGATTTATTGTTTTGTTGATTGTCTACTCTAGACTTAAGAAAGTAATGGAGAAAACATTAATAACACAGATTAAACTAAAAAATGCATCATGTATCTTTTTTGGTAAGGGGAAGAAGCCAGTTGTTAAACATTTATTAAAATATCACTTCTTTCATCTCTGGGATGCTAATTCTGAGCCTGGTGACAAGCAGAATGAATCTAATTTCTATTTCCACTGATAAACCTTCAAGTATGTATGAAAAAAGAAATTTTTTTCAACCCCAAGACTTCTAGTCTTCAAGAGAAATACCCTCACACAGTTTCCATTGCCTTCACCATCCTGATGGTCCTTCTCTGGAAGTACTGGAGCTGTCATAAAATGTGTCTCACGAGATTGAACATAATAATGTCAGCTGCCAAGAGGGACACGAAAGTGCCATGTCTATTTCAGGATATACAAAAGAAGAAGCAATGGACAGCTACTGATCTGAAAAACACCACCAGAGGATTCTATTCAAGCAGAGACAATAACCAACCCTGGAATATTTGTTGTTTGTTCGTTATTAGGCCCTTCTTCCTGAAGGGGACCAATGACATCATGAGGGTGTCGTCTTGACTTGTCCTTGATTTGGATTTAAGTGAGGCAGAGCTAAGCAGAGTCATCAGCTTCACTCTGTCCTCCAGAGGTGTTGGAGTCCAGTGGCAAGACAAAAGTCAAGATGACTGGTGATGGCCCAACCTGGAATATTTAAAACCAATATTGAATGGCAGAAAGTCACTGATCATACAAATTGGACTGTCACTCTCTAGCTCACAGTGATCTCATACTTGTGTACAAGTTTTCTGTAATTCTCTGATGTACCCACTGGGTTCGAGGACAGATCCATTCTATATTTTGTGTTCCCCAAGGAAATGGTCTGGCATGTCACTCATTTTGTTTGATTGAAACTTTGAGAGCAATCAGCTTGGTGAACAGGGTAAACTTATCCTTCAAGGCTCAGGTAGAGAAGTGTTTTCACTTCTCTTTGCCTCAGTTTCCTCATCAAGAGTATTGGCATATCAGAGAAAGCACTACTGACCCTGCCTTCAAAAGTTTTCATATTCTAACAGGGGAGACAATAAGAAAATGACTGTACGTGTAAGCTAGATATAATATAAATAGACCCACTCACAGGGAGCTCCTGAAAAGACCTTAGCCTAAAAGGTCCAGGGTCTCCCAATGCATCCTGGGCCATGTCCAGTCATCCTGGTGAATATCAGGCCACTGGACCCAGATGGCTCTGGAGGAGAAAGTGAGACTGGTGGCCTTGCACAGCCCTCCGTCACTCAAATCAAAGTCAACTGCAAGTCATGTCATCATTTCCCTGATGTCATGGTCCTCTTCGAGAATGAAGGACAAACACAATATAAATAGAAGAGAGAAGGCAGTGGAGGACAGGGAGAGATAGGGAAGGCTGCCTGTGAGAAGGCAAGATTTGAGCTGAATCTTGAAGGAAGCCAGGAGGTGAAGAGAAGGAAGGAAAATATCCCAAACATGGGAGACAGCCAGGAAAAAGTTATGGAGTTGGGAGATGGACTGTCATGTTTGAAGAACTCTAAGTAGACTGGTGTTATTGGATTGTAGCATATGTGGAGAGGAGAAAAATGTAAAAAGATAGAAAGGGGCCAGATTGTGAAACACTTTAAATCTCAAACTTCCCAGTATTGTCGCAAAGATCAAAGGAGACTATATTTGTAAAGCGTTTAGCATAGTATCTGGCACATAATAGGCACTTAATTAATGTTTGTTTCCTTTCCTTCCTTTTTTTAAATATTTGATCCAGAAAGTAATAGGCAGCTAGATGGTGTAGTATATATATCACAGGGCCTAGAGTCAGAAAGATTTGGGTTCAAATCCAGCCTCAGACACTTAATACTTCTATGACCGCGGGCAAGGCATTTAACCTCTGCCTCAGTTTACTCAACTGCAAGATGAGGATAATAACAATACCTACTTCCCTGGCTTGTTGTGAGGATAAAATAAGATATTTGTAAAGTGCATAGCATAGTGTCTGCTACACAGTAGGTATTAATAAACATTTATTCCTTTTCCTAGCAAGGCAACAGAGCTCTTGGTACTGTCAAATTATTCAATGCCGGAAATGAAAATGGCTTTATCTGGGAGAAAACACTTTTTAAATGTATAAAAAGCTGCATTACTGTCTCCCTTGCCACTGGGCCACAGGGCTTTTCTATCTGACTTGCAGCTGAAGCCTCCTATGTGTTTTGTCTCCATTAGAATGCAAGCTCCTTTACAGCAGAAACTGTTTTTTTTTTCTATTTGCATCTCTAGTACTTAACACAATGCTTTGTACATAATGAATGTTTAATGATTTTTTTTCATTCATTCATTCATTAGTTCATTCTAAGTGCCCAGAAAAAATAGGAAATAAAACAACTGGATGCTTAGAATTAAACTCTTACAGGTTCTGAGCGCATCGTTCCACTCAAATTGCTCTCTCCAAAGTTACCAATGACTTCTTAATTGCCAGATCCAATGGCCTTTCCTCAATTCTCATTCTCCTTGACCTCAGTGCAGCCTTTGGCACTATTGATCCCTCCCTTCTCTGTGATACTCTCCTCTCTCTAGGTTTTCAGGACCCTACTCTCTCCTGGTTCTCCTTCTACCTGCCTGACTGCTCCTTCTTTATCTCCTTTGCTAGATCCTCTTCAAGATCAAACCCTCTAATCATAGATGACCCACAGGGTTCTGTCCTGGGCCCTCTTCTCTTCTCCATCTATGCTATCTCACTCAGTGATCTCATCAGCTCCCAGGGATTTAACTGCCATCTCTGTGCTAACAATTTATGAATCTTTCCTGCCCTAACCTCTCTGCTGAGATCCAATCTTGCATCTCCAGCTGCCTTTCAGACATCTTGAATTGGATGTCCAGTAGATTCCTTTTTTTTGAGAGAGGAAGCCAGGGCAATTGGGACTAGGTGACTTGCCCAAGGTCACACAGCTAGTAAGTGTGTCAAGTATCTGAGGTCGGATTTGAACTCAGGTCCTCCTGACTCCAGGGCCAGTGTTCTACTCACTGTGCCACCTAGCTGCCCCTGTCCAGTAGATATCTTAAACTCAACATGTCCAAAACTGAACTCACTATGTTTCCTCACAAATCCTCCCTCCAGTCTATCTAACTTATTACTGTAGAGGGCAACACTACCCTCCCAGCTGCTCATGCTCACAACCTAGGTATTATCCTGAATTCTTCACTATCACTCACTCCCCACATCCAATCTGTTGCCAAGATCTGTCAACTTCACTTTTGTAACATCTCTCCAATATGTCCCTTTCTCTTCTCTGACACTGTCCCCACTCTGGTATAGGTGCTTATCATCTCATAGCTGGACTAGTTCCATAGTCTGCTGGTGGGTCTGCCTGCTTCCCATCTCTCCCCTCTCCAATCCATCCTCCAATCAGTCTAAATCACTAATGTGACTTTCCCAAGGCTCAAGTTTGAGCATGTCTCTCACACCACCAAATAGGGTAGGATATTGTCTGTAGCACCTGTTGGCAACTCCAAAAAAAAAAAAACGGAAGGGGAGCTTGCTATAGGTTGAAGCCAAGTCCAAGCAAAACTATTTGTGTGTGCGAAATAATAGATATTGAGACAGGACTAAATATCACCCAAACATAAGAAAAGCTCGGCTTAAATTAGGAACATGTATGCAAAGACAATTTTAAAAAACACATAGAGGGTTAGAGATGAAGCCTACCAGGTTCTGGAAGAAGAGATATTAGATAAAATTTTAATACAAGAAATAAAACTGAATGGGAGAAGGAAATTTTCAAGTGTACAAAAGGAATGGGAACTGAAGGGGGGATAACACACAAAGTAGACATTCAAAGGACCTAAGACCTAGATTAAAGAGTTGTGCCCCCATGTGACTGACCAAATGACCACAGGAGTTTTGAGATTTCACCATCATAACATGATAACATTGTTTTAGAACATTTCTAAAGCATTTTAAAGTTCACTAATTTCTTGTCCTGGAACTTCCGGAGGGCAAGTGTTATTATCCTGATTTTACAAATGAAGAAACTGAGGTTCATAGTGGAACATGTTCACAGGCATGCAGCTAGTTAAGTGGCAGAGTCTAGATAGGAACCCATTGTCTGGGACTCCAAATCCCCTTCTCTTTCCATTATATAACACTACCTCATACCATCAATATTTCTGTATCACAGAGAGTAGAATTTTCAGGCGGTAAAAACATGTGTATGTACATATAAAATAATATTTAAAGAGTTACTCACTGTGTTCCCCCTTATATTGTACACCCTTAATTGCTGTCTACCTTCCCCATCCCTAGCCTCTGGATCTGGCTCCTGGGAGAAGACTGGAAAGAAAATGCTGACGTTAGAGTCAAGACTCTTGATTTGAATCACAGCTCTGAAACTTTGTAGTTGTGCAACCCTGGGAGCTGAGCAAAAACCTCACCCTTCACTGTCCTTCCCCTTTTCCTATTCAGTTTTATTTCTTGTAGTAAAGTCACATCAAATCTCTCTTTTTTCAGTGACAGCCAACTATAAGGGTGACTTTCTTCATGACCTTGGCCAAGTCCCTTGACCTCTCTTATCTTCATTTCATCTGTAAAATGGAGATGATGATATTTTCAAAACTGATCTCATAAGGCTATTGTGAGGAAAGTGGTCTGTAAGTCTGTACAGCAATAAAACATCTTAATATGAGCTGTTATCATCATTTTTGTAAGTTTGGAACTATGAGAAAACCAAGTTTTTGTCTTTAAGAATGAATGAAAATATGGTGGCCAGATCAGCTATTGAAATATGTGAGGACATTCATTATATAAAAATGGGACCCACATCCCCAAAAAGAATGAGTAGATGGGGAACAAAAATCAAGTGACATGGAAAGTCAGGCAAGGCTGTCTCTATAGCTCCTTATTGTATGTTTGGCCCATAGACTCTTTCCTAAGAAAATACATATCCAGTTTCAGAGAAGTAGAGGGTAAAGATGGAAAAGGGAACCCAGTTAAAGCCTATGCAGATGAAGTCACCCTGGCAATAACAAAACAAGAGGCCTAAGCACTAAAAAGAAATGGTTTGCCAGAAATCCTGGAGCAAGAGTTAACAAAACAAAGTACAAAACCATAAAGTGAAACCAAAGGAAATACAATGTCATTGCAGATGTAAAAGTGGAGGTTGGGCCAGGGAGCATTCTTGGCCTCCATCTTTGGAAGGGAAGAAGATGCCAAAGGGAAGTGGGAGATGACAGTAAAGGAAGAGGGAAAGATAGCAAATAGGGGAGATTGGAAAGTTGTCTTGCAAAAATAAGTGTGGCTGATCTGGTCATGGCAAGTCACGGCAAGAGTCCTAGATCTGGCATCAGGAAACCAGGGTTCAAATGTTGCTATTTCACCTGTGTAGGGGCATCTCAGCCTCCTTGTCTGTAGAATGGGAGAATAAGACTAGGAAATTTCTAACACCCTTCCAACGAATTAATAAACATTTACTGAGCACTTGATAAGCAAAATACATGTGTATGTGTGCGCATGTTATTATTTGATATACTCAATCATTTTAATCTTATAACTAATATACAAGAAAGAAGGCACCAGAAAGTACCTGATCATAGGATATAGGACTACAAATGCCTTCCACTGAGATTACCTTCCATATAGTCTATATATATCTTATATGTTTTATTTCTTATATACCTGAAATGTTCTCCCTCCTCTTTGCCTCTTCCTTCAAGATCCAACTCAAATCCCACTTTCTTCTATATAGGACTTTTTTTCCTGGCCTAGGAAATTTTAACCTTTCTACAGCTTCTTTCTAGGGTCATGAGCCCTCTGTTTCATTGATATTTTAAAGGATTTGGTTAGAATGTTTTCTAAATTTTTTAAAGTCCATTTTATAATTCCAAAATTGTGTATGTTAAAACTGGTATTACATGTGTATTAATTGCTTCAAGTATGTTCTTCCCATGTAGCTTTTATTTCAGGGTGCCAATAAGCCTCATCTTATTTAGTCTTAGCCTTCTCCTTGATATCTTTATGTTCAATGTGTCTGGCTTGGAAAAGATCAAGGTATTTGTAGGTATGATCTTTATCCATTGGTTCAATGTTATCTCCAAATCCAACCTTTTAGTCATCAGTCTCTATCTTTCTTCATCCTAAGCTAAGAATTTCAAGTTTATCAAGTCCAAATTACCATTTGCAGAAGATCTGCAAGATGAAGTAACTGCTGATTGTGTTTTTGATGGAGGTTTTCTGCAGATTTTCAATAGCTCCTTCAATTCCCATCTCCTGCAGTGATATTTGCCACATTTCCCAAGAGGATATTTCTTAATAGCTCCATCTTTCCTCCTGTGGTTATTACCATGGTAACAGGCACTGTATATACTGCAGTATGCAGGTGCTGAAATGTTTTCTATGAAATGTCATGGAAGAATACATTCATTTGTGATCATTATAGCAGATACCAGTTTTTAAAATTTACTTTCTCTTGGTATAATTATTCTTCAAGTTGGATTCATGCCACCAAACTCAAAAAGAGGTTTTGGAATTCCAGTCTAAGTATGCCTTCCTCCTTTTCCAAAATCATTTGTGATGTTGGTTCTCATTTTTGTTTTTCTTCTTTTCAAGTTTGAATTAAGTGAAGATTTTCACCTGTCTTTCCTCTGAAGCCCTTATGGTCTTCGACTTTTCAAGATCTTAACGTTTTATTAAATCTTCAATTTTATCTCTTAGCTCATGTCATCTAGATTTAGGGATTTTTTTTAAACAATTCCCTTGCACTTATGGTCAATACAGTGTGATATGACTTGCAGCTAAGAATACCACAGACAAAAAACAAAATGAAGCCTTTGTTTGTGTCAGAAAGGTAGGGTGTGGTTTCCTCCTCCCACTCTGTCACAGTTCAGGGTTAGAAAGACATGCCCTCTTCCTTGCACTCTGAAAATGCCCTGCTTCATAAGCGGATTCAGCTAGCAATATTCCCATTCTCAAACTTGAACTCTGAAATTGCTAAAGGCGTAACTATTTACAGTACCCAAAGATAGGTAGGTGGCATGGTGGATAGAATGACTAGTGTTAGAAGACCTGCATTCAAATCTGACCTCAGACATTTACTATCTGTATGAGCCTGGGCAGGTTGCTTAACCTCCAATTCCCTCAGTTTTCTCATCTGTAAAATGGGGATAATAACAGCACCTATATCCCAGGGTTATTATGTGGATCAAATGAGAGAATAATTATAAAGTGCTTAGCATAGGGTCTGGTACATAGTAAGTGCTATATAAGCATTAGCTAGTAGTCATAATCATAGTTGTAGTCACAGTAGTATTGGTGGTGGTTGTGCTGGTGGTGGTGGTGGTAGTAGTAGTAGTAGTAGTAGTAGTAGTAGTAGTAGTAGTAGTAGTAGTAGTACAGCATTTAGCACAGTGCCTGGCACAGAGTAAGCACTTGTTCCTTTCTTTCCAGAGGTTAGTTTGGAATGATCCATTCTCAGAGAAAATATGCTACTTCTTTGCAATCTCCATTTCCTTTTCTAGTTTTTCACTAAATATCCCCTTAATTCCTAGAATTTTGCCAGGAATGGAAGTCAAGCTCATTTTCCTAGATTTCACAGGCTCCATTTCTTTTCTCTTCTGGAAAATCAGGACATTTGTCCTTCCCCAGTCCTATAACGACTCTTCCGTTTTTCATGATCTTTCAAACAGTGAGCCAACAATCAAATATCTTTTGGTAGCATAGAATTCTTCAGGATCTTGATCTGGTGAATAGAAATTTTCAAGGGCAGCTAGGAGTTCTCATCTTTCTACGTATTTGGTTTTTTGTTCTATTGATCATTTTTATTCTGCCCTTTCCAATCCAAAATCATTCTCTTTGACAGAAAAAAAAAAACAAAATAAATGTTGGGAAGGATTATCTTGTCTTCATTAACCATTATCATCACCCAACACTCTCCAAAGAGAAGTCTTATCCAGTGGTGAGATTCAAACAAATTAACAACTGGTTCTCCACTGAATGGAGCCAAGGTGCCGCCCCTGCTACTGACATGGTGGGCGCAGGCCCCAACCCCCCTAACAACCAGCTCACAGAACTCAACCTAAAATTAGGTACTGCTCTACTGAACCACTGCAAACTGGATTAATCCCACCACTGGCCTTATCCCATCCTTTATCATCCTGTTTTCTTAATTTAGCTTTTTAAAACCACCTATTTGTTGTTCTTAGTTTTCTTTGATAACCACAGCTCATTCTGAGATGAGTACTCCTGAAACAATTCCTCCAAAGAAATGCATTTTATCCATCCTTCATGACTTGCCCTTGTTTTTATCTCTTGTGTGCCACTTTTAAAAAATATTTTATTTCATTAAATATTTCCCAATTATATGTAAAAAAAAGTCAACATTCATCTAAAATATTTTGAGTTCCAAAATCTCCCTCCCTCTTGCCCCTACTACACCCCTTGATAAAAAAAAAAGCAATATGATATCAATTATGGTATGTTTTTTTTTTAATCCAAGTTGGTGTATGTGTTCCCTGTGTATCCATTTCATTGTCTTTAGACAACTCCCTTTTCCTCCTCATCAGAATTTATTCTGTTGGGGTCTTTGGCATATCATTCCTGAAAGTTATCCCATAAATCCTGGGTTAACTTTCTTTATAGAATCTGAGACCATGGCATCCTACCTATATTTCTCTGAACACTTTGAAAAGTGTTATCTGCAAATCTAAGACATATGTTAGATTTGTTTCCTTCTCCTCTATTAAAAATATTAAGATGGAGTTATCCCTCCTTTCTAGTGGTCTGGCCATTTTCTCTCGTTGGTTCCTCTACCTTTTGAAGTATTCTATTTCATTATTTTTAGAAACACAAACTTATTAAGACATCTAGGTCTGGGCTATATAATTGGTAAGGTAACAAAGTAATGGTCTTTGAATCAGTAAGCTATATGTCAATCATTGGGAATACTCTTTAGATTTTGAGAGTTGAGAGAGTAAGGCTTATTTTTGTTTAATATAATTTTTGAGCTCAGAAAACCAATGCATAGAGTTTAATACTTAGAAAAGAGTATGTGATGGTATTGATGATGCATTTTAACTCCATTTAAAATTTTAAATTAGTTGGGATGTAGGATAATGAGAATTTTTTTTAGTGGGGTGGTTTGCTTCTGATTTGCTATGAGAAACCTGTATGATACAGATAGAACACAGGACTAGGAGTTGGGAGAGCAACTTTCTTTTCATGCTTTAGCAACTAGTTCACTGTGTGACTTCGAGCAAGTCATTTAACCTCTCTGGACCGCCATTTCCACATTTGTAAAACGAAGGACTTGAATAAGATGATATCTAAAGTTCTTGTCCAGTACTAAGATTCTGAGTCTACTTGTAGAAAACGTACTTTTGAATCTTCACCCAATTTTTTCTCTAGGTGGAAAAATAAATAGAGGTGGGGAAAACCAGTTACTAAACACCTCTCTTGCTAATTCATTGCAAGAATGAAAAACGAGATATGACAGAATCTCACAATTCAAAGGAACCTCTGAGATCATCTAGTCCAACCCATACCCAAGCAAGAATCTCTTCTATAATATGCCCAACAATTGTTCATCCAGTGGGTATTTGAAGACCTCCAGTGATGAGGAACTCACTACCTCCTACAGCAGTTCATCATACTCCCTTCCTTCTTTCATATGGGGAATTATACACTTACTTGTGGGTGCTCTCCCCAAAGAAATATAAATTTCTGGAAACAGAGTTCTGTTAAACCAGGCTTTGATAAAGCCCATTCGGATTCAAATGGAGGTACTTGACTATGCCTTAAATTCAAATCACTTTGGCTCTCACTGACTGGCCAATAACAAGTCCCAGCCCAAGCCTATGTTGGTCATTATTTGGTTTTTGATGGCTCAGAGTTAGTATAAATAGAAATCTTCTTCTGGTCAGAAACCCTGAGGGTCTTTCCCTCCCAAATCAAAAAAAAAATTTTTTTGAATAGGTAAAGGAGACCATATTTTGCTTCATTTCTTACCCAACCTTAAATCACTGAATGGATGTTGTCTCAGACAAACTGAGACCCGGGAAACACCTTGCAAGGAATGTAAATTTCTTGAAATGGATAAAACCATTCAGATTGATATGGAGCCAAATCACTTTGGCTCTCACTGATTGGCCAACAATGGGCCCCCTCTCAAATCTAAGTTGATCATCGTTCAGGTCTTGTTGGCTCAGAGTGAGTATAAATGGCAATTTTTTTTCTGTTTTGGCCAGAAACCCCAAGGGTCTTACCTTCCCAGATTTTATTTTTGAGTAGGTAAAAGAGACCATTTTTTGCCTCATTTCTTACCTAGCTTTAATCACTGAAAGGGTGTTCCCTCAGACAAACTGATACCTGGGAAAGACCTTAACTTAAAAAGGCCAATGTCTCCCATCTCATACTGAACCATATCCAGTTATCCTGATCTAAGTCTTGCCACTGGACCCAGATGGCTCTGGAGGAGTGAAGCTGATGACTTTTCACAGCCCCACCTCACTTAAGTCCAATTCACTTGCAAGTCAAGACATCACCTTGCTGATGTGGTTAGTCCTCTTTGAGAATGATGGACAAACGACACCAACAATACTTTTGGACAATTCTTGAATCCTGTGCTGGACGAGATTTGGGTCACAATGAAAAGGGCCCAAGAAAATTCAATTGCTATCTTGACGAAACATAACCTCTACAGAGATGAGCACATCCAAGGTTAAATCAAAATTGTTCAAGAAGAACTTATGTCTTCTGCATAACATCCAATATGGATGTCAGTCAAGTCCTTAGGGCAGCAGAAAGGACACACTGGTTTGGCCATCACTGTCATGGAGACAGTGACAAAGCCGTAGCAGAGACACATAGCTACAAAAATTGTCAAGCCATTGCAGAGAAACAAACTCTGAAAACTCTGCAAAATGACTTTGTTCTGAGGATGAGTTCCTTATTGGCTCCATGTTGAATTAGGGTAATAATGCCCAAGGGCAGCATAACTGGGCCTAGGTTTTTATTTGTGGCCCCATTCAAGGGAGCTGGTTCCACAAATTCAATGGCTCTGCCATTGTTCATCAGGTAGTCATGAGAGGCTTCTGAATTTTGCTTTTTAAAAATTGGAATTGTGTGGCCTTCAGCCTATTGAGATTGTAGATGGATACCTACAAAGAGCCTTAAGGCTATCTAGTTCAAAGTCTTCATTTTTTTTAGATGAAGAAACTGAAGCCCAGCAAGGTTCATTCATAACTATATTTGTAATTTCTTACTCTGAACTTGAGTGTCAGAAACATCCCAATGAATTGAACACCTCATTTTCAAAAAATTAATCATAAGCTCTGGAGTTTCAATGTCTCGGGCTTTTAAAAATGATCAAAAATGTTAGAGTAGCAAAACCTTACCCTCACCAAAGGTGGAAGCAGAGTACAGTGGGTTCAAGGGTTGTCCAAAATTATTGTTGTTTGTCCTTCCTTCTCAAAGAGGACTAATGACATCAGGAAGGTGATGTCTTAACTTCGAGCAAATTGGATTTAAGTGAGGCAGGGCTGTGCAAGAGGACCTGGGTTCAGAGTCTATCTTTCCTATTTTCTACCTTCTTGAATTTGGTCAAGTCATTTAATTTCTCTGGGCCTCAGTTTCTTCATCTGTAAAATGAGAGGGTTGAGCAAGATTGCCTCTGACATACCTTCTAGCTCTAGATCAATAATTCTAAGAACTATCCTGGCCTTCTGTTTTTTTTTTTCATCCATACAATGAAGGTTTTGGATTAGATGGGGAGGGGAGGGAGAGAGGGAAGGGAAAAAGCATTTTATAAATAACCTACTATGCGCCAGGCACTGTGCTAAGCACTTTTACAGGCATTATATCATTTGATCCTCACAACAATTCTGCAAGGTATTATTCCCATTTTACAGATGAAAAGCAAAGCCAAGTGACTTATTCAGGGTCAGGCAGTAAGTGTGCGAAGTTGCATTTAAACTTTGATCTTCCCAATTCCAGGCCCAGCACTTTATCCACTGCACAACCTACCTGCTTGCTCAAAGGATGGCTTTTGAGGTACATTCCAGATCAAGATCTCCAATTCTGTTTGAGAGAATGGATGACCTTTTTATCGGGGCGGGGGAGGGGAGGTTAGCACTGTGAAGCACAAAACAGGCTATATAAATCCAGGCCTCTCTCTTCCATTGGGGATGGCTTGCGTTTGCATGTGTTCATAAATACATAGCTGCATATCTCTCCGCTAAATTCTTCCTCAGGTGCCACCCTAGCTTAACACAGAGGTGATCATAGATGCTCAGAGAGGCCATTCTAGCAGAGTGCAAGCCCAAGAAGGTCCTGCCGAGATGAAAATTTTGAGTAGGGACCAGCAACCCACCATTTGCTTACCATCTGAGAACCAACCTAGCTAAACGCCCAAGAGGCTCATCACTGGAAGCATAGGCAGCAAGCAATGAATTTTGAGGGCACAGCATCTCATGAAACTGTCTACTATAGCACAGATGGGTTGTGAGCTGAATGATTATGTTGTGAATTCCTCTATATCACTGACAAGGCCATTTTCATCTCTATATCACCTAGCATTTAGCATTGTGGTTAATAAATGCTTATTGAATGGAACTGAAATGAAATGAAATGAACTTTATGGAATTAAAGAAACCTACACAAACGAAACCACAGAATTTTCCCAATATTGAAGTAATATAGAAAGCACATCTTCTCAAACCCAGGCATACACAGTCCTGCTATATGGGAGAGAAATTAAGAACCTGGTTTAATGAGCTTGTGCATTTTCCATTACAAATATAACAACTTGCCAGAAGGTTTGCTTTCCCATTCGTTTGTTTTGAAATAAATAATGACTCCCCATCGTTTTCTCCCCAGGTTTCTGGATGGGTCTGCTTTTAGAAGATCAGCCATGAGCCAACTTGTTGCTGTAGCCCAGTAGATACTTTGGTCATCTGTTGCTTTTCCTGAAAACCCAAGTACCGTAGGCTGCTGGATCCTCAGCTATTAGGATCTGGGAAATATTAAAGCATGTTCCTGAGTCTCATCCAGGCTGATTTTACTGTAATTGAAACCACAGTACAAATGGGGTTGTTGTTCCTGCCAGGCTTAAACCTGTGCTTGTCCACGAATTGAGTGGAAAGGGTTCTTTCCTGCAACTCAAAATTCAGGAGTTGGGATCCCAACAAAAATGTCTTGTTTAAAAGAATTAGCTTTAAAAAAAAAGGTATGAAGGAGAAAATTGTGTATTTTGTGGTCTCCACCTACTGCTGCTTTTTGTTTTGGCAAACAACATTTTTTTACCACAGGCATTAGGTCCTCCAAGATCAAACAGTACAAATTAAATATGACTTGGCCTAAAAAACTATATATTAACTATAAATCTGTCATCTTAATTTCATTCATAAATGGGGGTAGAGTTTTTCTCTTTTCAAATAAATATATACACCACCAAGTAATATCTTCCATAGACAGAGCAATCTCTTTTTCTCAAATATTTAACCAAGAACAGCCAAAGAGTATGATCATACCAATCAAGAGAGGTAAATTAAACAAGCCTAGACTGTCATTTCACTTTTTTTTAATGCAACAAAGCCTTTTTCAAAAAAAAATGCTGGTTCCCAAAAAATCATGTACAAATTATGACTTCACTTTTGAAATTTGTCTTGGCAAAATTTCTGGAATAAGTTAATAAAATGCAATCTTCTGTAGGAAACTTGCTTCCGAAAAACAATTCTCCCCACTGAAAAACAGAGTGAGTGGAATGAGAAACGCGTCCCTTTATAATACAAAGTGTACTCATAATCCTAATGGCTCAGCATGTTACGTTAGATGGAACGTTAGAAATCACTCAGTTCAGCTCCTTCATTTTCAGGCATGAGGAAATGAGGAAGTCCCATCAAAGTAAAGTGACTTGCACAAAGCCACCTTGCTTGCACGGTATGATGACTTTAATTTACCAAACTATCTCCTGTTGTTAACAAGATGCTAAGACCAGGAGCTCATTTAAGAGGCAAAAGATCTCTTTCCTATTATGTTCCATATGTTTGGGTTCAAAGTTAATTATGAAAGATGATCCAAATTCCAAGAATGGGGCGTGCTGAAAAAAGAAAAGAGCAAACACTGGATCAAATTTCCATCAAATGTAATTCAGTAAGACTACTCCCATACCTTGACAGATGTAGTCTGAGGCCCAAGTCACAAAGCATATTGTAATACTAAACACGTTCAAGGTCCAACAAGCATTAAAATGGGGGGGGGGGAATATTTTGAAACCACCTAGGAAGAAAATTTGGGCCCATTTTTTAACAAAACATGAGACAAACAGAAAAAAAAGGAAAATTATATGAGTTCTATCACTTAACTACTAGGAAAATTTCTAGGCACGTAGTGGAGCAGGCCTGCACAACATACAACCCGCATGCCAAGGGATTTCAGATGGCCTGTGAAAAATGTAGAGGATGTAAAACAAAGTAAAGAGGTAAGGAGTGCTTTGTCCACACCCCTCCTAATCCACCTTTCAGAACAGTTACTAGTGTGCCCATCATGTAACTTGGTGGGAGGATTGCCACTGCATACCCTCTCCTGTTTGTCATGTGACCTGCCACAACAAACCATCATCAATCTGTTTCTACTCTGAGAGGAGTGAGAGTTGTATCTTTTCTCTGTGTTTTCAGTCATTAATAAGTGTAAATAGTAAGAAAACCTGAAAAATGTATTAAAACTTGTACCTCTCAGCAAAGTATTCTTTTAACATTAATGTGATTTCATGATAAATAAAAATCTTAATAAGTGTAATTAGTTGATATTAAATGGAATTTCCCTTTTTTAAATATGGTTTATTTGCAAAATAGTTTAATCATTGATTATACCTTTTCTTGGAAAGTGAGCCACTAAAAACCTATCTGTGGCCTGAAGAACTTTAGGCTATTTTAATTTGGGTCCCTACCTACTGCCAAGATATGCAGATCTGTAGTAAAGTAAGCCTAGTAGTTGGTTCCCCAAATGGTATGATTAGAAGGGTTCCAAGAAGGCCAAATCTTCCCTAAGATCTGTCAGTTGGCCTAAAATTCCACCATATCGATCTCTTACAAATAAGCTTTCCCTCTATTAAAATCCAAATACTTTTTGAAGATAGGACACATTCAACTTTATGCCATTTAAACTTTAGTGTGAGTTTTGCAATTATTTCCTGAAATTAGGTTCTGACTAGACAGAGGCAGGAAAAAAGTATGAGTAGCACAAGGATACTGGACTACTGGAAGAGGATTAGAGGGTACACCAAGCTCAAGAAAAATTGTTTAAAAGTGATTTCAATGTGATTTCATCAATGCGTAGGGGATAGGAAGGGTATTTATGTAGTGCCTGCTATGTTTCACGCACTGTGTTAAGTAATTTACAAAAATTATCTAATTTGACCCCCACCCTGCAATGTAGGTGCTATTATTACCCTAATTTTACCATTGAGGAAACTAAGCGGACAAAGGTTAAGTGACTTGCTCAGGGTCACACTGCTAATAAGTGCTGAGGCCAGAGTTGAACTCAAGTCTTCCTCACTCCAGACTCAGCACCTTCTGTACTGCATATCAATATAGGTATTCCCTCCAGTCTATGTGCTATGGCTGAGTTAGCCATACCTTCTCCTCTGTTCTTGTCCATGTTTTCTCATATATTCTCTATAAAAGCACTGCCTAACATGCTGGAGTCCTTTTTCTAGTTCTTTTAACATTCCACAGTTATCAGGGCAGCCCCCAGGCTCTCCATCTGTTAACCCTCACTCTCATTACTTAAGTGCCTCCCCCCCACCCCCTTGTTCAATCATACATCTTCTGGATGACATCTTCCACATTAATGGTTAGTAATATTGGTCATGCTCACCTGATTCCATCAAGTGAGAGTTCTTAATTTCTTAAAGGTCATGAACCCCTTTGGCAGTTGAATGAAGCCTAGGGACCCCTTCTCAGAATCATGTTTTTAAATGTATAAAATAAAATATATGGAGTTACAAAAGTAACCAAAGATTAGTGAAAATAAAGATGTACTTTTTTCCCATCCAAATTCAAGGACCTTCTGAAATTGAGGTAGGTTGGACTGTGTATAAGAATATCAACATAAAGAGTTCTTCAATCTTTTGTAGAAAAATTAAAAGGATAATAGAGGTGGAAATGCACGTGAAGTTCTGGGTATTGACACATCAACGGAAGAAACATGATTTTTCAGACCACATGAACACAGCCAATATATCACTACTCACCTAGTGGCAATGTAACCAATTATAACGAAGAGGCTATAGGAAAATCAACTGCTTCACCGATGACTTTTCACACCTGATATAAAACAAAACTAATACCAGAGGGTTCTGCATGTTTTTTGGGTACCTATATTATACTTTTATTGGCAATCTACTTAACGTTGTTCCAGGCAGATAGCAGGCATCGAAGAAATACTTCTTGATTGAAGACAATTTTAGCCTATTTTACAATTCTGCCTACACTCAGAGAATCATTAAGCTTTAGAATTGATTTGACATATGATTCTCCTCTAAAGCCTCTCTGACAAAAACAGTGAAGGCAGTTTAGACATGCTGCCTATTAAAGACATTCTCCACTGGAATGTAAGACTCCAGAGGGCAAGAACAATTTTGTTTTGTCTTTATATTCCCAGTCCAATGCTCCACAGGCAGCATAAAAGAGCTGCTTCCTTAATAAATGCTCAATGAATTGCTTGGTCCAAAGAAGAGAACCAGGAGGATATTTCAGATAAACTGATTTTGAATCATTAGCAGAGAAAAACTCCAAATAATTACCAATGCCCAAAAGTGGAATAGTCTACTTCTAATGGTAATGCTTTCTCTATGACCAGAGTTGTAACTGTAGAAACTGTGAAGTTTGTGAGTATATGATTTAGGGTGATTCTAAGTGCACTCAGAAGCAACTATACTAACTTCCAGCCTTAAGCCTGCTATTGGCTTGTCCTTTTTTGTATTCTCTGTGTGTCTGTCTGTGTATTCCTCTCCTCTCCTCGCCTTTCCTTCGTCCCTTCTTCCGCTTCCTCCCTTCTCCTCTCTTCTCCTCTTCTCTCTTCTCTCTCTCTCTCCTTCCTTCCCTCTCCCCCTCCCTATGCTCCAGATTCAAAGGCAATCTAGTGAGTATGCTCTGGAACATTCTCAGCAATTACAAAAATTGTAAAAATGTTCTAATTTGGCTGAGCCCCTGCTTCACAGTAAACTAGGGAAATCTCTTCTCCCATAGAATTGCTTCCTCTCAAACCACAAACTTATAGGCTTGGACAAAAATCACTGTGAATAACCATGTAATTTGTCCACACTGTTGAATAAACATCCAAACAAGGCATAAAAGGTTGTGATGAGGCTCACAGCCAGTCACTGTTTTCCCCACCCCCTCTCCTAATTCATTCAGAGGACAGCTTGCTGCAGAAAGGGACTGATATCTAAACTCCAGAGGAAGTTTCCCCAGCAGGGAAAACAGGAGGAAGTGAAGCAAGGCCAGGGGAGAAAAAGACCTATTGACTGGACCTTGCCCACTCCAACTACCATAACTACCATAACTGCCACCATTGACATTTCAAGCTGGTCTAAATGCCAGTGACTCTTACCATACTGCTGCCCTCTTCCCTCTCACTCTCTGGTCCATGAATTCACCCACTTTTACCATGTTTGCCTGTGTGGTGCTCCCAAGCTTGTGCAGAAATCATTTGTGCAAGGCCACTAGAGCCCCAAGACAAACTAAGCTAACAACATCAATAATGATAATAATAATAACTAGCCTTTATATAATACCTACTATGTGCCAGGAACCATGCTAAGCACTTTACAAATGGCGTCTCATTTGATCCTCACAACAACAAGGGGAGTCAGGGACTATTATTATCCCCATTTTCAGTTGAGGATACTGAGGCCAAGTAAGTTTAAGTGACTTGCCCAAGGTCACACAACTAGCATCTAAGGTGGATTTGTACTCAGGTCTTCCTGACTCCAGGCGCAGCATTCTATCCTCTGTACCACCTAGCTGCCAATACTACAAATGCCTGAGAACACTCTAGCACAATGCTCTATCATTTCTAGAAAGCCCTTCCATATCTCTAGAATCTTAGAAAAGTCCAGGTTCGGGGGGTGGAGCCAAGAGGGCAGCTGGAAAGCAGGGACTTGTGTAAGCTCCCTGCCAGGTCCCTCCAAAAACCTATAAAAAATGGCTCTGAACAAATTCTAGAACTGCAGAACCCACCAAATAGCAGAGAGAGGCAGGGATCCAGCCCAGGGCAGCCTGGATGGTCACTGGATGAGGTCTATTGAGCACAGAGCTGGGGGCAGAGGAGAGTAGAGCCCAGCGTGAGCAGCAGCAAGACCAACTAGACCAGGAGGTGGGCAGAACAGGGCCTAGCTCCCTGAATCAGTGAGCTGTGGCAGTTACTAGACTTCTCAACCTACAAACAGCAAAGACAACAGAGAAGGTTAGTGGGAAAAGGTGCAGGGGACAGAGTGGAAGGAGTTCACAGTTCGGCCATTGCCCCAGGGCAGCGGGGGAAGTGCAGCTACAGAACTACAGCTGCAGTTGCTTATGGCCCCAGGCCCACCTGGTGGGAGGAATTAAGTGGTGGATCAGAGCAGGAGTGCACAGCCTGCTTAAGATCTCAGTCAGGTCCTGGCTAGTGGTTCTTGGGGAAGGAGGAGTGCTGGTGTGGCAGAGCTGGCTGTATAGAAATAGCTCTGAAAACAACAGCACATCCCCTCAAGCTTGGAACAAAGTACTCTTTACTCTACAAGCAGTCATACCCTGACAAAAAACTCGAGGGTCAAGTAAGTTGGCTGGGAACATGGCCAGGCAGCAAAAACACTCTCAGATTCAGACTCAGACTTTGGAATCTTCCTTTGGTGACAAAGAAGACCAAAATATACAGCCTGAAGAAGTCAACAAAGTCGAAGAGCCTACATCAAAAGCCTCCAAGAAAAACAGGAACTGGTTTCAGGCCATAGGAGAGCTCAAAAAGGATTTGGGAAAGCAAGTTAGAGAAGTAGAGGAAAAATTGGGAAGAGAAATGAGAATGATGTGAGAAAACCATGAAAACCAAGTCAATAACTTGCTAAAGTAGACCAAAAAAAATACTGAAAAAAAATATTGAAGAAAACAACACCTTAAAAAATAGAATGACTCAAATGACAAAAGAGCTCCAAAAAGCCAATGAGGAGAAGAATGCCTTGAAAGACAAAATTACCCAAATGGAGAAGGAGGTCCAAAAGACCACTGAAGAAAATACTGCCTTAAAAATTAGATTGGAGCTAGTGGAAGCTAGTGACTTGATGAGAAATCAAGATATTATAAAACAGAACCAAAGGAATGAAAAAGTGGAAGACAATGTGAAATATCTCATTGGAAAAACCACTGACCTGGAAAATAGATCCAGGAGAGATAATTTAAAAATTATTGGACTACCACATGATCAAAAAAGAGCCTAGATATCATCGTTCAAGAAATTATCAAAGAGAACTGTCCTGATATTCTAGAGCTAGAGGGTAAAATAGAAATTGAAAGAATCCACTGAACACCTCCTCAAAAAGATACCAAAAAGAAAACTCCTAGGAATATTGTGGCCAAATTCCAGAGCTCCAAGGTCAAGGAGAAAATACTGTGAGTAGCCAGAAAGAAACAATTTGAGTAATGTGGAAAAACAATCAGGGTAACCCAAGATCTAGCAGCTTCTACATTAAGGGATCGAAGGGCTTGGAATATGATATTGCAGAGGTCAATGGAGCTAGGATTAAAACCAAGAATCACCTACCCAGCAAAACTGAGTATCATGCTCCAAGGCAAAATATGGATTTTCAATAAAATAGAGGACTTTCAAGCTTTCTCAGTGAAAAGACTAGAGCTGAATAGAAAATTTGACTTTCAAGCACAAGAATCAAGAGATGCATGAAAAGGTAAACAAGAAAGAAAAATCATAAGGGACTTAGTAAAGTTGAACTGTTTTGTTTACATTCCTTCATGGAAAGATGATGTGTATGATTCATGACACCTCAGTATTAGAGTAGTTGAAAGGAATATGCATATATATATGTGTGTGTATATATATACATATGTGTGTATGTATACATATACATATGTGTGTATGTATATATGTAGGTATATATATGTGTGTGTGTGTATATACATATATACACAGACAGAAGGCACAGGGTGAGTTGAATATGAAGGGATGATATCTAAAAAAAATCAAATTAAGAAATAAGAGAGGAATATATTGAGAGAGGGAGAAAGGGAGAGATATAATGGGGTAAATTATCTCTCATAAAAGTGGCAAGAAAGAGGGGTTCTGTAGGAAGAGAAGAGGGGGCAGGTGAGGAGGAATGAGTAAATCTTGCTCTCATT